>CM068368.1:276339100-276939100 GCA_034769895.1 Magicicada septendecula | reverse complement strand
AACTTACCAAAAGATTGTGACAAATGTTACCAGTAGTTAGAGAAGTGTCTAATACTGCTATGAGAACACCTCACAAATGTAATACTAGCAGTTTAATAATTGAAATATTATAAACTAACTGCAATTGTAAAACCAGATGTAAATAAACACTATACTATGACTTGGAGAGCTTTCAGATAACGAAAAGTTAATTAATACATTGAACCAACAAGGTACAACAATTGTACACTATTTTAATTAATAACATTATATCCCTTGTGTAATAAAATAATTACATAAGTGACAAAATGGAGAAATGAGAACAGAAGGTATTTTGATCATACTATAAGTATATAAAAAATAACATTTTTAGCAAAATAAAATGTGAACAAATGTAAATAAATGTACATATTAGTGTTAGGATGTCAAACATATGCAATAGGATAAGGAATAATAGCGTTACATGTAAATATAAACAATCGAACATGGTCGGTATGGACGCCATTAACAGATATTGTTTAAACTGTAAATATAACTATTTTATGTACTAACATGAAGGAGAAATGAACTCGAGATGTTTAGTAATAAGTATTACAGTGTAATTATAATGAAATATGGTGAAACAGACTTATTTATATTAAGAATCACCATATGAGTTTTTGAGATGGCCAAGTGAATTAATAATGAACGGATTTAGTGCTTGTTTAGACTTAAAATAAAGCCACAAGTGTCCGCGATTTAATGCCACTACCCAACCGACTATACGACAAAAGATAAGAAAGTTATGACAATTATAAGTTTTTCAATCATTTTGAGTATCCATGCATACGTCACATATAATCTCGAACCCACGCTTAGAGTTGTCAAAAAATTAAAAGTTTTATTTGACTAAAGTGTTTTGGGGTTGAGAGTTTGACCTTTTGAACCAATCAAATAGCTTAAAATGACCAGACGAGAAAGAGACGCTTTAGCGAAATGTATCATTCGTTCTGCATCACTCACGACGAGAGGTCTATGCCGAAAAAGTCAGAAAGATATTTTTGAAATGTGCACGTCACCTACAGTAATACGTAAACAGACATTAACCTGTACACAACAACATATTACCGAGTGTCCAGTGAATTAACGCGAACAGTGTATAATAAGGGTCATGTTTTGTGTATTCAGTCAGGGAGTACAATGTTTTAATTATTTTAAAGAAATTAATGAAAATAATTTTCGTTGATGAACAAAAAATGTTGTTTTGGACTGCACTAGTCATAACGCTTGAGTGCTTAAACTATGATGGACAATTATCAGAACTTAATAAATAAACTGTAGCACGGTTTAATGTCAATAATTATTTTACAATTAAAGAATAATTGAGAAAGGCGGAATTAACTTAGATACCGCTCATCAATATATAGTATATAGTCGCTTACTTGACTACGACTTCTGAATTAACAAATAATTATTTTCTTGTTCGAATATTTTTATGAATGATAATTACACATCAAACGAATTATAAATAAAATGTTTGTAATCATATCATTAAGACTTTTATAAATAACATAACTTATTCTAAATAGCCACTTACATGTTACTAGGTAAACTAACCTAGAAACGAAGAATATAATTTTGTCACAAAGAAACAATTCTGTTCTTGAATAATTTTACTGAAATGAAAGCTATAACAAGAGTTTTTTTTCTCTAGATTTTTTTCTCTTTCCAGTACATGGTTCTAATAGCTAATGAGTCAATAATAATAATATTTTTAACAGTGCAAATCTCAGAGCACGTGTTGACCTCAACTGCTATATACTTTTGCATAGCGTACGATATTATCGGTTATGATACCGAGTTTTATAATTTTAAATTTTTGTTCTTTTTTCATAGTAATAGATAATTAAATATTGTTAATTAAACTCACATCTTGTAATCTGGTATCATGTATCTTCAAAGAACTCACTAATTTGGTAATATAATTAAACAAAGTGAACCTAATCTCGTTCACCAAAAACATTGTACCTTACAACAGTGTTACCAGCCTTGAGATACAGAGATCTCAGTATTCGTTTAAATTTGTTATAGTTTGTAAAAAGATATTATTAATTGTTTTTAAAAGAGTTTATTGAATTTAATAATTGTCAATAAATCCCCAGTTTATTATCAGTGGAAACAGAGTTTTGATTTCTATACAATAGAAGGAGTAGTTTAACTTTTTATGAACAGTTCTCTCATAAGGTGGCGGTAGTATTTGAATGACTGATATCATTCAAAGTGCAATTGAATATTTAATTTATTTTCTTGTTTATGTGCATTCTTTGTGATATTCAAAAGGAATATCTATGTATGTATGTCAAGTGATTTTGCAGTAAAAGAAGTCGCCATCGAGAATCGTAAAGACGTCCACATATGGTAAGTGGGGAGGTTGACACAGTGAAGTGATAAATACTCTTTTAAACCACGAACTTTTAAACGTGAACATTTAATTCAATTTTAATAATCAACTATAATAATAATAACATTATTATAAACGTTGTGATTTGTTACAACGTGGCGCTCCATCGCGGGGCTGGATGATCGAAGATAACACCGTTGATAATGTTACAACGTGGCGCCCAACGTCTGAGCGTGAATTAGGACGAAAAGACATAACAGTTTGATTAATTAAATAAATAATTTCTCAACTTAATTCGACAGCAAGACAGCAAGTACATTACACAGATAACAAGATGTATAGGAGGTCAACATCGAAGAAACGAGCGGCAGAGGCCGAGAGGGAGGCCAGATTGAAGGAAAAAGAAGCGACGTCAGCAGAGGACGTTGAAGAAGTATTACTAGAAATTGAAGATAGACAACCTGAACCGGCGGAGGAGGTTCAGCAACCGGAAGATGAACCAGAGGTTATACAACAGGAGACCCAACCGGAGGCCAGCCAACCCGAGAAACCGACGCGACCAGGAGACATGGACAGCATAGAAATATTAATAAGTATGAGAGAAGAAAGTAAGAAGATGATGGAGAAAATGGATGAAAACAGTCGATCCACCGATCAAAAAATAGAGTCACTGAAGGAAGATACACGATCATTGAAGGAGGACAACCGATCTTTGAAGGAAGACAGCCGATCGCTATCAAAGAAAATGGATGAAACCAGTCAATCCACAAAGGAGGAATTAAGCAAGAAAATAGAGGAAGGCCAGAAGGAGAGCCAGAAGAACATGGAATTGTTGAAGGAGGATCTAAATAACAAAATAAATGAAACTAATAGGAAAATGGAAGATGGACAGAAGAATATGGAAGAGTTATTGGAGAAAAATATGGAAATAATGAAAGAAAATTTATCTGCAGAATTAGGAGCCAAAATCAATGAAATCAATGAGAAATTAGACCGAATGAATAAGAAAATAAAGGAAGATTACAAGGAGAGCGTGGAGTCGATAAATACGGTAGTGGAGGATGATTATAAGCGATCGGGAGAGACAATAAAAAGATGCTGTGAAAAGACAAAAGAGAGTGTTAAGAAGATAAGAAGAGAATCAAGAACAGATGATAACTCAGAGACCGAAGAGTCACCCGAAGATAAAAACTCGGAACAAGTGAGTCCAAAGCCTGAAGAGAGTGAAGAAAAGAAGATCCAAATAATTAAGGAAACGGAAGAGGTGAAGATGGAAGAAAGAAGAACCATGCGTCCAAAGAAGACAAGGGTTACAAAAGAATTAATCGAAATGACTCGAGGTGGTCTGATTAATATGATCAACTTACCAATTGTCAACCGTGAAGAAGGAATCTTTAGGAAGGAGTACCGAAGGAACTTCATGAAGATGGACGAAGAGGAGAATTATGTGACAACGAAGAAGAATATAACGAATAAAATATTTAAAGCAAAGGTTTCCAAAAGAAGAGTAAGGTATTTTAAGAAAAAGGAAGGCTATCAAGAACAATGGGACCGGATAATCGAAGAGTATGCCCGAGAAATAAGAGAATTGAGGAAGAAGAGGAGCCAATTAATGGAAAGACCCAACCAGAAGACAGATGACGGTCAAACAGAATTAGGAGAGATACCAAATATTAGTAATAACAACGACCAGGAGAACACTGGACGTGTGTATACCAAAGATAGAGAGAAGAAGAAGACGGAAGAACGGAAGGCAGGTGAAGCCCTGATAGCATCAAAATGGAAAAACCAAATGATAGCAAGGTATATGATGAGAACAGATAGGAGCATGAACACTGAAGAAGTTCGAACGACGAGAAGAGAGGAGAGCAATGATTACAGATAAAATGAATAAAAATACATTGAAATATGGGACGGATTATTTTGATAACGACTAATGCTAACATGAACAACACTTATGAATTACAAGACCCTGTGACAAAGAAAATAAAGGGCAACTACAACCAAACGTCCATGAAACGGTATATTGAAAATTAAATAATGAAGAAAGAGTGAAATATTGCGATGAAGACTATTTGTTATTGATACTAAGTAAGAAGTGAAAATATAACTGTGAGAATAAATGTTGACTATATTGTAATTTTGTAATATAAAAATGTGATCTAAAGAAATTATGTAAAGGATGAAGAAAATTGTAATTACCCGTACTACTATTAAAAAAAAAAAACTATACGAGACAGACACACAAGATCTACGGCATGAATTAATATATCCTAGAGCCAAGTCAACAAGTAAAGAACAACTTACCCGTACTACTAAAGGAGGAGACGATGGACTAGATGATATACAGAACGAGAAGAAAATAAGAAGTTGGAGGAACGAAAGCAAATAAATATCATTGATGTACACGAAGCAATCAAATATCATTGACACACAAACACGAAGCAAGACACTAGAAGAGAGCCTATACCAAATGAAATATAACCCAGAGGAGTGAATCATGAAAATGAAGACGATTATGAAATGACGTTTAATGTAATACCAAGAGAACAGATTAATGGATGACAAAGAAGAATGAAAAAACAATATATTAATGAAGATGATCATGAGAGTATACCAGTGATGAAATGTAGATAAACTATCCCTATAAAATGTGAAGAATTTAGTTAAGTTGAATCAAGAAGAAGAGAATATAACAATGTATAAACCGCAGATGCGTGAGATGATCCCAAGGATATTTATTATTTGTCGAAAGAACGACCACTTTATATTTTGAATTAATTTGAGATGAATTGACTGATGAAATGTTCCAGCAATCATTTATATTATTAACAGAGATGATGTGCCTCTGTATTTATTTATGTTAGTATGGCCGGGCAGTGGAGTTGTATGCCAAAGTGAGCCACTCTGAACTGCCCCAGCTAAACTTATGTTAGGGAATTAGGGAATTAAATAAACAAGGGAGATAATTACATAGAAAGGAAATAATTATGATTCAAATAGAAGAAAGTGAAGGGATATATAAAAAAAAAATAAGAGTCGACGTGGAAATGTACAACAATTGATGAATTTTTCAATAAAAAATAAATATACGAATTCAGAATTAATCAATTCTTATAGGAAGGCATATGTAACGTACCAAATTGGCAGTTACATAAGATAACTATCTAATACGTCAAATAAAAAGATATCATGAAAATATTTCAACGTGCATAAAAGAAGAAACAGGAGAATATAAACAAAGTGTGTATCTACGAACGGATATTATTGAAACAACACAACAAAGAAGAAGGAAGAGTAATAAGGATATCATCGAGTATAAAAGAGAGAGAAAATGACAACGCGCCAATATAATATGTTAGCATCCAGGCCCAATAGATCCAAAATAGTGAGGGGATATGACGAAAATAATTACTAAAATAAAAAGGATACGAATCAAGTACAACCACAATGGTGATAAAACAAACGAATTTGTTTATTAGTGTGAAATAATATGGAACAATGATTACCATAACCACGAATAAAAATATGGAAGAATATGACAAGACTAAGGGAACATTGATTATCACAAATAATGTATAACCCAGGAGAACACCGATAGTGAGCAACAACTAACCATAAGAAGAAAAGAAGAAGAAGAGGAAAGGAAACATACCATGAAGAATGAAGATAATGTATGAACAGTACAAGACATCAACATTCACAAGATATACAAGGAATTAAAATTAATATAGTGACCGGAAGAAGTGTAATGATTATTCGAAGATCAATGACAAAGAAACCAGTGTTTAGCATCATTGAGTGATCACGAACAATAACAGTGAAAACTTGATATAAGTGTAACAACCTGTGATATGATAACCATTTTACCCCAAATAAACACCACAAACAATACAAGTGAAAATGTTTATAATGGAGAAAAATGATTAACCATTATAAGTGAAAGAATCCAAGATTAACTAGTTAAAATGCACAGACAATTAGTGTGACAAGTTTGATCAAGATTGTAACATCACATAGATAATCATTAAGACCACCAAAAAGAAATATGAGACAGAACAGTAAATTAATTGTTCATAGGGACTAATAATAAAAGCTTTGTAAGCCTTAATATGAAATGTGCCTGAATGCCATAGCAAGACAGGACAAAATATAAATGAATTCCAGAACAAACAGTAGCAAATAAGCTAGTTTGTTAGGTATAAAACAATCAATGTACCAAAAATTAGGTGCAACCCACCAAGAAATGTAATATTGTTAGACTAAGAATACCTGTGTTATTGTTTCAACAAATAGTGTAAAAATGTGTATAACTTAATAATAAACCATTGTAGTAGAATGCCATAATGAGATGGAAATAGTTGAGTCAAACACTGCATAAAAATATGTTGCACATTGTTGTCAGACAACTGACACATAACCTCACAGAAAGTGAACCTATAACATAAAATCATGTACATTAGTTAAACCAAGCAACTATCCACAATTGTTTCAAACAAAGACTAGTTAAGAATAATAATGCAAACCAATAAATACCATATGTACTGAAGGACACAGCAAATGAATCAGATTGAATATGATATCATAAAGTTAAATGGACAGAACCCCAATGTGACAAGATAGTTAGTCAAAAAGCATTATCAAAACTTACCAAAAGATTGTGACAAATGTTACCAGTAGTTAGAGAAGTGTCTAATACTGCTATGAGAACACCTCACAAATGTAATACTAGCAGTTTAATAATTGAAATATTATAAACTAACTGCAATTGTAAAACCAGATGTAAATAAACACTATACTATGACTTGGAGAGCTTTCAGATAACGAAAAGTTAATTAATACATTGAACCAACAAGGTACAACAATTGTACACTATTTTAATTAATAACATTATATCCCTTGTGTAATAAAATAATTACATAAGTGACAAAATGGAGAAATGAGAACAGAAGGTATTTTGATCATACTATAAGTATATAAAAAATAACATTTTTAGCAAAATAAAATGTGAACAAATGTAAATAAATGTACATATTAGTGTTAGGATGTCAAACATATGCAATAGGATAAGGAATAATAGCGTTACATGTAAATATAAACAATCGAACATGGTCGGTATGGACGCCATTAACAGATATTGTTTAAACTGTAAATATAACTATTTTATGTACTAACATGAAGGAGAAATGGACTCGAGATGTTTAGTAAAAAGTATTACAGTGTAATTATAATGAAATATGGTGAAACAGACTTATTTATATTAAGAATCACCATATGAGTTTTTGAGATGGCCAAGTGAATTAATAATGAACGGATTTAGTGCTTGTTTAGACTTAAAATAAAGCCACAAGTGTCCGCGATTTAATGCCACTACCCAACCGACTATACGACAAAAGATAAGAAAGTTATGACAATTATAAGTTTTTCAATCATTTTGAGTATCCATGCATACGTCACATATAATCTCGAACCCACGCTTAGAGTTGTCAAAAAATTAAAAGTTTTATTTGACTAAAGTGTTTTGGGGTTGAGAGTTTGACCTTTTGAACCAATCAAATAGCTTAAAATGACCAGACGAGAAAGAGACGCTTTAGCGAAATGTATCATTCGTTCTGCATCACTCACGACGAGAGGTCTATGCCGAAAAAGTCAGAAAGATATTTTTGAAATGTGCACGTCACCTACAGTAATACGTAAACAGACATTAACCTGTACACAACAACATATTACCGAGTGTCCAGTGAATTAACGCGAACAGTGTATAATAAGGGTCATGTTTTGTGTATTCAGTCAGGGAGTACAATGTTTTAATTATTTTAAAGAAATTAATGAAAATAATTTTCGTTGATGAACAAAAAATGTTGTTTTGGACTGCACTAGTCATAACGCTTGAGTGCTTAAACTATGATGGACAATTATCAGAACTTAATAAATAAACTGTAGCACGGTTTAATGTCAATAATTATTTTACAATTAAAGAATAATTGAGAAAGGCGGAATTAACTTAGATACCGCTCATCAATATATAGTATATAGTCGCTTACTTGACTACGACTTCTGAATTAACAAATAATTATTTTCTTGTTCGAATATTTTTATGAATGATAATTACACATCAAACGAATTATAAATAAAATGTTTGTAATCATATCATTAAGACTTTTATAAATAACATAACTTATTCTAAATAGCCACTTACATGTTACTAGGTAAACTAACCTAGAAACGAAGAATATAATTTTGTCACAAAGAAACAATTCTGTTCTTGAATAATTTTACTGAAATGAAAGCTATAACAAGAGTTTTTTTCTCTAGATTTTTTTCTCTTTCCAGTACATGGTTCTCATAGCTAATGAGTCAATAATAATAATATTTTTAACAGTGCAAATCTCAGAGCACGTGTTGACCTCAACTGCTATATACTTTTGCATAGCGTACGATATTATCGGTTATGATACCGAGTTTTATAATTTTAAATTTTTGTTCTTTTTTCATAGTAATAGATAATTAAATATTGTTAATTAAACTCACATCTTGTAATCTGGTATCATGTATCTTCAAAGAACTCACTAATTTGGTAATATAATTAAACAAAGTGAACCTAATCTCGTTCACCAAAAACATTGTACCTTACAACAGTGTTACCAGCCTTGAGATACAGAGATCTCAGTATTCGTTTAAATTTGTTATAGTTTGTAAAAAGATATTATTAATTGTTTTTAAAAGAGTTTATTGAATTTAATAATTGTCAATAAATCCCCAGTTTATTATCAGTGGAAACAGAGTTTTGATTTCTATACAATAGAAGGAGTAGTTTAACTTTTTATGAACAGTTCTCTCATAAGGTGGCGGTAGTATTTGAATGACTGATATCATTCAAAGTGCAATTGAATATTTAATTTATTTTCTTGTTTATGTGCATTCTTTGTGATATTCAAAAGGAATATCTATGTATGTATGTCAAGTGATTTTGCAGTAAAAGAAGTCGCCATCGAGAATCGTAAAGACGTCCACATATGGTAAGTGGGGAGGTTGACACAGTGAAGTGATAAATACTCTTTTAAACCACGAACTTTTAAACGTGAACATTTAATTCAATTTTAATAATCAACTATAATAATAATAACATTATTATAAACGTTGTGATTTGTTACAACGTGGCGCTCCATCGCGGGGCTGGATGATCGAAGATAACACCGTTGATAATGTTACAACGTGGCGCCCAACGTCTGAGCGTGAATTAGGACGAAAAGACATAACAGTTTGATTAATTAAATAAATAATTTCTCAACTTAATTCGACAGCAAGACAGCAAGTACATTACACAGATAACAAGATGTATAGGAGGTCAACATCGAAGAAACGAGCGGCAGAGGCCGAGAGGGAGGCCAGATTGAAGGAAAAAGAAGCGACGTCAGCAGAGGACGTTGAAGAAGTATTACTAGAAATTGAAGATAGACAACCTGAACCGGCGGAGGAGGTTCAGCAACCGGAAGATGAACCAGAGGTTATACAACAGGAGACCCAACCGGAGGCCAGCCAACCCGAGAAACCGACGCGACCAGGAGACATGGACAGCATAGAAATATTAATAAGTATGAGAGAAGAAAGTAAGAAGATGATGGAGAAAATGGATGAAAACAGTCGATCCACCGATCAAAAAATAGAGTCACTGAAGGAAGATACACGATCATTGAAGGAGGACAACCGATCTTTGAAGGAAGACAACCGATCGCTATCAAAGAAAATGGATGAAACCAGTCAATCCACAAAGGAGGAATTAAGCAAGAAAATAGAGGAAGGCCAGAAGGAGAGCCAGAAGAACATGGAATTGTTGAAGGAGGATCTAAATAACAAAATAAATGAAACTAATAGGAAAATGGAAGATGGACAGAAGAATATGGAAGAGTTATTGGAGAAAAATATGGAAATAATGAAAGAAAATTTATCTGCAGAATTAGGAGCCAAAATCAATGAAATCAATGAGAAATTAGACCGAATGAATAAGAAAATAAAGGAAGATTACAAGGAGAGCGTGGAGTCGATAAATACGGTAGTGGAGGATGATTATAAGCGATCGGGAGAGACAATAAAAAGATGCTGTGAAAAGACAAAAGAGAGTGTTAAGAAGATAAGAAGAGAATCAAGAACAGATGATAACTCAGAGACCGAAGAGTCACCCGAAGATAAAAACTCGGAACAAGTGAGTCCAAAGCCTGAAGAGAGTGAAGAAAAGAAGATCCAAATAATTAAGGAAACGGAAGAGGTGAAGATGGAAGAAAGAAGAACCATGCGTCCAAAGAAGACAAGGGTTACAAAAGAATTAATCGAAATGACTCGAGGTGGTCTGATTAATATGATCAACTTACCAATTGTCAACCGTGAAGAAGGAATCTTTAGGAAGGAGTACCGAAGGAGCTTCATGAAGATGGACGAAGAGGAGAATTATGTGACAACGAAGAAGAATATAACGAATAAAATATTTAAAGCAAAGGTTTCCAAAAGAAGAGTAAGGTATTTTAAGAAAAAGGAAGGCTATCAAGAACAATGGGACCGGATAATCGAAGAGTATGCCCGAGAAATAAGAGAATTGAGGAAGAAGAGGAGCCAATTAATGGAAAGACCCAACCAGAAGACAGATGACGGTCAAACAGAATTAGGAGAGATACCAAATATTAGTAATAACAACGACCAGGAGAACACTGGACGTGTGTATACCAAAGATAGAGAGAAGAAGAAGACGGAAGAACGGAAGGCAGGTGAAGCCCTGATAGCATCAAAATGGAAAAACCAAATGATAGCAAGGTATATGATGAGAACAGATAGGAGCATGAACACTGAAGAAGTTCGAACGACGAGAAGAGAGGAGAGCAATGATTACAGATAAAATGAATAAAAATACATTGAAATATGGGACGGATTATTTTGATAATGACTAATGCTAACATGAACAACACTTATGAATTACAAGACCCTGTGACAAAGAAAATAAAGGGCAACTACAACCAAACGTCCATGAAACGGTATATTGAAAATTAAATAATGAAGAAAGAGTGAAATATTGCGATGAAGACTATTTGTTATTGATACTAAGTAAGAAGTGAAAATATAACTGTGAGAATAAATGTTGACTATATTGTAATTTTGTAATATAAAAATGTGATCTAAAGAAATTATGTAAAGGATGAAGAAAATTGTAATTACCCGTACTACTATTAAAAAAAAAAAACTATACGAGACAGACACACAAGATCTACGGCATGAATTAATATATCCTAGAGCCAAGTCAACAAGTAAAGAACAACTTACCCGTACTACTAAAGGAGGAGACGATGGACTAGATGATATACAGAACGAGAAGAAAATAAGAAGTTGGAGGAACGAAAGCAAATAAATATCATTGATGTAGATAATAGATGACACACAAACACGAAGCAAGACACTAGAAGAGAGCCTATACCAAATGAAATATAACCCAGAGGAGTGAATCATGAAAATGAAGACGATTATGAAATGACATTTAATGTAATACCAAGAGAAAAGATTAATGGATGACAAAGAAGAATGAAAAAACAATATATTAATGAAGATGATCATGAGAGTATACCAGTGATGAAATGTAGATAAACTATCCCTATAAAATGTGAAGAATTTAGTTAAGTTGAATCAAGAAGAAGAGAATATAACAATGTATAAACCGCAGATGCGTGAGATGATCCCAAGGATATTTATTATTTGTCGAAAGAACGACCACTTTATATTTTGAATTAATTTGAGATGAATTGACTGATGAAATGTTCCAGCAATCATTTATATTATTAACAGAGATGATGTGCCTCTGTATTTATTTATGTTAGTATGGCCGGGCAGTGGAGTTGTATGCCAAAGTGAGCCACTCTGAACTGCCCCAGCTAAACTTATGTTAGGGAATTAGGGAATTAAATAAACAAGGGAGATAATTACATAGAAAGGAAATAATTATGATTCAAATAGAAGAAAGTGAAGGGATATATAAAAAAAGCATAAGAGTCGACGTGGAAATGTACAACAATTGATGAATTTTTCAATAAAAAATAAATATACGAATTCAGAATTAATCAATTCTTATAGGAAGGCATATGTAACGTACCAAATTGGCAGTTACATAAGATAACTATCTAATACGTCAAATAAAAAGATATCATGAAAATATTTCAACGTGCATAAAAGAAGGAACACGAGAATATAAACAAAGTGTGTATCTACGAACGGATATTATTGAAACAACACTACAAAGAAGAAGGAAGAGTAATAAGGATATCATCGAGTATAAAAAGAGAGAGAAAATGACAACGCGCCAATATAATATGTTAGCATCCAGGCCCAATAGATCCAAAATAGTGAGGGGATATGACGAAAATAATTACTAAAATAAAAAGGATACGAATCAAGTACAACCACAATGGTGATAAAACAAACGAATTTGTTTATTAGTGTGAAATAATATGGAACAATGATTACCATAACCACGAATAAAAATATGGAAGAATATGACAAGACTAAGGGAACATTGATTATCACAAATAATGTATAACCCAGGAGAACACCGATAGTGAGCAACAACTAACCATAAGAAGAAAAGAAGAAGAAGAGGAAAGGAAACATACCATGAAGAATGAAGATAATGTATGAACAGTACAAGACATCAACATTCACAAGATATACAAGGAATTAAAATTAATATAGTGACCGGAAGAAGTGTAATGATTATTCGAAGATCAATGACAAAGAAACCAGTGTTTAGCATCATTGAGTGATCACGAACAATAACAGTGAAAACTTGATATAAGTGTAACAACCTGTGATATGATAACCATTTTACCCCAAATAAACACCACAAACAATACAAGTGAAAATGTTTATAATGGAGAAAAATGATTAACCATTATAAGTGAAAGAATCCAAGATTAACTAGTTAAAATGCACAGACAATTAGTGTGACAAGTTTGATCAAGATTGTAACATCACATAGATAATCATTAAGACCACCAAAAAGAAATATGAGACAGAACAGTAAATTAATTGTTCATAGGGACTAATAATAAAAGCTTTGTAAGCCTTACTATGAAATGTGCCTGAATGCCATAGCAAGACAGGACAAAATATAAATGAATTCCAGAACAAACAGTAGCAAATAAGCTAGTTTGTTAGGTATAAAACAATCAATGTGCCAAAAATTAGGTGCAACCCACCAAGAAATGTAATATTGTTAGACTAAGAATACCTGTGTTATTGTTTCAACAAATAGTGTAAAAATGTGTATAACTTAATAATAAACCATTGTAGTAGAATGCCATAATGAGATGGAAATAGTTGAGTCAAACACTGCATAAAAATATGTTGCACATTGTTGTCAGACAACTGACACATAACCTCACAGAAAGTGAACCTATAACATAAAATCATGTACATTAGTTAAACCAAGCAACTATCCACAATTGTTTCAAACAAAGACTAGTTAAGAATAATAATGCAAACCAATAAATACCATATGTACTGAAGGACACAGCAAATGAATCAGATTGAATATGATATCATAAAGTTAAATGGACAGAACCCCAATGTGACAAGATAGTTAGTCAAAAAGCATTATCAAAACTTACCAAAAGATTGTGACAAATGTTACCAGTAGTTAGAGAAGTGTCTAATACTGCTATGAGAACACCTCACAAATGTAATACTAGCAGTTTAATAATTGAAATATTATAAACTAACTGCAATTGTAAAACCAGATGTAAATAAACACTATACTATGACTTGGAGAGCTTTCAGATAACGAAAAGTTAATTAATACATTGAACCAACAAGGTACAACAATTGTACACTATTTTAATTAATAACATTATATCCCTTGTGTAATAAAATAATTACATAAGTGACAAAATGGAGAAATGAGAACAGAAGGTATTTTGATCATACTATAAGTATATAAAAAATAACATTTTTAGCAAAATAAAATGTGAACAAATGTAAATAAATGTACATATTAGTGTTAGGATGTCAAACATATGCAATAGGATAAGGAATAATAGCGTTACATGTAAATATAAACAATCGAACATGGTCGGTATGGACGCCATTAACAGATATTGTTTAAACTGTAAATATAACTATTTTATGTACTAACATGAAGGAGAAATGAACTCGAGATGTTTAGTAATAAGTATTACAGTGTAATTATAATGAAATATGGTGAAACAGACTTATTTATATTAAGAATCACCATATGAGTTTTTGAGATGGCCAAGTGAATTAATAATGAACGGATTTAGTGCTTGTTTAGACTTAAAATAAAGCCAGAAGTGTCCGCGATTTAATGCCACTACCCAACCGACTATACGACAAAAGATAAGAAAGTTATGACAATTATAAGTTTTTCAATCATTTTGAGTATCCATGCATACGTCACATATAATCTCGAACCCACGCTTAGAGTTGTCAAAAAATTAAAAGTTTTATTTGATTAAAGTGTTTTGGGGTTGAGAGTTTGACCTTTTGAACCAATCAAATAGCTTAAAATGACCAGACGAGAAAGAGACGCTTTAGCGAAATGTATCATTCGTTCTGCATCACTCACGACGAGAGGTCTATGCCGAAAAAGTCAGAAAGATATTTTTGAAATGTGCACGTCACCTACAGTAATACGTAAACAGACATTAACCTGTACACAACAACATATTACCGAGTGTCCAGTGAATTAACGCGAACAGTGTATAATAAGGGTCATGTTTTGTGTATTCAGTCAGGGAGTACAATGTTTTAATTATTTTAAAGAAATTAATGAAAATAATTTTCGTTGATGAACAAAAAATGTTGTTTTGGACTGCACTAGTCATAACGCTTGAGTGCTTAAACTATGATGGACAATTATCAGAACTTAATAAATAAACTGTAGCACGGTTTAATGTCAATAATTATTTTACAATTAAAGAATAATTGAGAAAGGCGGAATTAACTTAGATACCGCTCATCAATATATAGTATATAGTCGCTTACTTGACTACGACTTCTGAATTAACAAATAATTATTTTCTTGTTCGAATATTTTTATGAATGATAATTACACATCAAACGAATTATAAATAAAATGTTTGTAATCATATCATTAAGACTTTTATAAATAACATAACTTATTCTAAATAGCCACTTACATGTTACTAGGTAAACTAACCTAGAAACGAAGAATATAATTTTGTCACAAAGAAACAATTCTGTTCTTGAATAATTTTACTGAAATGAAAGCTATAACAAGAGTTTTTTTTCTCTAGATTTTTTTCTCTTTCCAGTACATGGTTCTAATAGCTAATGAGTCAATAATAATAATATTTTTAACAGTGCAAATCTCAGAGCACGTGTTGACCTCAACTGCTATATACTTTTGCATAGCGTACGATATTATCGGTTATGATACCGAGTTTTATAATTTTAAATTTTTGTTCTTTTTTCATAGTAATAGATAATTAAATATTGTTAATTAAACTCACATCTTGTAATCTGGTATCATGTATCTTCAAAGAACTCACTAATTTGGTAATATAATTAAACAAAGTGAACCTAATCTCATTCACCAAAAACATTGTACCTTACAACAGTGTTACCAGCCTTGAGATACAGAGATCTCAGTATTCGTTTAAATTTGTTATAGTTTGTAAAAAGATATTATTAATTGTTTTTAAAAGAGTTTATTGAATTTAATAATTGTCAATAAATCCCCAGTTTATTATCAGTGGAAACAGAGTTTTGATTTCTATACAATAGAAGGAGTAGTTTAACTTTTTATGAACAGTTCTCTCATAAGGTGGCGGTAGTATTTGAATGACTGATATCATTCAAAGTGCAATTGAATATTTAATTTATTTTCTTGTTTATGTGCATTCTTTGTGATATTCAAAAGGAATATCTATGTATGTATGTCAAGTGATTTTGCAGTAAAAGAAGTCGCCATCGAGAATCGTAAAGACGTCCACATATGGTAAGTGGGGAGGTTGACACAGTGAAGTGATAAATACTCTTTTAAACCACGAACTTTTAAACGTGAACATTTAATTCAATTTTAATAATCAACTATAATAATAATAACATTATTATAAACGTTGTGATTTGTTACAACGTGGCGCTCCATCGCGGGGCTGGATGATCGAAGATAACACCGTTGATAATGTTACAACGTGGCGCCCAACGTCTGAGCGTGAATTAGGACGAAAAGACATAACAGTTTGATTAATTAAATAAATAATTTCTCAACTTAATTCGACAGCAAGACAGCAAGTACATTACACAGATAACAAGATGTATAGGAGGTCAACATCGAAGAAACGAGCGGCAGAGGCCGAGAGGGAGGCCAGATTGAAGGAAAAAGAAGCGACGTCAGCAGAGGACGTTGAAGAAGTATTACTAGAAATTGAAGATAGACAACCTGAACCGGCGGAGGAGGTTCAGCAACCGGAAGATGAACCAGAGGTTATACAACAGGAGACCCAACCGGAGGCCAGCCAACCCGAGAAACCGACGCGACCAGGAGACATGGACAGCATAGAAATATTAATAAGTATGAGAGAAGAAAGTAAGAAGATGATGGAGAAAATGGATGAAAACAGTCGATCCACCGATCAAAAAATAGAGTCACTGAAGGAAGATACACGATCATTGAAGGAGGACAACCGATCTTTGAAGGAAGACAGCCGATCGCTATCAAAGAAAATGGATGAAACCAGTCAATCCACAAAGGAGGAATTAAGCAAGAAAATAGAGGAAGGCCAGAAGGAGAGCCAGAAGAACATGGAATTGTTGAAGGAGGATCTAAATAACAAAATAAATGAAACTAATAGGAAAATGGAAGATGGACAGAAGAATATGGAAGAGTTATTGGAGAAAAATATGGAAATAATGAAAGAAAATTTATCTGCAGAATTAGGAGCCAAAATCAATGAAATCAATGAGAAATTAGACCGAATGAATAAGAAAATAAAGGAAGATTACAAGGAGAGCGTGGAGTCGATAAATACGGTAGTGGAGGATGATTATAAGCGATCGGGAGAGACAATAAAAACATGCTGTGAAAAGACAAAAGAGAGTGTTAAGAAGAAGAGAATCAAGAACAGATGATAACTCAGAGACCGAAGAGTCACCCGAAGATAAAAACTCGGAACAAGTGAGTCCAAAGCCTGAAGAGAGTGAAGAAAAGAAGATCCAAATAATTAAGGAAATGGAAGAGGTGAAGATGGAAGAAAGAAGAACCATGCGTCCAAAGAAGACAAGGGTTACAAAAGAATTAATCGAAATGACTCGAGGTGGTCTGATTAATATGATCAACTTACCAATTGTCAACCGTGAAGAAGGAATCTTTAGGAAGGAGTACCGAAGGAGCTTCATGAAGATGGACGAAGAGGAGAATTATGTGACAACGAAGAAGAATATAACGAATAAAATATTTAAAGCAAAGGTTTCCAAAAGAAGAGTAAGGTATTTTAAGAAAAAGGAAGGCTATCAAGAACAATGGGACCGGATAATCGAAGAGTATGCCCGAGAAATAAGAGAATTGAGGAAGAAGAGGAGCCAATTAATGGAAAGACCCAACCAGAAGACAGATGACGGTCAAACAGAATTAGGAGAGATACCAAATATTAGTAATAACAACGACCAGGAGAACACTGGACGTGTGTATACCAAAGATAGAGAGAAGAAGAAGACGGAAGAACGGAAGGCAGGTGAAGCCCTGATAGCATCAAAATGGAAAAACCAAATGATAGCAAGGTATATGATGAGAACAGATAGGAGCATGAACACTGAAGAAGTTCGAACGACGAGAAGAGAGGAGAGCAATGATTACAGATAAAATGAATAAAAATACATTGAAATATGGGACGGATTATTTTGATAACGACTAATGCTAACATGAACAACACTTATGAATTACAAGACCCTGTGACAAAGAAAATAAAGGGCAACTACAACCAAACGTCCATGAAACGGTATATTGAAAATTAAATAATGAAGAAAGAGTGAAATATTGCGATGAAGACTATTTGTTATTGATACTAAGTAAGAAGTGAAAATATAACTGTGAGAATAAATGTTGACTATATTGTAATTTTGTAATATAAAAATGTGATCTAAAGAAATTATGTAAAGGATGAAGAAAATTGTAATTACCCGTACTACTATTAAAAAAAAAAAACTATACGAGACAGACACACAAGATCTACGGCATGAATTAATATATCCTAGAGCCAAGTCAACAAGTAAAGAACAACTTACCCGTACTACTAAAGGAGGAGACGATGGACTAGATGATATACAGAACGAGAAGAAAATAAGAAGTTGGAGGAACGAAAGCAAATAAATATCATTGATGTAGATAATAGATGACACACAAACACGAAGCAAGACACTAGAAGAGAGCCTATACCAAATGAAATATAACCCAGAGGAGTGAATCATGAAAATGAAGACGATTATGAAATGACGTTTAATGTAATACCAAGAGAAAAGATTAATGGATGACAAAGAAGAATGAAAAAACAATATATTAATGAAGATGATCATGAGAGTATACCAGTGATGAAATGTAGATAAACTATCCCTATAAAATGTGAAGAATTTAGTTAAGTTGAATCAAGAAGAAGAGAATATAACAATGTATAAACCGCAGATGCGTGAGATGATCCCAAGGATATTTATTATTTGTCGAAAGAACGACCACTTTATATTTTGAATTAATTTGAGATGAATTGACTGATGAAATGTTCCAGCAATCATTTATATTATTAACAGAGATGATGTGCCTCTGTATTTATTTATGTTAGTATGGCCGGGCAGTGGAGTTGTATGCCAAAGTGAGCCACTCTGAACTGCCCCAGCTAAACTTATGTTAGGGAATTAAATAAACAAGGGAGATAATTACATAGAAAGGAAATAATTATGATTCAAATAGAAGAAAGTGAAGGGATATATAAAAAAAGCATAAGAGTCGACGTGGAAATGTACAACAATTGATGAATTTTTCAATAAAAAATAAATATACGAATTCAGAATTAATCAATTCTTATAGGAAGGCATATGTAACGTACCAAATTGGCAGTTACATAAGATAACTATCTAATACGTCAAATAAAAAGATATCATGAAAATATTTCAACGTGCATAAAAGAAGGAACACGAGAATATAAACAAAGTGTGTATCTACGAACGGATATTATTGAAACAACACTACAAAGAAGAAGGAAGAGTAATAAGGATATCATCGAGTATAAAAAGAGAGAGAAAATGACAACGCGCCAATATAATATGTTAGCATCCAGGCCCAATAGATCCAAAATAGTGAGGGGATATGACGAAAATAATTACTAAAATAAAAAGGATACGAATCAAGTACAACCACAATGGTGATAAAACAAACGAATTTGTTTATTAGTGTGAAATAATATGGAACAATGATTACCATAACCACGAATAAAAATATGGAAGAATATGACAAGACTAAGGGAACATTGATTATCACAAATAATGTATAACCCAGGAGAACACCGATAGTGAGCAACAACTAACCATAAGAAGAAAAGAAGAAGAAGAGGAAAGGAAACATACCATGAAGAATGAAGATAATGTATGAACAGTACAAGACATCAACATTCACAAGATATACAAGGAATTAAAATTAATATAGTGACCGGAAGAAGTGTAATGATTATTCGAAGATCAATGACAAAGAAACCAGTGTTTAGCATCATTGAGTGATCACGAACAATAACAGTGAAAACTTGATATAAGTGTAACAACCTGTGATATGATAACCATTTTACCCCAAATAAACACCACAAACAATACAAGTGAAAATGTTTATAATGGAGAAAAATGATTAACCATTATAAGTGAAAGAATCCAAGATTAACTAGTTAAAATGTACAGACAATTAGTGTGACAAGTTTGATCAAGATTGTAACATCACATAGATAATCATTAAGACCACCAAAAAGAAATATGAGACAGAACAGTAAATTAATTGTTCATAGGGACTAATAATAAAAGCTTTGTAAGCCTTAATATGAAATGTGCCTGAATGCCATAGCAAGACAGGACAAAATATAAATGAATTCCAGAACAAACAGTAGCAAATAAGCTAGTTTGTTAGGTATAAAACAATCAATGTACCAAAAATTAGGTGCAACCCACCAAGAAATGTAATATTGTTAGACTAAGAATACCTGTGTTATTGTTTCAACAAATAGTGTAAAAATGTGTATAACTTAATAATAAACCATTGTAGTAGAATGCCATAATGAGATGGAAATAGTTGAGTCAAACACTGCATAAAAATATGTTGCACATTGTTGTCAGACAACTGACACATAACCTCACAGAAAGTGAACCTATAACATAAAATCATGTACATTAGTTAAACCAAGCAACTATCCACAATTGTTTCAAACAAAGACTAGTTAAGAATAATAATGCAAACCAATAAATACCATATGTACTGAAGGACACAGCAAATGAATCAGATTGAATATGATATCATAAAGTTAAATGGACAGAACCCCAATGTGACAAGATAGTTAGTCAAAAAGCATTATCAAAACTTACCAAAAGATTGTGACAAATGTTACCAGTAGTTAGAGAAGTGTCTAATACTGCTATGAGAACACCTCACAAATGTAATACTAGCAGTTTAATAATTGAAATATTATAAACTAACTGCAATTGTAAAACCAGATGTAAATAAACACTATACTATGACTTGGAGAGCTTTCAGATAACGAAAAGTTAATTAATACATTGAACCAACAAGGTACAACAATTGTACACTATTTTAATTAATAACATTATATCCCTTGTGTAATAAAATAATTACATAAGTGACAAAATGGAGAAATGAGAACAGAAGGTATTTTGATCATACTATAAGTATATAAAAAATAACATTTTTAGCAAAATAAAATGTGAACAAATGTAAATAAATGTACATATTAGTGTTAGGATGTCAAACATATGCAATAGGATAAGGAATAATAGCGTTACATGTAAATATAAACAATCGAACATGGTCGGTATGGACGCCATTAACAGATATTGTTTAAACTGTAAATATAACTATTTTATGTACTAACATGAAGGAGAAATGAACTCGAGATGTTTAGTAATAAGTATTACAGTGTAATTATAATGAAATATGGTGAAACAGACTTATTTATATTAAGAATCACCATATGAGTTTTTGAGATGGCCAAGTGAATTAATAATGAACGGATTTAGTGCTTGTTTAGACTTAAAATAAAGCCACAAGTGTCCGCGATTTAATGCCACTACCCAACCGACTATACGACAAAAGATAAGAAAGTTATGACAATTATAAGTTTTTCAATCATTTTGAGTATCCATGCATACGTCACATATAATCTCGAACCCACGCTTAGAGTTGTCAAAAAATTAAAAGTTTTATTTGACTAAAGTGTTTTGGGGTTGAGAGTTTGACCTTTTGAACCAATCAAATAGCTTAAAATGACCAGACGAGAAAGAGACGCTTTAGCGAAATGTATCATTCGTTCTGCATCACTCACGACGAGAGGTCTATGCCGAAAAAGTCAGAAAGATATTTTTGAAATGTGCACGTCACCTACAGTAATACGTAAACAGACATTAACCTGTACACAACAACATATTACCGAGTGTCCAGTGAATTAACGCGAACAGTGTATAATAAGGGTCATGTTTTGTGTATTCAGTCAGGGAGTACAATGTTTTAATTATTTTAAAGAAATTAATGAAAATAATTTTCGTTGATGAACAAAAAATGTTGTTTTGGACTGCACTAGTCATAACGCTTGAGTGCTTAAACTATGATGGACAATTATCAGAACTTAATAAATAAACTGTAGCACGGTTTAATGTCAATAATTATTTTACAATTAAAGAATAATTGAGAAAGGCGGAATTAACTTAGATACCGCTCATCAATATATAGTATATAGTCGCTTACTTGACTACGACTTCTGAATTAACAAATAATTATTTTCTTGTTCGAATATTTTTATGAATGATAATTACACATCAAACGAATTATAAATAAAATGTTTGTAATCATATCATTAAGACTTTTATAAATAACATAACTTATTCTAAATAGCCACTTACATGTTACTAGGTAAACTAACCTAGAAACGAAGAATATAATTTTGTCACAAAGAAACAATTCTGTTCTTGAATAATTTTACTGAAATGAAAGCTATAACAAGAGTTTTTTTTCTCTAGATTTTTTTCTCTTTCCAGTACATGGTTCTAATAGCTAATGAGTCAATAATAATAATATTTTTAACAGTGCAAATCTCAGAGCACGTGTTGACCTCAACTGCTATATACTTTTGCATAGCGTACGATATTATCGGTTATGATACCGAGTTTTATAATTTTAAATTTTTGTTCTTTTTTCATAGTAATAGATAATTAAATATTGTTAATTAAACTCACATCTTGTAATCTGGTATCATGTATCTTCAAAGAACTCACTAATTTGGTAATATAATTAAACAAAGTGAACCTAATCTCGTTCACCAAAAACATTGTACCTTACAACAGTGTTACCAGCCTTGAGATACAGAGATCTCAGTATTCGTTTAAATTTGTTATAGTTTGTAAAAAGATATTATTAATTGTTTTTAAAAGAGTTTATTGAATTTAATAATTGTCAATAAATCCCCAGTTTATTATCAGTGGAAACAGAGTTTTGATTTCTATACAATAGAAGGAGTAGTTTAACTTTTTATGAACAGTTCTCTCATAAGGTGGCGGTAGTATTTGAATGACTGATATCATTCAAAGTGCAATTGAATATTTAATTTATTTTCTTGTTTATGTGCATTCTTTGTGATATTCAAAAGGAATATCTATGTATGTATGTCAAGTGATTTTGCAGTAAAAGAAGTCGCCATCGAGAATCGTAAAGACGTCCACATATGGTAAGTGGGGAGGTTGACACAGTGAAGTGATAAATACTCTTTTAAACCACGAACTTTTAAACGTGAACATTTAATTCAATTTTAATAATCAACTATAATAATAATAACATTATTATAAACGTTGTGATTTGTTACAACGTGGCGCTCCATCGCGGGGCTGGATGATCGAAGATAACACCGTTGATAATGTTACAACGTGGCGCCCAACGTCTGAGCGTGAATTAGGACGAAAAGACATAACAGTTTGATTAATTAAATAAATAATTTCTCAACTTAATTCGACAGCAAGACAGCAAGTACATTACACAGATAACAAGATGTATAGGAGGTCAACATCGAAGAAACGAGCGGCAGAGGCCGAGAGGGAGGCCAGATTGAAGGAAAAAGAAGCGACGTCAGCAGAGGACGTTGAAGAAGTATTACTAGAAATTGAAGATAGACAACCTGAACCGGCGGAGGAGGTTCAGCAACCGGAAGATGAACCAGAGGTTATACAACAGGAGACCCAACCGGAGGCCAGCCAACCCGAGAAACCGACGCGACCAGGAGACATGGACAGCATAGAAATATTAATAAGTATGAGAGAAGAAAGTAAGAAGATGATGGAGAAAATGGATGAAAACAGTCGATCCACCGATCAAAAAATAGAGTCACTGAAGGAAGATACACGATCATTGAAGGAGGACAACCGATCTTTGAAGGAAGACAACCGATCGCTATCAAAGAAAATGGATGAAACCAGTCAATCCACAAAGGAGGAATTAAGCAAGAAAATAGAGGAAGGCCAGAAGGAGAGCCAGAAGAACATGGAATTGTTGAAGGAGGATCTAAATAACAAAATAAATGAAACTAATAGGAAAATGGAAGATGGACAGAAGAATATGGAAGAGTTATTGGAGAAAAATATGGAAATAATGAAAGAAAATTTATCTGCAGAATTAGGAGCCAAAATCAATGAAATCAATGAGAAATTAGACCGAATGAATAAGAAAATAAAGGAAGATTACAAGGAGAGCGTGGAGTCGATAAATACGGTAGTGGAGGATGATTATAAGCGATCGGGAGAGACAATAAAAAGATGCTGTGAAAAGACAAAAGAGAGTGTTAAGAAGATAAGAAGAGAATCAAGAACAGATGATAACTCAGAGACCGAAGAGTCACCCGAAGATAAAAACTCGGAACAAGCGAGTCCAAAGCCTGAAGAGAGTGAAGAAAAGAAGATCCAAATAATTAAGGAAACGGAAGAGGTGAAGATGGAAGAAAGAAGAACCATGCGTCCAAAGAAGACAAGGGTTACAAAAGAATTAATCGAAATGACTCGAGGTGGTCTGATTAATATGATCAACTTACCAATTGTCAACCGTGAAGAAGGAATCTTTAGGAAGGAGTACCGAAGGAGCTTCATGAAGATGGACGAAGAGGAGAATTATGTGACAACGAAGAAGAATATAACGAATAAAATATTTAAAGCAAAGGTTTCCAAAAGAAGAGTAAGGTATTTTAAGAAAAAGGAAGGCTATCAAGAACAATGGGACCGGATAATCGAAGAGTATGCCCGAGAAATAAGAGAATTGAGGAAGAAGAGGAGCCAATTAATGGAAAGACCCAACCAGAAGACAGATGACGGTCAAACAGAATTAGGAGAGATACCAAATATTAGTAATAACAACGACCAGGAGAACACTGGACGTGTGTATACCAAAGATAGAGAGAAGAAGAAGACGGAAGAACGGAAGGCAGGTGAAGCCCTGATAGCATCAAAATGGAAAAACCAAATGATAGCAAGGTATATGATGAGAACAGATAGGAGCATGAACACTGAAGAAGTTCGAACGACGAGAAGAGAGGAGAGCAATGATTACAGATAAAATGAATAAAAATACATTGAAATATGGGACGGATTATTTTGATAACGACTAATGCTAACATGAACAACACTTATGAATTACAAGACCCTGTGACAAAGAAAATAAAGGGCAACTACAACCAAACGTCCATGAAACGGTATATTGAAAATTAAATAATGAAGAAAGAGTGAAATATTGCGATGAAGACTATTTGTTATTGATACTAAGTAAGAAGTGAAAATATAACTGTGAGAATAAATGTTGACTATATTGTAATTTTGTAATATAAAAATGTGATCTAAAGAAATTATGTAAAGGATGAAGAAAATTGTAATTACCCGTACTACTATTAAAAAAAAAAAACTATACGAGACAGACACACAAGATCTACGGCATGAATTAATATATCCTAGAGCCAAGTCAACAAGTAAAGAACAACTTACCCGTACTACTAAAGGAGGAGACGATGGACTAGATGATATACAGAACGAGAAGAAAATAAGAAGTTGGAGGAACGAAAGCAAATAAATATCATTGATGTAGATAATAGATGACACACAAACACGAAGCAAGACACTAGAAGAGAGCCTATACCAAATGAAATATAACCCAGAGGAGTGAATCATGAAAATGAAGACGATTATGAAATGACGTTTAATGTAATACCAAGAGAAAAGATTAATGGATGACAAAGAAGAATGAAAAAACAATATATTAATGAAGATGATCATGAGAGTATACCAGTGATGAAATGTAGATAAACTATCCCTATAAAATGTGAAGAATTTAGTTAAGTTGAATCAAGAAGAAGAGAATATAACAATGTATAAACCGCAGATGCGTGAGATGATCCCAAGGATATTTATTATTTGTCGAAAGAACGACCACTTTATATTTTGAATTAATTTGAGATGAATTGACTGATGAAATGTTCCAGCAATCATTTATATTATTAACAGAGATGATGTGCCTCTGTATTTATTTATGTTAGTATGGCCGGGCAGTGGAGTTGTATGTCAAAGTGAGCCACTCTGAACTGCCCCAGCTAAACTTATGTTAGGGAATTAGGGAATTAAATAAACAAGGGAGATAATTACATAGAAAGGAAATAATTATGATTCAAATAGAAGAAAGTGAAGGGATATATAAAAAAAGCATAAGAGTCGACGTGGAAATGTACAACAATTGATGAATTTTTCAATAAAAAATAAATATACGAATTCAGAATTAATCAATTCTTATAGGAAGGCATATGTAACGTACCAAATTGGCAGTTACATAAGATAACTATCTAATACGTCAAATAAAAAGATATCATGAAAATATTTCAACGTGCATAAAAGAAGGAACACGAGAATATAAACAAAGTGTGTATCTACGAACGGATATTATTGAAACAACACTACAAAGAAGAAGGAAGAGTAATAAGGATATCATCGAGTATAAAAAGAGAGAGAAAATGACAACGCGCCAATATAATATGTTAGCATCCAGGCCCAATAGATCCAAAATAGTGAGGGGATATGACGAAAATAATTACTAAAATAAAAAGGATACGAATCAAGTACAACCACAATGGTGATAAAACAAACGAATTTGTTTATTAGTGTGAAATAATATGGAACAATGATTACCATAACCACGAATAAAAATATGGAAGAATATGACAAGACTAAGGGAACATTGATTATCACAAATAATGTATAACCCAGGAGAACACCGATAGTGAGCAACAACTAACCATAAGAAGAAAAGAAGAAGAAGAGGAAAGGAAACATACCATGAAGAATGAAGATAATGTATGAACAGTACAAGACATCAACATTCACAAGATATACAAGGAATTAAAATTAATATAGTGACCGGAAGAAGTGTAATGATTATTCGAAGATCAATGACAAAGAAACCAGTGTTTAGCATCATTGAGTGATCACGAACAATAACAGTGAAAACTTGATATAAGTGTAACAACCTGTGATATGATAACCATTTTACCCCAAATAAACACCACAAACAATACAAGTGAAAATGTTTATAATGGAGAAAAATGATTAACCATTATAAGTGAAAGAATCCAAGATTAACTAGTTAAAATGCACAGACAATTAGTGTGACAAGTTTGATCAAGATTGTAACATCACATAGATAATCATTAAGACCACCAAAAAGAAATATGAGACAGAACAGTAAATTAATTGTTCATAGGGACTAATAATAAAAGCTTTGTAAGCCTTAATATGAAATGTGCCTGAATGCCATAGCAAGACAGGACAAAATATAAATGAATTCCAGAACAAACAGTAGCAAATAAGCTAGTTTGTTAGGTATAAAACAATCAATGTACCAAAAATTAGGTGCAACCCACCAAGAAATGTAATATTGTTAGACTAAGAATACCTGTGTTATTGTTTCAACAAATAGTGTAAAAATGTGTATAACTTAATAATAAACCATTGTAGTAGAATGCCATAATGAGATGGAAATAGTTGAGTCAAACACTGCATAAAAATATGTTGCACATTGTTGTCAGACAACTGACACATAACCTCACAGAAAGTGAACCTATAACATAAAATCATGTACATTAGTTAAACCAAGCAACTATCCACAATTGTTTCAAACAAAGACTAGTTAAGAATAATAATGCAAACCAATAAATACCATATGTACTGAAGGACACAGCAAATGAATCAGATTGAATATGATATCATAAAGTTAAATGGACAGAACCCCAATGTGACAAGATAGTTAGTCAAAAAGCATTATCAAAACTTACCAAAAGATTGTGACAAATGTTACCAGTAGTTAGAGAAGTGTCTAATACTGCTATGAGAACACCTCACAAATGTAATACTAGCAGTTTAATAATTGAAATATTATAAACTAACTGCAATTGTAAAACCAGATGTAAATAAACACTATACTATGACTTGGAGAGCTTTCAGATAACGAAAAGTTAATTAATACATTGAACCAACAAGGTACAACAATTGTACACTATTTTAATTAATAACATTATATCCCTTGTGTAATAAAATAATTACATAAGTGACAAAATGGAGAAATGAGAACAGAAGGTATTTTGATCATACTATAAGTATATAAAAAATAACATTTTTAGCAAAATAAAATGTGAACAAATGTAAATAAATGTACATATTAGTGTTAGGATGTCAAACATATGCAATAGGATAAGGAATAATAGCGTTACATGTAAATATAAACAATCGAACATGGTCGGTATGGACGCTATTAACAGATATTGTTTAAACTGTAAATATAACTATTTTATGTACTAACATGAAGGAGAAATGAACTCGAGATGTTTAGTAATAAGTATTACAGTGTAATTATAATGAAATATGGTGAAACAGACTTATTTATATTAAGAATCACCATATGAGTTTTTGAGATGGCCAAGTGAATTAATAATGAACGGATTTAGTGCTTGTTTAGACTTAAAATAAAGCCACAAGTGTCCGCGATTTAATGCCACTACCCAACCGACTATACGACAAAAGATAAGAAAGTTATGACAATTATAAGTTTTTCAATCATTTTGAGTATCCATGCATACGTCACATATAATCTCGAACCCACGCTTAGAGTTGTCAAAAAATTAAAAGTTTTATTTGACTAAAGTGTTTTGGGGTTGAGAGTTTGACCTTTTGAACCAATCAAATAGCTTAAAATGACCAGACGAGAAAGAGACGCTTTAGCGAAATGTATCATTCGTTCTGCATCACTCACGACGAGAGGTCTATGCCGAAAAAGTCAGAAAGATATTTTTGAAATGTGCACGTCACCTACAGTAATACGTAAACAGACATTAACCTGTACACAACAACATATTACCGAGTGTCCAGTGAATTAACGCGAACAGTGTATAATAAGGGTCATGTTTTGTGTATTCAGTCAGGGAGTACAATGTTTTAATTATTTTAAAGAAATTAATGAAAATAATTTTCGTTGATGAACAAAAAATGTTGTTTTGGACTGCACTAGTCATAACGCTTGAGTGCTTAAACTATGATGGACAATTATCAGAACTTAATAAATAAACTGTAGCACGGTTTAATGTCAATAATTATTTTACAATTAAAGAATAATTGAGAAAGGCGGAATTAACTTAGATACCGCTCATCAATATATAGTATATAGTCGCTTACTTGACTACGACTTCTGAATTAACAAATAATTATTTTCTTGTTCGAATATTTTTATGAATGATAATTACACATCAAACGAATTATAAATAAAATGTTTGTAATCATATCATTAAGACTTTTATAAATAACATAACTTATTCTAAATAGCCACTTACATGTTACTAGGTAAACTAACCTAGAAACGAAGAATATAATTTTGTCACAAAGAAACAATTCTGTTCTTGAATAATTTTACTGAAATGAAAGCTATAACAAGAGTTTTTTTTCTCTAGATTTTTTTCTCTTTCCAGTACATGGTTCTAATAGCTAATGAGTCAATAATAATAATATTTTTAACAGTGCAAATCTCAGAGCACGTGTTGACCTCAACTGCTATATACTTTTGCATAGCGTACGATATTATCGGTTATGATACCGAGTTTTATAATTTTAAATTTTTGTTCTTTTTTCATAGTAATAGATAATTAAATATTGTTAATTAAACTCACATCTTGTAATCTGGTATCATGTATCTTCAAAGAACTCACTAATTTGGTAATATAATTAAACAAAGTGAACCTAATCTCGTTCACCAAAAACATTGTACCTTACAACAGTGTTACCAGCCTTGAGATACAGAGATCTCAGTATTCGTTTAAATTTGTTATAGTTTGTAAAAAGATATTATTAATTGTTTTTAAAAGAGTTTATTGAATTTAATAATTGTCAATAAATCCCCAGTTTATTATCAGTGGAAACAGAGTTTTGATTTCTATACAATAGAAGGAGTAGTTTAACTTTTTATGAACAGTTCTCTCATAAGGTGGCGGTAGTATTTGAATGACTGATATCATTCAAAGTGCAATTGAATATTTAATTTATTTTCTTGTTTATGTGCATTCTTTGTGATATTCAAAAGGAATATCTATGTATGTATGTCAAGTGATTTTGCAGTAAAAGAAGTCGCCATCGAGAATCGTAAAGACGTCCACATATGGTAAGTGGGGAGGTTGACACAGTGAAGTGATAAATACTCTTTTAAACCACGAACTTTTAAACGTGAACATTTAATTCAATTTTAATAATCAACTATAATAATAATAACATTATTATAAACGTTGTGATTTGTTACAACGTGGCGCTCCATCGCGGGGCTGGATGATCGAAGATAACACCGTTGATAATGTTACAACGTGGCGCCCAACGTCTGAGCGTGAATTAGGACGAAAAGACATAACAGTTTGATTAATTAAATAAATAATTTCTCAACTTAATTCGACAGCAAGACAGCAAGTACATTACACAGATAACAAGATGTATAGGAGGTCAACATCGAAGAAACGAGCGGCAGAGGCCGAGAGGGAGGCCAGATTGAAGGAAAAAGAAGCGACGTCAGCAGAGGACGTTGAAGAAGTATTACTAGAAATTGAAGATAGACAACCTGAACCGGCGGAGGAGGTTCAGCAACCGGAAGATGAACCAGAGGTTATACAACAGGAGACCCAACCGGAGGCCAGCCAACCCGAGAAACCGACGCGACCAGGAGACATGGACAGCATAGAAATATTAATAAGTATGAGAGAAGAAAGTAAGAAGATGATGGAGAAAATGGATGAAAACAGTCGATCCACCGATCAAAAAATAGAGTCACTGAAGGAAGATACACGATCATTGAAGGAGGACAACCGATCTTTGAAGGAAGACAGCCGATCGCTATCAAAGAAAATGGATGAAACCAGTCAATCCACAAAGGAGGAATTAAGCAAGAAAATAGAGGAAGGCCAGAAGGAGAGCCAGAAGAACATGGAATTGTTGAAGGAGGATCTAAATAACAAAATAAATGAAACTAATAGGAAAATGGAAGATGGACAGAAGAATATGGAAGAGTTATTGGAGAAAAATATGGAAATAATGAAAGAAAATTTATCTGCAGAATTAGGAGCCAAAATCAATGAAATCAATGAGAAATTAGACCGAATGAATAAGAAAATAAAGGAAGATTACAAGGAGAGCGTGGAGTCGATAAATACGGTAGTGGAGGATGATTATAAGCGATCGGGAGAGACAATAAAAAGATGCTGTGAAAAGACAAAAGAGAGTGTTAAGAAGATAAGAAGAGAATCAAGAACAGATGATAACTCAGAGACCGAAGAGTCACCCGAAGATAAAAACTCGGAACAAGTGAGTCCAAAGCCTGAAGAGAGTGAAGAAAAGAAGATCCAAATAATTAAGGAAACGGAAGAGGTGAAGATGGAAGAAAGAAGAACCATGCGTCCAAAGAAGACAAGGGTTACAAAAGAATTAATCGAAATGACTCGAGGTGGTCTGATTAATATGATCAACTTACCAATTGTCAACCGTGAAGAAGGAATCTTTAGGAAGGAGTACCGAAGGAGCTTCATGAAGATGGACGAAGAGGAGAATTATGTGACAACGAAGAAGAATATAACGAATAAAATATTTAAAGCAAAGGTTTCCAAAAGAAGAGTAAGGTATTTTAAGAAAAAGGAAGGCTATCAAGAACAATGGGACCGGATAATCGAAGGGTATGCCCGAGAAATAAGAGAATTGAGGAAGAAGAGGAGCCAATTAATGGAAAGACCCAACCAGAAGACAGATGATGGTCAAACAGAATTAGGAGAGATACCAAATATTAGTAATAACAACGACCAGGAGAACACTGGACGTGTGTATACCAAAGATAGAGAGAAGAAGAAGACGGAAGAACGGAAGGCAGGTGAAGCCCTGATAGCATCAAAATGGAAAAACCAAATGATAGCAAGGTATATGATGAGAACAGATAGGAGCATGAACACTGAAGAAGTTCGAACGACGAGAAGAGAGGAGAGCAATGATTACAGATAAAATGAATAAAAATACATTGAAATATGGGACGGATTATTTTGATAACGACTAATGCTAACATGAACAAGACTTATGAATTACAAGACCCTGTGACAAAGAAAATAAAGGGCAACTACAACCAAACGTCCATGAAACGGTATATTGAAAATTAAATAATGAAGAAAGAGTGAAATATTGCGATGAAGACTATTTGTTATTGATACTAAGTAAGAAGTGAAAATATAACTGTGAGAATAAATGTTGACTATATTGTAATTTTGTAATATAAAAATGTGATCTAAAGAAATTATGTAAAGGATGAAGAAAATTGTAATTACCCGTACTACTATTAAAAAAAAAAAACTATACGAGACAGACACACAAGATCTACGGCATGAATTAATATATCCTAGAGCCAAGTCAACAAGTAAAGAACAACTTACCCGTACTACTAAAGGAGGAGACGATGGACTAGATGATATACAGAACGAGAAGAAAATAAGAAGTTGGAGGAACGAAAGCAAATAAATATCATTGATGTAGATAATAGATGACACACAAACACGAAGCAAGACACTAGAAGAGAGCCTATACCAAATGAAATATAACCCAGAGGAGTGAATCATGAAAATGAAGACGATTATGAAATGACGTTTAATGTAATACCAAGAGAAAAGATTAATGGATGACAAAGAAGAATGAAAAAACAATATATTAATGAAGATGATCATGAGAGTATACCAGTGATGAAATGTAGATAAACTATCCCTATAAAATGTGAAGAATTTAGTTAAGTTGAATCAAGAAGAAGAGAATATAACAATGTATAAACCGCAGATGCGTGAGATGATCCCAAGGATATTTATTATTTGTCGAAAGAACGACCACTTTATATTTTGAATTAATTTGAGATGAATTGACTGATGAAATGTTCCAGCAATCATTTATATTATTAACAGAGATGATGTGCCTCTGTATTTATATATGTTAGTATGGCCGGGCAGTGGAGTTGTATGCCAAAGTGAGCCACTCTGAACTGCCCCAGCTAAACTTATGTTAGGGAATTAGGGAATTAAATAAACAAGGGAGATAATTACATAGAAAGGAAATAATTATGATTCAAATAGAAGAAAGTGAAGGGATATATAAAAAAAGCATAAGAGTCGACGTGGAAATGTACAACAATTGATGAATTTTTCAATAAAAAATAAATATACGAATTCAGAATTAATCAATTCTTATAGGAAGGCATATGTAACGTACCAAATTGGCAGTTACATAAGATAACTATCTAATACGTCAAATAAAAAGATATCATGAAAATATTTCAACGTGCACAAAAGAAGGAACACGAGAATATAAACAAAGTGTGTATCTACGAACGGATATTATTGAAACAACACTACAAAGAAGAAGGAAGAGTAATAAGGATATCATCGAGTATAAAAAGAGAGAGAAAATGACAACGCGCCAATATAATATGTTAGCATCCAGGCCCAATAGATCCAAAATAGTGAGGGGATATGACGAAAATAATTACTAAAATAAAAAGGATACGAATCAAGTACAACCACAATGGTGATAAAACAAACGAATTTGTTTATTAGTGTGAAATAATATGGAACAATGATTACCATAACCACGAATAAAAATATGGAAGAATATGACAAGACTAAGGGAACATTGATTATCACAAATAATGTATAACCCAGGAGAACACCGATAGTGAGCAACAACTAACCATAAGAAGAAAAGAAGAAGAAGAGGAAAGGAAACATACCATGAAGAATGAAGATAATGTATGAACAGTACAAGACATCAACATTCACAAGATATACAAGGAATTAAAATTAATATAGTGACCGGAAGAAGTGTAATGATTATTCGAAGATCAATGACAAAGAAACCAGTGTTTAGCATCATTGAGTGATCACGAACAATAACAGTGAAAACTTGATATAAGTGTAACAACCTGTGATATGATAACCATTTTACCCCAAATAAACACCACAAACAATACAAGTGAAAATGTTTATAATGGAGAAAAATGATTAACCATTATAAGTGAAAGAATCCAAGATTAACTAGTTAAAATGCACAGACAATTAGTGTGACAAGTTTGATCAAGATTGTAACATCACATAGATAATCATTAAGACCACCAAAAAGAAATATGAGACAGAACAGTAAATTAATTGTTCATAGGGACTAATAATAAAAGCTTTGTAAGCCTTAATATGAAATGTGCCTGAATGCCATAGCAAGACAGGACAAAATATAAATGAATTCCAGAACAAACAGTAGCAAATAAGCTAGTTTGTTAGGTATAAAACAATCAATGTACCAAAAATTAGGTGCAACCCACCAAGAAATGTAATATTGTTAGACTAAGAATACCTGTGTTATTGTTTCAACAAATAGTGTAAAAATGTGTATAACTTAATAATAAACCATTGTAGTAGAATGCCATAATGAGATGGAAATAGTTGAGTCAAACACTGCATAAAAATATGTTGCACATTGTTGTCAGACAACTGACACATAACCTCACAGAAAGTGAACCTATAACATAAAATCATGTACATTAGTTAAACCAAGCAACTATCCACAATTGTTTCAAACAAAGACTAGTTAAGAATAATAATGCAAACCAATAAATACCATATGTACTGAAGGACACAGCAAATGAATCAGATTGAATATGATATCATAAAGTTAAATGGACAGAACCCCAATGTGACAAGATAGTTAGTCAAAAAGCATTATCAAAACTTACCAAAAGATTGTGACAAATGTTACCAGTAGTTAGAGAAGTGTCTAATACTGCTATGAGAACACCTCACAAATGTAATACTAGCAGTTTAATAATTGAAATATTATAAACTAACTGCAATTGTAAAACCAGATGTAAATAAACACTATACTATGACTTGGAGAGCTTTCAGATAACGAAAAGTTAATTAATACATTGAACCAACAAGGTACAACAATTGTACACTATTTTAATTAATAACATTATATCCCTTGTGTAATAAAATAATTACATAAGTGACAAAATGGAGAAATGAGAACAGAAGGTATTTTGATCATACTATAAGTATATAAAAAATAACATTTTTAGCAAAATAAAATGTGAACAAATGTAAATAAATGTACATATTAGTGTTAGGATGTCAAACATATGCAATAGGATAAGGAATAATAGCGTTACATGTAAATATAAACAATCGAACATGGTCGGTATGGACGCCATTAACAGATATTGTTTAAACTGTAAATATAACTATTTTATGTACTAACATGAAGGAGAAATGAACTCGAGATGTTTAGTAATAAGTATTACAGTGTAATTATAATGAAATATGGTGAAACAGACTTATTTATATTAAGAATCACCATATGAGTTTTTGAGATGGCCAAGTGAATTAATAATGAACGGATTTAGTGCTTGTTTAGACTTAAAATAAAGCCACAAGTGTCCGCGATTTAATGCCACTACCCAACCGACTATACGACAAAAGATAAGAAAGTTATGACAATTATAAGTTTTTCAATCATTTTGAGTATCCATGCATACGTCACATATAATCTCGAACCCACGCTTAGAGTTGTCAAAAAATTAAAAGTTTTATTTGACTAAAGTGTTTTGGGGTTGAGAGTTTGACCTTTTGAACCAATCAAATAGCTTAAAATGACCAGACGAGAAAGAGACGCTTTAGCGAAATGTATCATTCGTTCTGCATCACTCACGACGAGAGGTCTATGCCGAAAAAGTCAGAAAGATATTTTTGAAATGTGCACGTCACCTACAGTAATACGTAAACAGACATTAACCTGTACACAACAACATATTACCGAGTGTCCAGTGAATTAACGCGAACAGTGTATAATAAGGGTCATGTTTTGTGTATTCAGTCAGGGAGTACAATGTTTTAATTATTTTAAAGAAATTAATGAAAATAATTTTCGTTGATGAACAAAAAATGTTGTTTTGGACTGCACTAGTCATAACGCTTGAGTGCTTAAACTATGATGGACAATTATCAGAACTTAATAAATAAACTGTAGCACGGTTTAATGTCAATAATTATTTTACAATTAAAGAATAATTGAGAAAGGCGGAATTAACTTAGATACCGCTCATCAATATATAGTATATAGTCGCTTACTTGACTACGACTTCTGAATTAACAAATAATTATTTTCTTGTTCGAATATTTTTATGAATGATAATTACACATCAAACGAATTATAAATAAAATGTTTGTAATCATATCATTAAGACTTTTATAAATAACATAACTTATTCTAAATAGCCACTTACATGTTACTAGGTAAACTAACCTAGAAACGAAGAATATAATTTTGTCACAAAGAAACAATTCTGTTCTTGAATAATTTTACTGAAATGAAAGCTATAACAAGAGTTTTTTTTCTCTAGATTTTTTTCTCTTTCCAGTACATGGTTCTAATAGCTAATGAGTCAATAATAATAATATTTTTAACAGTGCAAATCTCAGAGCACGTGTTGACCTCAACTGCTATATACTTTTGCATAGCGTACGATATTATCGGTTATGATACCGAGTTTTATAATTTTAAATTTTTGTTCTTTTTTCATAGTAATAGATAATTAAATATTGTTAATTAAACTCACATCTTGTAATCTGGTATCATGTATCTTCAAAGAACTCACTAATTTGGTAATATAATTAAACAAAGTGAACCTAATCTCGTTCACCAAAAACATTGTACCTTACAACAGTGTTACCAGCCTTGAGATACAGAGATCTCAGTATTCGTTTAAATTTGTTATAGTTTGTAAAAAGATATTATTAATTGTTTTTAAAAGAGTTTATTGAATTTAATAATTGTCAATAAATCCCCAGTTTATTATCAGTGGAAACAGAGTTTTGATTTCTATACAATAGAAGGAGTAGTTTAACTTTTTATGAACAGTTCTCTCATAAGGTGGCGGTAGTATTTGAATGACTGATATCATTCAAAGTGCAATTGAATATTTAATTTATTTTCTTGTTTATGTGCATTCTTTGTGATATTCAAAAGGAATATCTATGTATGTATGTCAAGTGATTTTGCAGTAAAAGAAGTCGCCATCGAGAATCGTAAAGACGTCCACATATGGTAAGTGGGGAGGTTGACACAGTGAAGTGATAAATACTCTTTTAAACCACGAACTTTTAAACGTGAACATTTAATTCAATTTTAATAATCAACTATAATAATAATAACATTATTATAAACGTTGTGATTTGTTACAACGTGGCGCTCCATCGCGGGGCTGGATGATCGAAGATAACACCGTTGATAATGTTACAACGTGGCGCCCAACGTCTGAGCGTGAATTAGGACGAAAAGACATAACAGTTTGATTAATTAAATAAATAATTTCTCAACTTAATTCGACAGCAAGACAGCAAGTACATTACACAGATAACAAGATGTATAGGAGGTCAACATCGAAGAAACGAGCGGCAGAGGCCGAGAGGGAGGCCAGATTGAAGGAAAAAGAAGCGACGTCAGCAGAGGACGTTGAAGAAGTATTACTAGAAATTGAAGATAGACAACCTGAACCGGCGGAGGAGGTTCAGCAACCGGAAGATTTGTATTTGTTCAGGCATTAGTTTGTTTTGTGTTTTATGTTTGTATATTTTTCCAAATGTTCATTATGGTCCCTTTGTGTGGTATATATTTTATTAGTGTCATATTAGTTATGTCTGTATGAATTCATGTCCAGTGTTTATTGCATGTGTGGCCAAATTAGATTTATATATTTCTGTTTTTTTCTATGCATTTAGGTGTTCAAAATAACGGTTTTTCAGTTGTTTTTTTGTTTGTCCTATGTAACATTTATTGCAATCTTGGCATTCAATTTTGTATATACCACTGGTTGTTGTATTATCTTTGATGTGTGGGTTATTTAGGTTTTGTAGATTATTTTTGTTAGTTTTGTATGCTATTTTAATGTCTGTGTTCTTAAACAATTTTGTTAGCTTTGTCATTTTATTATTTATGTATGTTAATGTGGCCCATTTTTTATTGTTATTATTTTTGTTTTGTTCATTTTGATTAATTCTTAATTGTTCAGTTTTTATTTTATATTTGATTTTATTTTCTATTTTGTTTACAGTGTTTTTCCATTTTCACAAGCAATTTGGTATATTTCTTTCTTTGTCTGTTTCATGTTTGTTTAGGGGTATTTTGTACACTCTGTTAAATAGTGAATAGAATGCTGCCATTTTGTTGTGGTGGGTGGTCAGAATGGCTAGGTACAATGATGTCAGTGGAAGTTGGTTTTCTGTATATTGCATATTGTAGGTGGTTATACATCAAGAAACGGACTGTAGCAAAAAGTGTTTGAATTAATAGTACCATACATAACCACCTGCTGTATCCAGTATCCTGCTTTTTTAATTTGTGGGCTATTTTTTCAGTGTGGTTACACATGTTAGTGTTATGAACTTGTTGTTTTCTGTCTTTGTCAGTTGTTTGTTTTGTGTAGGAGTTTATCGTCTTTAGTTTGTCTTTGTGGTCTTTTTCGTATAATGTGCAAAATAATAATAATAAGCGAAAACTGGTTCAGGCTACAAGGTAAAAATTTTTCGTTTTTACCATTAAAAAACTTTGTGTTCCGAGTCGGTAGTGTTATACTTATAATTAGTTAATCAACAGACACGTCATGGACAACAAAATCCAAGAAACTGAAGTCCTCAGTGATATGTTAGTTCTTTTGTAGATTCCTTTCGTCATATGCAAATAGAAAAAAATGTTCAAAAAGAAACAGCTTCTATATCACTGGTGACTTTATCTTTGTTTACAGCTAAAGTACTATACTTCAAGTTTGAATGAAATTTCTAAACACTTATACTGAAATTCACATAGGATGGCTTAATGAGAGCTTATGGCCACAAATATAGTAACTATATTGGATGAACAACACCAAAAGGATAAGTTGGATTTCCATACATTGATTCAAAGAGAAAATTCTAGGGGCTACAATGGTGTACATCTCAACACAATAAAAAATTTCACGAATTTCATGTAACATATTTTTCACAAATCTGAATACGAAAATTAGACATGTGACTTAAAAAAAGTAGTAAGCAAGGAATTTTTTTATTTTTTGGCAAGATACAAACTTACAATGGGAAAGCTGTAGATAAAGGATTATATTTTACATTCTGTTTAAAGAACTTTGTGATACAGATGATAGTGTGTGTGCCCATAATAACAAGAAGATTACAAGTGAAAGTAGTAAGCGACGTCTGCCAGAGTACCATTAGGAATAAATTGACTTGAGGACTTTCCTGGGAAGAACAAAAGATGGACTCATTGAATCTTTTGTGCTTTGTGAACAAACTGTTTGAATCAATTTTGGCTTGAAGACTTAAAGTATATAACTTTAGTTGTAAAAAAAAAAAAACAGAAAAAGAAACAAATAAATTTAGAATAAATACACGTACATTTACTAGTGTTGAATAATTGATAAGCATGTTTGTACAAAATGAACCTAGTAAACTGAACAACTCTCAATCAGTAAGTATAAAATAGAACTATCAATTATCAAAGTGAGGGGACTCTAGTTTCAAAACTCAGCAATTTTAATTTTTTGATGCCAAAATTTGGAATTTATAACCACTGAGCTACTAAGATTACAATCTAGGCAATACTGAATAAAGATGTATTATTGATTGCAGTGTACCATCCTTCATGACCATCTGCCATCTTCTGATGTACCCAAGTATTCTGCCCACCTGTATTGATTTTCTGATTTCTGTAAACAATGTAATCTAACAGAGTTTGCTTGCACATCCATTTAACTATTTTCCTGTCTCACATTATTATTATTTTGCCATTTATCACATACCTATACCTAATAACAAAAAATTACTGTTGAAAACCTGAATAACAGCAACAAATTTTTTTTTAATTTTTGAAATGTCTGTGAAATAACTTGAAATCAGGTATTACAATGTTATATTTACACCTTAGACATATTATATACAAATTAATGGAAAATATATATAAAGTTCACCATAACCAGTAATTACTAAACTTTTTTACCTGAGACTAAATTTTAAATTTACATGTTGTTTAATATTAGTTTACAAAACATAAATGATGTTCTATGATGCAACAGTACTTATCAACTTCAGCGCAACTAATGATTTCTGCACTTATGTTTATAACTAAGCTTCTAGTTACAGTCTAACACACACATTTGTCTTCAAGTGCAAAAACTCCATACCTTTTTGGCTGCCACTTAAAAACTTAAGACTGTTATCCTCTGTTAACAAAAGATGAAAATGTAATTAGAATTTCAAGTGGACAGTAAGGACATTATCCTTAATATTACATTATGACATTCAACGTACTGAAGTAAATATATTCAACTCGTATTATTCCATTTGGAATTGAGTTCAGTTGCTGAACCTTGTTGTTAAGCAATATACCAGCTAATTCACAATCTGTTGGCCTGTGGAACCAATAAGATTACTACATACAGCCATGATATTTTTAGCACAGTTTGAAATTAATTTCATTGGCATTGTATTATAGCAGAGCTTTACGTGCAGCAGGGATTTTTGCCTAAGGTATGATTTACATAATAGTAGATGAAGGATAAACAGAGCCAAATAACTATGTAATGTACACATTGCATAGTTACTATGATGGCTAATTCCATGTACACACACTACATATACTTTTATATAGCACCAAGACATATCCACTGAAAAACAGTACTATTTCACAGCTTTCCTGGGTGATATAAAAACAATATATTAGGAAATTTCAATTATTATAAAATAAAGAGAGAGTGAAAAAATCGGGACTAAAGGAAATTATAATTATTGATTTGTTCGAAGTTTTGAACCATAATCAATAGACCTACATGACAGTAATAGTACAAAACACAACAATGAATAGTACAATGTTCAAACAGCACGTACATACTGCACATATAAATGAATTTTACTTATGTATTTTGTCATTTGATATACAAAACAAACACTGACCACTATTACTGTAAAATATAAAATACATACAAAATATTGTACCATTCACTATTTTGTACTATTCTTGTTTTCCATTTACAGTAATCTGAGACAATAGCGGTAAAAATCAAAAATAAATTTTGTGCTGTCATGCTGTTTGTTGAGTTCAGATTTTCGATCTCCTACTGTACAAAAAAAAGGTGTTTATAGCATTACAACTACAGAGAAGTGTCAAAAACACAAATGTGCTAGAAACCTGTAAGCAATAATACATGTATCTGAGCTCTACTCTATACAGCATGAGCATGAATATACAATAAAATTTTTAAAAAGTATTTACTTATCACAAATTTAATTTTCAGAGAAGCAACATTTTTAATGCAGAAATTTGTAACTGTATTCAGTAAATAATTCTAGAACACAAAAAGTACCATCTCCCACCTTGGTCTGCCAATGTCTCTCCTTCAAATCTGGTGGTGACGCTAAGACTGTTACTAGGATTTTCAGGTGAACAGAAAAATGTTCACACCATCCCCTCCTATACTCATTACATTAATGATCTCATTTAAAGACTTGAACCTTAACTCCTGTGTGATTTGCTCATTCCATTTCTTATCTAGGAGGGAGTAGCCCTGAACACTTCAGGAACTTCATTTCTACGACCCAAATCTTAGTTTCCTCCTTCTTCCCAAGGATTCACGTCTAACAGCCATAAAAGGAACATCCGGAAGCCAGAGTTTTATAAAGGCGTCCATCTTTTGTTCTTGAAAGCAGTAGGCCTATAATTTGTACCACAGATCCTTCTGAACCTGCACAACCTTCTCAACTTTCTGATCCTTCTGTCAATATCTGATCCCAATCTCTGCAGCAGTCAAATGAGATACTATATCACAAAAATTTCTTCTGAGGTTTTATTGTTTACAACCAGGGCTGTATTTGTGACGGTACGCACCAGTACGCCGTACTGGTACCTCTGAGAAAAAAAAAATCAGAACCGGAACGCAATTTTTAGAAATTAGAAATGTGGTGTGATAACCATAGAGGTATATAAGATAGAGGTGGTGAACTGGCTGAGTCGGCGACGCTGAATCGGCTGATCCGCGCGAGTTCCACTCTCGCGCATGCGTCAGTAGACAAAGATAGAAACGAACCAGTGACGTTCTGCGTGGACATTTCCACTTACACGAGCGCCTATACTTTGCCTCCTCTATCTGATATACCTCTATGGTGATAACGCTACGGTTGAAGCGTTGTGTACCTACTTGGTGCGAGACTAGACTGTACTTTATCTAGGTACGCATTGGCGGGCGGCGGCCAGCTGACTCATTTTCCCGCTCAACCTGTCACCCTGTTCTCTCGTGTTTGTTCAGTTCTCTCGAGTAGTGTTGTGTTTGTTCTGGAATTAAAGTGCGTAAAGTTCGCTCGCCGTTTTGCGTAAACACAATGCAGAAAATAACTAATTTTTTTAGTAAACCAAAAAAACAAAAACTAGACGATCAAGGTGAGAAAACTCAAACAGCTTAGAGCCGCTTTTAGTTTTGCCGTCAACGTCACGGGAAAGAACATCTCATTTTTCACAGTTCCTAGCTGAAAAATGCCCGACACCGCCATCGCCAATGGAATCAGATCAAACTTCTTCTACTGAAGAAGTCAAATAAGGTGATAAACAGTGGCCAGACTGTTGGACTCTTGAATAAAAGAGTATTTTTGTAAAAAATACGATTGGCTTATTGTACACAACAAAAAATTGGGCTGTAAGGTTTGCCGAGAAGTTGGATCTCTAGGCGTGGAAAAAAAACTGGCATGAAAATGTCTAAGCAATGGACTGGATGTGATATTACTAGTTTTGGGGAAAATCGAGCCCAGCAACAAACATCGTTGAGAAAAAAGATATTTGATCACAAAGACAGTGCTGCGCACAAAGCAGCTTTAAAAATTTTAGAGGAGTCCCAAAAAGAAACACTGGAAAACATTTGTTTGAAAACAATATCAAAAGAGAAATAAGTTACAGCGAGAATTTTGCGCACTGCCTATAAAGTTGCAAAAGAGAATCAATCTTTCAACAACTTTGAGTCAGAAATCGATGTTCAAGAGCTGAATGGATTAAATATGGGCCGAATTCTGCATTCAAAAAACGCCTGTGTGAATATTATTAACCATATCAGTGCAGAAATGAAAAAACATATTCTACAGCAAATAATAACAGGGGACGATAAGTTTGCAATGTGAATCAACTACTTTAAGCAAAAATTAACTCTGATTTTGTACATTAGAGTTTGCCTAAGTAAAATAAATATGGAATCCCCTGTAAATTTATGTTTGGACCTTGTTGAACTCGAAAGTGTGACATCTCTTGGAATTTTTGATGCTGTCATTCAATGCCTTGAAGGCATTGTTAGACAATGTTCTAAAAAATAGACTAATTGCTGTGGCATGTGACGGAGCGGCAGTGATGCTTGAACGCAAATCTGGAGTTGGGAGTCTTTTAAAAGACAAGTTTCCATCTATTATTGTTTGACATTGCTGTAATCACAAGTTTGAGCTTTGTGTAAGTGACGTTTTAAAGGAAATGGCAAATATCAATCGTTTTAAAGGATTCATTGATAAACTTTATGTTCTATACCACGCCTCACCCAAGAACAGCCGAGAATTGCATTTGTGTGCAGTCGAACTTGGTGTTCAACTGTTGAAAATTGGAAGGGTGTTAGACACAAGATGGGTAGCGTCCAGTTTTCGTACAGTTTCAGCGGTTTGGGAGAACTATGAGGTTTTAGCAAACCATTTTGTAGCAGCTAAAGAAGACCAAACACGTGATGCTTCGGACAGATGCAAGTATGAAGGCCTACACAGGAAACTTACATCCACATGCTTCGTTTTAGATTTGGCGTTGATGTGTGATGCACTTCAAGAACTTTCAGAAGTTAGTGAAGAACTGCAAAACCGAGATATAGACTTATTTCGGGCTAACAAAAAAACTTCAGATTTTGGCTAACACATTTGTTGCTCGGAAAGATAACCCGGGAACTTTTTATGATCAGGCTGTGACATCTGTCAACAAAAGATTTATGGGAATCAAACTTTATGAAAAAACTAAAGAAGACCCCATTAATCCCGTTGTGTTTTATGACAACCTTGCACAATCGATTGAAAAGAGAATGCTTATTGGGGAAGATGCAGCTTTGGCCAATTCAGCCCGTATAGTTGACACAAGCACTTGGCCCAAAGACATTAAAGACAATACTTTTGGGGAAAAAGATGTTGAGTCGCTTGCAGTTCGCCTTCAGTTGAACAAACAGGACACACTTAAAGCATTTCGTGAATATGTTTTTGATAATTGTGAGAGCTTTGGTGGAAATTGTGAAAATAAAACAAAGTATCCCGAAAAATTGCTTCCATTGACAACTGCCATCAAGACAATTCCAGTGTCTTCTAGTGAATGTGAAAGAGGGTTTTCCCAAATGAATCTAATCATTACTGACGGTAGAGCATCTCTGTTAACAAAAACTGTCTCTTCACTACTTTTTCTGAAGTTGAATGGTCCACCACTGACTCGTTTTGACCCTTCAAAGTACGTGGAATCTTGGCTGCTTCGGGGACGGCACTCTGCTCTGGACACCAACAGCAAGGAAAGAAAGAGGGGAGAGACGTACAATGAAAACCTTTCTAAGCTTTGGACAATTTTATAAACTGTGAGTTAAACATTTAAAATTAATTCATCATTTAAAAATTAATTAATTTAAAAAAACACTACATTTGGACAAATTTTCGGGTGAATTTTAAGACATTAAACACGTCTAAAACGTCACCTTTATTTTTCAAAAATTTTCTGGGGGAGGGCCCCCGGACCCCCTCTTTGCTGGGGGGTACCCCCCCAGACCCCCCCTTAGGCGTACCGGAACCTATATTTTTACAAAAACAGCACTGTTTACAACTATCTTCATTCTTATTTTGAACCAGACTTATTTAGAAAAGATAAAGCCAAAGCTTTGATTTAGAAAGAACAATGATAAATGGTATAAGGACAATTTGATATTGGCTACTTGGAAATACATATAACAATTATTTGGGCACCACTTTTCAGAATCCAGTTGACAAGTGAATAAGCAGAATACTCTCATCAAAAAGCAGGAAACAAATTACACAGTGGACAGCATGCAGAAGAGAAACTTAAGAACTAGGTGTTCACTATTCTTGCTTTTGACAAGTTTGTTACTCACTTACTTGCCAACTGGATTCTGCAAGATGAGCCACTTTTCTTACTCATACATAATTATTAGTATTGTGTATACCTCTTACTACATTTGAGTGATAATGTTATACAATATTTATTAGGCCTATTTTATGTTCTCTAATACTTTTATGTTTTAGAATATCTGCTCGAATTGTACAGCTACTGATTTCTGCATAGTTGCAACTCGCTTTAAAAAAAAATCATATCAGTAATGGTTAATGCCTGTTTTTCAAATTTAAACACAAGTATTCATCATTATTAATATTTAAAGTTATGCTCAAAGGTGTGTTAAATATTTACAATAATGTAAACAGAATTCAAGAGATACCTTAAAAAAAATTAATATTTTGTGCCCTCAGTTGCACAATGATTTTCTATTTTCTTGTGATTATAGGTTTTAAAGTTATCTGACTGATAATTAACATTCGGTTGTGTTTTTCATTATTGAAATGAAGCTTTGCAGTTTATTTAATTTTCTGTATAGTTTAGTGTCAATATAATTACATTACTTACTAAATACAATTAAATAATCTATGTCTCTCTACTTAGTACTTGAGACACTGAGTGCATTTTACTCTTGCAATTAAAATCCATCCTATTATACTCATGTTTATTGTACAGTATTGTAATAATGACTCGGATTATTAATATATTAGAGCACCCTTATAATACACATATATACTTACAAATACAAACTTTATATCAAAAACACAAAAATATTCATTCACTATTCTCTTCATCTTCATTTAAATGGCTCAATTTAATTTGTTTCGACACTTTATCCCCCTTGGGTACAGCAGAACTTTTTGTATTTTTGTTACCTGATCTCTTCTGGCCAACCACATATTCTGGCATAATCAGTTTACTACCTTTGAAACACGGTCCTTCATCCTCTGTAGGATATCCACCTGGTGATGTTTTAACAACTTCAGTATCTGATTTCACTGCCTTATCACGGTTACTGTACACAATCTTACTAGTTTCTACTGGCATTTCTAAATTTTCACCTTTTCTTGATTTCATTTCTGAAAGAAATGACAAAGCGGCAGCTGTATTACTTCTCTCAGACATTTCTTCTTTTGAGACATCGCCCAATGAATATTTTTTCCATTTATGTGGGTTCCTCTTGAAATCAGGAATGTTTCTGTTTACTCTTGGTGGAGGTGGCCTTTCAGGTGTTTTGAAAATACTTTCTTTACCTCGAAACTGTTTCGTCTGCGATCTCTGTCTTCTTGCATTTGATATTATTTGTTCCATTGTGCTTTTGCTAGAGTTGTCTTTCTGTTCCTTTTCTTCAACAACTGCATCTAACATACTGAATGTACTCTTCAAACGATTTGAAAAATCATCATCCTCACTTGTGACATAGAATTTTGTATTTTCTAATAGCGACATTTTGTAATTCTGTTTTTGTTTTAAGGTTCACACAAAAGATAGGCTACACAACTATAAATGTCATAAACGCACGTACATAAAAAACAGTATTTGGCATTTGAAAAATATCCAGTAAGTGATGGTATTTACACTCTACATTGACCCTTTTGGTGATTCTAACGCACCATTAATGCACAAAAATTATCTGTATCAGTAACCTTAAACTACCGAACACTTCAACAAAACAACAAACCCGATCTAACTAGAATAATAAGGTAGGCCACTCCAGCTAATTACGCTCCCATTGGTTGCTTCTCTCTGACGTCGACTGGTGGAAGAAATACGCGCGAGTCTTGATTTACCATGCAATCTTACCTGAGACAACGTCCTACTTAGCATCTCTCTGCTGTTTACACGAAATATTAACAATAATTGTAATGAGCTATTCATATAGAAAAAGGATTAAACAACAAGATTAAATGGTTTGCGGCAAAAAATAATGGTAAATTCTATCTCTACATTTAATAGAAAAGTAAGCAAGTCTGTCCACATATAACATTGACAAAATGGCACAAGATGTAAAATTAAGTCGGAAAGGAGGCAATATTATATATATAATAATTTTATTATAATAACGAATAATAATTTATATTTTTTATTATTCGTTAATTTTATATTAATAGAATTATTTCGATTGTTATTAATTTACTTAGAAACCTCTGATGATACTGATATTTTTCAGTGAAACGTGCGTCAGGTGTTAAAAAGAATATACGAAATTATACTACTTGCAGAAGAAACAAATTGAAAACATCACAAATTATATATATATATATATATATATATATATATATAATATGCCTGCGTGGGTGGGTGCGCGTACGTGCACACGCGTGCACGCATGAGTGCGTGTATAAACATTTCTATGTAGTATAATATATTTGAAACAAGCTTCCAATTATTATAATTATAATCAATATCATAATCATTTTCTTTATCTACATTTTCATTGTTATAACGTTAAAAACTGAAGCTAGTACGTTTAGTTGTAAACATAAATACTTTTATCAACGAAATGAAAATGGTTATTTAGTTGATAAGTTTTTATTTTCATAGGTGACTTAATTTTTGAAGACGAAGCTACCCAGAGCCGACTCTTTGTTGCTGCATACTTTTCAAGTGACTTGAGTTTGAGCTGTTTGTTCAGATGGCGGATTCTGATGAATGTTCTTGTCCTGACGTACAGACAAATGACTTTCTCGTCCACATCTGGAAATTTAGATTTGAGTAAGGTGACCAAATAAGAGATAACTTTCACTTGTTTTGATACTGTACGTCCGTGGAAAGAAGTAAAAACTATCTCAAACTGAATCAGTTTTTGTAACCACTCGTCTGACGGATGGGGAAGCCCCCCCCTTTGATATAATCGATATCCAGTCATGACTATGTTCCCCGGAAAGACACAATGTTTCGCCTCTCACACCTAGACTTTCATCAATGAAGCGGCACTTGAATGCGATGTACCCGGCCAGATATTTTAAGGCATCTTGAGGAACATCGTTGTCACTTGCAGACGGGGCCAAGTCCTCTGTTTTTAACAATTCTGCTTCGTCGGTGTCATTATTCGGAGAACTTGGTATTAACGTATGTTCAACTATGTCTATGCATAGTTCATTGGTAACAAACTGGATGAAATCCTCGTCAGAGTCATTTGATTCCATAACTTCGGTGGAATGAATGCTACCATCCTCAGCCACAGACGTACTTCCAGATAACGGTATATCGTCCGTGCTACCCGTTAAAAGCAAGAGCCGAATTCTGTTGCGCACTTCAAAGGGAGTGGGATTATTATAAAAGACGCCTAATCCCCGAATTCGTGAAAAAAATGCCATACCGACTTTGTTTGACGTACCAAATCCACCTCCTAGGATCGGCCCAGTTCCACGCAGATCACTGTACAAGGTGGTTTATTTTTTTAATCCATTAATTATAAATATAATGTTGGACTATAACTAAAGCCCGGATTCACGTCCAATTGCATCTTTTTTTTTTTGCTAGTTCGTAAACGGCCAGTGACAAGTTGTTTATCCGAATCGGGACGTGTAGGTCATTTTAACATACATTTTATTTTGCACAAAATTGCACGTTTTGGGGGTTACTGCATACAATTGCACATTCCGTAGTTTTAATGCACAAAATTGCACATTTACCTGTTTTTCGAAAATCAGCTGCGCGATAGTCAAGCGCGAAACATACACGCAGATCGTAAACAAAGTCGAGAACAAAATCAGCACGAAGAAATTCTAATCCAGTAAGCGCAGCTTTTGACGTAACAAAATTTTGACTGTCGATGGAATTTCACGAAATTTGATATGTATGTTCTATATGCACTCTAGAACAAAGTTAAACTGTACGCTTTTTATTTGGGGGTGAGAACCACCCCTTTTTCAAGGGTGATTGATAAAAAAAAAATTAACCCCAGGATCCAATAGAGAATCAAATTCTAAGCAAGAAAGTCAGTACGCAACTGTTTTGAAAAATGCGTTGTTTTCGAGTTATTCCAAATCAACATTTTTAATTTTTACCCCCAAAAAACAGGATTTTAGCGTAATTTTTAGCGAATAACTAAACAACGTTTGAGTTTATAGTAAAAATGAATAGGACCAAAATTATTCTATACGAAATAACAAACAAAATGCGTTTTGGCCGGGTTTTAATCCACGAGTTGTTTTCAAGATATGGCCGTGAGAAGTTGTAACTTGCAAATTTTTTGCCTGTACTAACAAAGTTTAACCAAATATCACTATAATATTGACGACTCGGAACACTAAGTTTTTTATAAGTAAAAACGTAAAGTTTTACCTTACAGCCTAAACCGGCTTTCACCTATAGAAGGCTTCATCAGAGGCTGATGAACCAACCAGTAAACGGGCAATCCCAAAGAAGGGATGGTAACCAGAACCAACCCCAATCAAGAGGGAGACAAGCTGAACAGGAAGTCGATGAAGATGAACCCTGGCCAGACAGGTGGACACGTCATGGACAACGAAATCCAAGAAAGTTTAACCCTTCCTACTAACCGAGAAAAATAATTTTGACTATAAAATGTCTAGTGCAATGAAAAATACATTATTGTTAATTTTAATAAAATGTTAAGCTAAACTTTTTATTATTAATTTTAACTAAATGTTAAGCAAAAAACCTGAATATAAACTTAATAGTAAGTTAAAAATGTAAATTCGTGTTTATTAAAAATAGTTTTAGTAACTTTATTTGGCCTTTGGACAAACGAAGTTTAGTAAACATTAATTCAACAGCCATCTATTATAAACAGGAATAAAAGTAAAATCTGAGAATATATACCTAACAAAGTGGTAAGTGGTAACGATTGGTACGGTATTTGTTGTTTTTTAGACAAAATTATTCTCCTCTTACTATGGTCTGAATCAGTAAGTTTTAAGATGAAAACTATTATTTCCATATTTTTAAGGACGTGGGACATAATTTCACACTTTGAAATTATATTTTAGGCACGAAAAACTATAATAGTTTATGTAATATCGAAAACAAACTTGTACTGCGTCCCATGTATACACAAGCGCCACCATAATATTATGTCAGTCTCGGAACAAAGATGGCGAGTGCGAATACTCCCTTTTATAGATCCGTATTTCGTTGGTACATCACTGAAGATGGCTTGACTGCCGAAAGCGCTCGTCAATACCAAAGACAACATAGTGGTTTGTACAAAATTACTATAGAAACATTTACAAAATGTAAGACTTGAACTACTTCTCCGAAAACATCTCGAATGGCAACAGGAATTTGGCGATGTGTTTGCAATTTAAAAGAACGTGTCTGGGAAATGTTACGTGGTAATAAGTTTTACGTTTGGTATTATATATAGACTAAACTATTACGCTTTATATGATTTATGTTCTGTAGTAATATAATGTAAAAAACAATCATTTGTTTGCGCCAATCCCTGTTAGAGTTGCCATAGTAATTTAAACTAAGAAAGACACTGTATGAAAAAAGGATTATTGCAAAATCCAAGGAAATCTGTACACAATTCTGATTATAACATATACCGGTAATAACAGAGATATTCGAGCTGATCAAAATCTACATGCTAAATTGATAAATAATTTTGAAATGACACATGGTTCAGGGTTTTCGAAGTTGCCATTCAGATATTTGTCCTTTTTGTTTGTTTGGTGCCAGTTTCAGCAGAATATTGTGAAAAGGAGCTGGATATAAATCCTCCACAAGAATAGACTTATAATAAATACCTAAATAAAATTAAAAAGATATTTTAAAAATGTTGTGACTGTAATAACGGAAATTAAATTTTAAAATGTAAAACGAAGTAAATAAATTCTTGGATTTCGTTGTCCATGACGTGTCCGTTACTTAACTAAATAACTTACTTCCACTGTCCGAGTCGTAGTGAAATAATTATATTTAGTGAAGTAAATAAAAGTAAGAAAGAAATTAAAGGAAAAATGGAAAGTAAAAACTGGACTTGGATCTGAAATCTTTTAAGTGTGCAGGGATGTGGATGCAAATGTAAGTGTGTAGAAACCTGACAGCTATTCTTGAATGGACCCAAAGAAAGAATAACCCCCCACTCAGTGGCGGCGATAAGGCCCCCGCAGACCCCGCGGCGCGGGGGTGGCCCCAGTTGGCCCAGTCATGGGACATAACTTGTAACATGAAAAATAAGCGTAAACGAGTTGTAAAACGCTTCTTTGTTGAATTATCAGTTGACCATAGAATTGACGACCCAGTGAAATCATTTGAAGTAAAAGTTTTCAATGCAACACTAGATATTGTAATAGCTCAGCTACAAATGAGATTCGAAGGATTGCGTTGCATTGATGATAGGTTTTCATTCCTGACGCCTCAGAATTTAGTAAACTTCTCACAAGAGACAATAGTGAAGAAAAGTAAGGCTCTGGTAAATGTGTATCCTGGTGACCTTTCCACATCAATGCCTGACTAAGTAATATCCTTCAAAGCTCTGATGGCCAAAGAAATTGTACACAAGAAAAGAATTCGAGAAATGATGAATTTACTGGTTGAAGAAAACAGCTGCCTTATGAGTTGCCTCCCAGACTTAACTATAGCTTTGCAGCTTTATTTAACCATACCTGTCACAACAGCTACAGCGGAAAGAAGCTTTTCAAAACTTAAATTAATTAAATTAAGTCATTAAGTCATACTTAAGAAGTACCATGGACCAAACTCGGTTGAGTGACTTGGCACTGTTAAGCATTGAGGATGAAGAGACACAGAAAACTAATATCAACGAAGTGGTTGAAAAGTTCTTAGCTATTAAAAAAAGAAGACTAGGCTTAGGAAAACAGTGAACTTTGGTTGATCCTCATCTGTAAATATTGTACATTACTTGAGTTCGAGTGTTATTGAATTGGATTAGACTTAAGGAGAACTTGTATAGAGTATATTCAAGAATTTTACAAATTCAGTTACAAACTAATTTAAATGTTTGAAAAAAGCTAGAATGTTACTTTGATATTCGTTTTTAAATAATAAATTTTTAACACTGTGTGCGGTACTGTTTCATAGTCTGAATTTAGATCTTTGACGTAAAAATAAATCATTCTTTTTGTTTTGGTTTTTTTATAGTTTGTATAGAACTTTGTCTATTTAGCAATAATGAATTTTAAGAGTTGTACACGTGTAAAACATCCTTTGCAAATTGCAAACGCTTTGTGATACACGAGAAAGTATTCACAAACCATTGTTGTGAAACACACGTAAATAGAAACTTATTTGAGTGTTTTCCCCTATTACGTATACAAAATTTAACCATTTTTATAGGGTCCCCTAATTAGTTTCGCGGGGGGGGCCCCCGTTTCGTTAGCGCCGCCACTGCCCCCACTTAAATGGAAAGGAGACTATGCAGGAACCATTTGTTGTCTCACTTTGTCATATACTGTCATTTTGCAATGACACATGCTTCTGATGTTCTCACCAGCCTATGTACACACTATGAAACACTGTACAAGACATTTATACCATTTGCAGAATCAACGAAAATTTTGATGGTCTCCCAACAAGGAGTATTTTTCTGAGGCGTGTGCTACTGTTTTTGTACCCAATCCGGGAATATACACTTCCATCAACATCAGTACATGAGGTTTAAGAAATAACTTAATTTCCACAAAAATGTTTTGAAAAAAACATATTAAGTAGGGCGCATCAGTAAGGTGTCCTAAATTTATTATGGTAGAAGAGTTACTCTTTCGACTTAGAAAATTTCACAGTTTTATATCACTTAAGGTTAACAGGGAAAACGTAAACCATTATGTTTTTAATGTTTTTGGCTAACGTTTTGCAACTACAAGGAATAGGCCTACTGACACAAATTTTTCATCTAAGTGGTTAGTTTTCGAAGCTCTTAAAAAATGATATATAACTCATATTTGTAAGACAGATTTTGAGAACAAGCAACTTTGTTTCTGGAGCATTCACTATTATGATCATATTATTATTATTTGATTCTCCATTATATAGTTTAGCGGCAAATAATGTTATTTCAATATTGTAAGTCAATCATGGCTGTAGGCTAGCTAATTGATTCATCCTGTACCTTATTCAGTCTGAGGTTGAATCATTTTTGTATAACTTTCATGACAAAACTACCTAGGTCGGTCATATATACGAAGGTTTTACCTTATTCTACAAACTAAGATCATATAGGAAAAGAAGGGAAGAAGTCATCTGGAAGGAGTAATATCAACTTAAATAAAAGTAACAGAAAAAAGTAATTACAATCATAAATAAAAGGACTTAACAGAACTAGAAGGATTGATTCAAAGAAATTATATATAGTCAATTTATAGCCAAAAAGTGTTAAAAAACAAATAGTATGAGTATCATCTCAGTAAAATAATTAGTAGACCCAGTAAGATATGGAGTAGGAAGGAGTAACAGCCCAGAACAAATAAAAGTGACAATTCTCAAGATATGGAGTAGTAAGAAGTAACAACCCATAACCAATGAATTGAAATGAAATAATATCAAGATACAAAAACCTATTTAAAAGACAGAAACCTCTATAGCAGCAAACCACATCAATGAAAGAACTTAAACCATATTAGCTATACAAATTAGAACCAAAAATAATAAAATAAGAGAATCCAATACAAATAATCAGAATAATGTAAACTTAATTATAAATAAAATAAGTGTGTGATTAAGGGGAACACCCCAAACCAGTTTAAAAAAAAAAGGACAACAAAAGACAATTATTAATATAAAGTTTTAATGTGTTTATTTATATAATTATTATGTATTATTATTTTTTGTGTATACCATACAAAATATGTTGATAGTATGAAATACTAGATATTAGTATTTAAGAGTTTATTGTATTTGAATCATGTTAATTAATGTTGTACTTTTGTGAAGTAAGGAAAGGTAAAATAATAATTCAAACGACCCATAAATAGTGAATCAAAAAATATAAAACTAATAAGGTGAATTAATAATAACATTGCTAGGAAAATTGAAAATTGATGACCAAGACAAATTTAACTTTGACCATATAAATCAAATCATAGAATATAAATTAATAGAACCTAGACCAAATGAATATAAATTACTCCATTCAGAATACAAATACTTTATCCTAATGATAACAACAACCTATAATAGTGATTAAAAGAATCAGCATGTAAAATTGACTTAAATGGTGATTGTACAAGAAAATGCTAAAAGCAGAAAGCCAGGACTAGTAAAATGCAAATAATTTGTTAAATGTTTAGAATAATAGCCAGATATAAAAGGTAAATTACAAATAGTTAATTAGTAATCGAATGAGAGTAAAATTGTAACATAACACATATTGTAAACCATATAATAGGTAATTATGTGAATCAAAATAAGGCCTAGCAAAGAGTGTAATTCTGAAGCTTAATTCAAACCAAAACAGGTCAAATTTAGTATATTAACTTGTATAAAATAAAAGCAGGAATATTGTTCTATAATTAGAATTACATAAAAGTACTAAACAAATAATTTATAGCCAATTAAATATAAAATATGACATTTTTTTTTTCTATAAGATTGAATTATTTGATAGGAACAGCTGATCAATGAACAATGAGAAATGAGACCAAAATCTTATAGAATTTTCGATACGAAGGAACAAATATAATTAGTCGATTGTTATAAGCCAAACAGAAGGGACGTGTCGAATACATTTCAGAGAATTATGAACGGAATTTTTTAAATAACGCAACCCAAGAGATATAATGAGTTTATAAAAAGATAAAAGAAAAAATTAAATCAACGAATACTATAATAACGATCATTGAAACCATAAAACTAAATTAAACACTATTAAATCAAGCTGTCACTACATATAGACACGACTGAAGAACGAAATTAAACTCAGATCACCAGAAAACGAGTGAAGGGAACCATTTGACAAAACACAATTATTACCGAACAAAATCCCGTGGATGAATACAACTACACACTACAACTTGTGGATATTCCAATAGCGGCATCACTGAAGAGGAATTAAACAACTGGTACATTTATTTGAAGTGAAATCTCGAAGCTGAATTTACATCGCAGAACAACACATGGGGGACGCCATCTTGTCATTTTGAGTTAAACGCATTCAACCTTGGAGGAGACGTGGTGACGTCAGAGACATCAGCTGGTTCGATATCGACTTTTCTATACATTATACTTTATTATATTTTTGGTCTGTTTAATGAATAAGTTTTTTATAATTTGTACGTATTGAATTCTCTTGCCTTTCCTGACTATTTCTACAGTTAAAAGAACCCTTATACTATAATAATTTAATTGAATATTTTTTTTATATATGTAATAATCGAACTGGAACTCAATCTCGATTCAGACTCGAGCCAGTCGCGGCAATTCAAATAATTATTTTGAACCTAATAAACTTAATTATTGTTTAAACATTGTTTTATTGATTATTTGAGTCATAATTTAAATTACATTAATTATTAAATGCTAAACGTGAACTTCTGAAGGAAAGGAACGAGCAGAAGAAGAAGTACCGATACTGAGTTGACCGGTACATGCAATCGATGTGGCCAAGAAAATCTATTTAACGCGAAGAAACAAATAATTCTTCATCAGAGCATACACAGTTATTAATCAGTATATTTATTAATTGAACACTGACAATAAAACAATAAAACCAATTAAAAACAATTACACCGATTAAAATTAATTAATGATATAAAAATAAAATAAATAATAAAAATATCATTAACCAATTATTATTCCACGTATTTGTGTTTTATTACAAATTGGCGTTTCCAACGTGGAGCTTATTAAAACATTCATCGATAACTATCGTTTATTTACAATACAAAAGAACTAATTATTTGCATAATATTCTTCGTGTTGTGGAACAACATAGTTGATCTGATTTTTTAAAAACAGTTGTTCATTATTAACATTTTCCCTGCTGCGTCAGTCATAAGACTGGAAGTGTGTCAAACCAATCACGCCACATCGGTCATTATGACCACAGAATAACATTACAATAGGTAACCAAAAACTGTTTGGCAGATATACTGTCAGAACATGGCCACTCACCAATCCATGTATTGATGCTGCAAGAATAAAAAGTTTCATGTATTCATTATACATGGCCAAAGAAATTTCTTGTCTAAATTCACCACAACCACATGTAGTGCTCTGATGTAACAAAAAGTGTTTATTTTGTTGTACTTACTCTGTAAAATGTACTCATATTAAGTGGATATGATAAGATATATATACACACACACACATGTAGACACTCACGCAGTGAAACATCTTTACACCAATCAAACATAATTGCACTAAAAAATGGTAATATTATATAGGTTCTATAGTGTTACTATACCCAGATTTTGGTATATTTTATATTTGGATAATGTATGTTTAGGAATTGTTTAGATATGCAAATGCAGTGACTATTCTTTTTTATGAACAAACTTACAGTAACAGATATAGGCCCTCTACTTTCGGACATTCGACTTTCGCTCTTTTGGACATTCAAAATTGATACCCTTACTCATATTTCATACTACAGCTTTTAACTTTCGAACACTGATGGAGGAGTGAGATACTGAATAAACATTAAGACATGTGCACATATTCGTTTGTTGTAGTAAGAGTGATCATACGATGTACATTTAAGTGAGAGTAATATCCAATTTCAGTACAGTGTATTACAGTTCATAGAACCGATCCTACTAACTTATGCTTACACAAGTCTCCAGAACTTATTGCTTTCACATCAACTTGAGATACATTCAGCCTAGGAATTGTTTAGATATGCAAATGCAGTGACTATCTTTTTTATGAACAAACTTACAGTAACAAAATTCTTTGTCGAACTATTTTTGATTTTTTACTACTGAAGAAGGCCTCCAGTGGGTGGCCGAAATGTCCAATGTATAAAACAAATGACATCTGAAACAAGCAATCGTGTATGGCCCAATAGCCCAGAAATTTTAAACTTTATAAATATTGACTCTGGCTGTGATAGCCTGTAATAGACTTAAATTCAGTTATGTTTACTACCAATTTCACCAGCCAGAGCACTGTGTCTCGCAGTATTAGGAAGTGCTCACTGCTTGACTGGTTCAGTATCTTCCCTATCTTCAATTTCTCTCCATTTGTTGTCACTCTCTTGATGTGGATTTAATTCTGTAACAACCCTGTCCAAATTTCGTTTTCATTGAAGCACTCAATTTCTTCATTCACTACAAATAAATCAATTTTGACACTGGCAACATCACAGAGCATATTAAGAATGAATCCACTATTATCTTTCAAAACACTGACTAAACACCTATCATTGGTTGGCAGAATACTACACTGAATGAAAAACTTTCTAATGATCTCTGGTTTTTCTTAACATCACACAGTCAAAATCCAACTTATAGATCAGCATTTGTTAACATCACAGACTGGGCAAATTAATGCACTGTTGTTCATTTTACCCATTAGTGAATACGGGTTTGTATGGCAACTAACTTTAAAAACTCTTGTAACTCTTTGTTCCACTAACTAAAGATGCCATATGTGCCAGTAAAAACTTTGGTTCTATGTTCAACAGTTTTTCTCAGTAGTGACAAATGCATTACTCACAAAATGCTGAATTTTTCTGTTTTTATGGTGTACCTTTTGTGACGATTTAAAACAAATTTTAAATAGCACAAAACAAAAAATTTTTTGTTCAAAATAACCCATGATAAAATAATCCACCCTCCCCTTTGTAGCAAATAACCGGTACAAACATGTGAAAAACTAGTACTGACACGCAAATTATCCAGTTGTTACGCTAATTAAAATAATCATTGTAATTATCTCTAAAAGACGTGATAATCACAAATAAAATACAGACGAAAATAAAGAAGCTGTAGTATAATTAATAGTAGCTAATTAAAGGTAAAATAATAATAATCAGAAAGAACTACTTTTCTCTCGATGTGTAAACTACACTAAATCACTACTCACGGCCCCTAAACCTACCCCATTCGTCTCTGAATCGCGGCCGAGGCAACTGCTTAGCCATGTGTTGCGTGAGGAAATAAGTGTTATATTACCAAACTATGTAGAACTAAATAGGTGCTTTTGTAAAAAGAGAAATAGGTAGAGGAGAACGTAAATATGTAGTGAAAGGAAGTAAAAATATAAATATATAAAAAGTGTAGCCATGACATCTCTTTAAGAAAGTGTATAACAATTACAGTATGTACAATACTCAATCATAATGTAACAGTAGTGCAGTCAAACATAAATGTGAATAGTGAAAATGACCTTCTGAAATAAATCAACCACAACTCACTACGAGCACCATATATCCAGAGACCGAGCATCATGAATAAACAACACACTTAGAGTCAACAGATTTAATGGAGGACCACTACAACTGCAACTAAGATCATCCAGAAAACCCCGCCGTAGAGGATCTAGAAGAGGACCAGCTATAGATATACCCAATACCCAGGTGACACGGAAGGAGAACTTCTGTGGTTGTACTTCTTTTAAAAACCCCGAGTAAAGACAGTAAATTTATTGTAAAGACTCATATCAATCCTGTAAATTGTAACGTAGTAATAGGGATAGTTAATATTCATAAATAATAGTAGCCTGAAACTGCAAACAGGTATAACTAAGTAAAAAGTAAATGAACCTATTCTTCAAATGGTTTACATAATGTTCTAAATAATCTGTAATATCATAAAAATTAAAACCCGGATCCGTGGTATTTTATTAAATATGCAGCTGTATGATTTTGAGCTCACCAGAAGAATGTTTTAAGCAGAATGAAAGCGTTTAGTTCAGAATTTAATCACTAAGTATGAATCATGAATGTTGTAGCTAACATCTTAGTAACATCCTAATATATCAGAAACCTTGCATTGAAATTTGTAATAAAGAGATGTCTTTGCTAAACCCAAGAGAGTGAGTAAATTTACGAAACCTTAATCTAACTCCTAAACTTTACAGGTTCCTCATTTGTGTGTAAGTAATCAGTACATACAATGGCAGCCGGTTTAATTGACAAGGGCCAATTAAACCGGTTCCCAGTGTTATAATGTCGAAAAGACGAGACGTTATAAGGTGCGCCACTCTGCTAATTTCAAAAAGGCATAATTAATAATTAGAGTCGTATAAGACGCTTCCCTGTTGATTATTAAAGTAATAACAAACAGTAACTTAACAAAAAAGCGTAAATTTATTCACTCTTAATTTGCTGAGCAAAGCATTTTGCTAAGAGAACCATGCTGCGAAAATACTTAGAATAATTAGACTAAAATAATTACCTTAAAGCCTCCAATTATCTGAGCGATAATCGTGTGTATCAGATATAATGTTTACCCGATAGTATAAAATAAAAACAAAAAAAAATTTTTTAATTATAATATAATCCAGTAGGAAGAGGAAATTATGAGTAAAACCCAAAGTAAAATAAAGCTAAATTTAAATAAAGGTAATGCACAAGTCCCCGCTTGTAAAACTATTCCATTTTCAACCTGTCGGTACACAGACAATCTGTTTCCTGTAGAATTCGTGTTGAGGAATGTACGATGTCAATTCATTGTTATTCCCCCTTTAGCAAGCCCCTCGTTAAGCGAACAATACAAACCACCCTCTCGCATTGAATCACCACCCCAACAGCTGGGTAACGGTGTAAACAATAGAGGACAGTGAACTCTCTGTGTGAAATCTCTTTTGCCTATCAAAAATGATATTCTCTCATTATCTGTTGAGATAATTTAGATTTGATTTATTAGTATAAGATTGTTATCGTATATATATATATTGTAACGTGACAGATATATGCAAAATAATGAATGGCATTTGATCATTAGAATAATAAAATTATAACATTTAAATCTGGAAGAAAGCATTAAGTTTAATATAAACAATTAATTCATAGCAACTGTGGAAAGCAATCATTATTATTTAAAAAATACCAGTTCAAATAAAATGAGTTACTAGTGATGAGTCATCCAAAACCAGTATAATAACCCAAGGTTTTCAAATTATAACCCAGGAAGGTAAAAAGTAAATAACAAAGCAACACAGAATATGACCAAACCCACAACGAGGAAATATAAATAGAAAAGAAACCCTGAATAAGCCAAGATCAACCAATACAGGTGATGTATTTCTAAAATTACGAAGAAGAGGAAGAAATCCCAAGAAACCCGAAGAAGATGAAGAAATCCCAAGAAACCCGATGGCATCAAGAAGAAGATGGAGAAGATACCAGTCCCAGAAGACAGAAGAAAAGAAGACAGAAGAAAGAAGAAGAAGAAGGCAGCATCCTGAGGAAGATGTCATGCTCTTATAAAAGACACCCAAATCCCCATACCCCCAAAATAAATAGTAACCAATAAAAGTATAACGAAATAGTAACAACATGTACATAAAATTAAGAGAGAGAAGTGTGTAAAGTAAGAGTTGCCAGTGAACCAAGATGAAACAATAATATAGTACCCAAGGAACAAATCTCCATTGTAAAACACTAACCAATTTATTATGTTAATAAGACTACACGACCATTTAGAAATAACATAAAATAAAAGTGTAAAGTGAACCAGTGATAGTTTTGGGTATTATAGAAAATAAACCTTGTGTTTCATTCTTGGCAATCACAAACATTGAATACAATGAAATATGCAACTTTCAGTGACTTAAAATGTGTACTATGAGAATATGTTACTTACAAGATATAAATCTGTTTAAAGTAACATTTTGTTTTATATAATGAGAAAAAAAAGAGATTTAATTATACTAATGACAGGGTACAATTCCCCAAAGACAATATTTAAAAGACAGTTTAAAAACTGTATAATCCAACTTAGTATAGTAGTTAGCAAATAAGAATATAGATATAAGGTTTCTGTAAATATAGGATAAGGATGTTAAAAATGTATTAGATATAAGGTCATTTATTTAAATTTACAACTAACATCAGAACTGTAAACATAATTATTACTTGTATTAATAGTAAGAAGTAATTAAGATGTTAGTTGATAGAAAACTTTTTTTGTGTGAACAATACTTCAATGTTAGAAATAAGTATTTAATTATAAAATGTCTGAATGTTGAAGACAATCATTTATTGGAAAATATTCCTTATTTGTTTAACTGTTCTTTGTATTGTAACCAATACTAATTATTGTTGTGTAATTTGAAAAAATGTTTAGTTTATAATACCATATTTAAAAGTCAGAGAGGGTGTCACACATCATTTATTGTTTGTAAAAATATTTTGTAAGGAAAAATTGTTGAAAAATCTAGGCCAAAGAATGGAAACCAAACTTCATCAAAACAGAGAAATTACTCATTTAAATGCAATTAAACAAAAGGGATTTAGACAAAATAAACCTGAGATGAAGCCATATAATTGCACATACCATTTAGAAAGATTTTATAAAATTATATTCAGAATTATAAATAAAAATGAAAATGACTAAACTCAGAAATTTGAAGAGGGGAGTCATATTTTCCAAAATAATATTTTAGAATTTAACCAATTCAATTAATTACAAGAAAATAAGGGAATAAAAACCTTTTAATACAATATAAGATTATTAATAATAAATATAACTGAAAAAATGGCTGAATTTGCATAATGAAAGGAAGTTCATTTTTAATTTTTCATTGAATACAAAATGAAAGTAAAATTACTAATTTTGGACAGAAAACATTATAAAACGGCATTATTCAATCTTAAAATACGCCGAATGAACTGAAGGATTAATTTAAATAACATCTAGTAAATAAAATTGATAAATAACCAAAGTTTAGGCAGTTATATAGTGTATTTTTAAACATGCACAGGATGCAAAATTATATTTGAACAATGTTAAGAATAATATTATATTGGCTAAGAGTTTAGTCGAAACTGAAGGAAATAAGATAGTTGATTATTGGTAATTGTACGGTGAACTTGACAAGCGTTTTATAACCAATCTAACCTAACAAAAAACGGTAGTGAACGGTACGTTTTTGTGAAATCGCGAGTGACGTATAAAATCATTCTGAAACGTCCACATAGTGACAAAATCAATCAAGAAAGACTAAATAACACTGGACAGTAAATAACTACACCGAAAAACACTACAAAACACAAGAAAACAGTATATCGCATAACCATACATTAATGCCTGAATCATAAAAAGTGAATGAACTTATAAATACACAGATACACAAAATACAACCCAGAAACTTCATACAAGTCACTACACAACATCAAAAAAGAGATTTGCAGACACCAGGACGGGAATACTGCCAGAAAATATCTTATTTGGAACATCGCAAATACGGATGACATTTTGACCAACTTGACGGCAGCCATTTTCCTTCGTCGATCTCAACGCCTCCTTGTCCACGTCAGCTGTTGGTGACAACAAATTATATTTTTTCAAATTTATTATTCAATGTGTGTATCTAGTATTAGTAATTAACTTGTTGTAACGACATACTTTTTAAATATTGGCCCGATTTCTCTGACTTTGATAATAATTAGCTGTTTAAAGAACCTTGTTGAATTTTATATACCATACCTTGTAACTGTTTCGATACCCTGAGAGTCGATATTATAATCGAAAAGAGTCTATATTTCAATTATATAATAAAACATTAATACTTTTCACCACAAAATAGTTCTTTCTTTCATTAATATTACAAATTACCATTAATATATTTATAAATAATAAACTACCAGGACTTTACCACATACAAGGGAAGATAACCTACAAAACGAAAAGGTAAACAAGTATCGATTGTCTTGGAGACAATCTTATGAGTGGTTGTAGTTTATTTGAAAAATACAAGAACATCAATAAAATTTCTTAGAGGAGTGATACACATTTTAAAACTTCACACAGCACCCTATTAATTAATTGATTTTAATTAATTAATTAATAAAAAGAAAATTTTTTTTTATTTTAAATTATAAAATTTTTTTTAAAACATAATTTTTTTTAAATTTTCTTCAACAACCAACAATTTTTTGTTTTAAAACATTCTGGTGAAACTACACATATATCTTTTCAACAACATAACGCTTTTGACAGATTTTGCTACATTTGGGACTCAACCAACTGGGAAACTTAAGGAAGTGTTTCAGGCCAGTAAGACTTCGAGAGCTACACACCAATTAAACATATATTATTTTCTCAATTTATTACAAATTGGCGCACAACTGAGGGGCTTTAATTAGCGATTGATAGGCCACTACAATCTGCCCAATCACTAGTTGGAGCTAGGCAACAGCTATAAAGCCAGAGAAAGGCGGAAAAATGCAACGACGTGCAACATCCAAGAAACGGGCGGCGGAGGCCGAAAAAGAAATAGAGATCGACATGGACAATAAGGAGGCGACGCCAGTAGAGGTGGAAGAGTTATTACCGCCAGTGTTGTCCAAACAAACTGAACAACCAGAGGAACAACTCGAGATGCCTATTCAGACAGGGGAAATCAATGTCCGGAAGGAACGGTTAGAACAACCAGGGGAACCCTCACTAACCGAGAACACTGCGACAACCGGAGATGTGAAGTTCCAGGAAACGTTCAGGAGAATGATGATGGAAATGAGTAAAGAAATAAATAAAAACATGGAATCACAAATGGAAGGAATGAACAAGAAAATGGAATCCACAAGTAAGGAATTGAAGGAAGACTTGAGTAAGAAAATGGGGAGTGATAACCAGTCTTTAAAGGAAGATTTGGGAAATAAAATCGAAAGCACAAATAAGAGGATGGAAGAAAATAGTAAGAAGATGGAAGAAAACAGCAAGAAGATGGAAGAGAGGATGGAAGAAAATAGTAAGAAGAATTGAAGAAGGATAACCAATCCACAAAAGAAGAGTTGACTGGGATGAACAAGAACATGGAAAATTTGAAGGAAGATAACAAGAAGATGGAAGAAGAGATGGGGAAGAAGTTAGAAGAATTGAAGGAAGACAACCACTCTTTTAAGGAAGAATTCAAGTCGACTAAGGAAGAATTGATTAATAAAATTGAAAACACCAATCAGAAAGTCGATGAAACCAGGAAGAAGATAGAGAAGAACAACCGACAGTTGAAGGAAGAATTGAAGGAAGATAACAAGAAGTTGGAAGAGAAGATGGGGGACAAGTTGGAAGAATTGAGAGAGGACAATCAAATTTTAAGAGAAGAATTAAGGGAGGTCAATCAGGAGAATTTGGACAAACTGGACGAAAGAATGGAATTGTTGCGAGAAGAACTGAATAAGGAAATCAATGTTAACAAGAAAGCGATGAATAAGAAGATGGAAGAAGAAAACATAATGGTCAATCGACAGATTCGAGAGATTGATGGGAAGTGCAACCAGACCGAAAAGGAGGTGCAAGAGTTTAAAGAAATGGTGAACATCAAGTTCACAAATATCGAAGAACATAGCCGCAGGAAAGTAGAAGAACAGTGGAAGGAAACTCAAGAAGAATTCGGGAGAGTATGCAACCAAGTCACGGAACGGTATAATGATATGCAAGAGACCGTGACCAATATCACCGGTCAGGTGCGACAAAGCCGAGAAGAGATGGAAGCGATAAGAAACAGACCGACTCATTTCACCGGATTGCCCGTCAATGAAAGCCGAGAGTGGCTCAACTTCCGGCAATACAAACGTAAGCCGATGGAGTTCCTGGCTAGGGTAGAAGAATATTTCGCCAAGCATAAAATCACGCAATGGAGCCATAGCAGGGAAATCTTAGATGAGTCCTTCCGAGAAATAACGGATAATTGGTGGATGGCCAACCGGAGTGAAATTCCCGACTACCAGCAGTTCCGGAAAATGTTTAAGGCGAAGTACTGGTCTGAGACTACCCAGAACTTGATCCGTGACAATATATGTAATGGATGATACAGGGCACAACTAGGTAACAGCATGACAGCATATTTCTTGGGGAAGGTGTGCATGGCAAAACACCTCGAGCCGGCAATACCAGAAGAGTGTCTAGTGAATAAAATATCATATCACTATGATGAAGACATTATCAGGGCCCGGAGAGGTAGCCAGATCAAGACGATCCAGGCGATGACCGAGTTGTTAGAGGGATATGAAAACGAGGAGTATTATCGGCAGAGCAGGAAGAGAAATGAGAGACCAGAGGCAAGGCTGAATACATACCCCAATAACGGCAATAACCATCCCAGTAACCGGAACCAGCCCAGTAATTACGACGGCCCTAACAACCCGCCGCGTAATAACCATTATAACGGCAATTTTAACGGTGTTAGGAATAACAACCCCTATCCGAATAATAGAAATAATTTTTATCAGCCTAATAGTGTCCCATACAGTCAGAGAAATTCATACCCCAACAATAATGGTGACAGACCTTACCCACCTAACCGAAATTACTATAATAATAATTTTAGTAATAATAATGGTAATAATAATAATAACCGAGTGTCGCGCCCTAGGGTAAATTTTATAAGAGCGGAAGATCGCGGACCCAGGAGATATTATCAACCACGGAGGAACAGCTTCCACGGTGCCGACAGAAGATGGAGGAGTGCGGAACGGGACGGCCCAAGACACGAACAGGGAAGAAGAAGTACAAGCCTAGAGGATCTTGGCCAACAACAGAACAGGGCGTTAAACCTCGCACAGGGTACAGAACGTCAGGAAACGGATCAGAGTTTCCCGAACAATGCCTCGGTCAATACTAACACTAACGATGACCAAAATGCTTTAAACGGGAGGAGGCAGTAATCAACAACAATGACCCGTTACTGCTTATACTTCCTGGGTTAGAAAAGGATGAATTGCAACAAGCAAACAATCATCAAAACATCACTATAATAAGTAACCACTATCTAAAAGATATTAGAACGGAACTTTTGGAAGAGAACGAGAAGAGTATCAGCAACAATAATAATGAAATACTTTATATAACAGCGGAGGTGGAAGGAGTTCCCGCTAAAATAATGATAGACACAGGTGCCAATATTTCAATAATAAACGCAAATGAATTGGACAGAATACAAAGTGCATGTGGAAAAACTTTGCCAATGTTACCAGTCAACAACATTGTGTTAATAGGTGCAACTGGCCGCCAGAATAAAACCATCAGGAAGCAAGTTTCCTTAAGTGTCGTTAGCCGTGATATAGCTTTAGACATGGAATTTCTAATCGCCACCGGATTACCATTTGACATATTAGTCGGTTGCGATATTCTTAGAAGATATTCTGCAGTAATCGATCTTAATTTAGATAAAGTATCACTTTTCCCAGACGGAGTAACATGGACCGCAGATCTGGTAGGAGGCGCAACCATACTTCCCAGCCCTATACATCAACAACTTCGTAAAATTAATATTTTTAGAAACAGCCCTCTCTCTAAACCCATTATATACAACCATGGAGGAGAGGATTTATGGTCAGTTAAAATCCAAGAAATACGGGATTTCCAGTGCGGAAGCGATAACAAGAAAATACCTATACATCTAGCTGATCGTCTAATCACAATATATGAGAAGTACAAGGCAGTGTTTTCGGATGAACCAGGGAAGGTAAAAAAACTACCAGTGCCAACTTCGATTTAAAGAAAACGTAGAGTTTAACTGGAGGTCATATCCAATCGCGCAGTCGCTCAAAGAAGCCGTGAGAACAGAGATAAATAAGATGATAGAAAATGACATAATTGAGATTAGTCAATCACCTTACACACTAGTCCAATTATTGCTGTTCCAAAGAAAGACGGACAAGTCCGGCTCTGTTTAGGTGCGCGCGAGTTGAACAAAACGATTGTGAATGACAGAACCTCTCCCGGTGAAATAGAGGAGATCTTAAAACGTTTTCATGGCACTAAGTTAATTAGCACCTGGGATACTGTCTGTGGTTATTGGCAAGTAGAGCTGCATCCACAAAGCCGCCAGTACGTGGCGTTCATTTTCGAAGGGCGCAATTATCAGTTCAAGAGATTGCCCTTCGGACTTGTCAATTCTGTCGCCATTTTTGTGGCATGCATGGACCAGATTCTTGGACAAGAAGCGCTCCAATTTACCACCGTCTATGTTGACGACTTACTCATCACATCCGAAACCTGGGAGGAGCACTGCTACAGAGTAGATTATGTACTTAGCAAGTTAGCGCAGAAGAACATAACTCTGAAGTTGGAGAAATCCAAGTTCATAGCGCACGAAGTACAATTCTTGGGTTTCAACCTAGACGACAGAGGTATTACCCCGTCAGCAGAGAAAGTAGAGGCAATTCAGAGGTTCCCGCAACCAAGAAACAGGAAACAATTACAATCTTTCCTCAGACTCTGTAACTATTACAGGAAGTTTCAGAGCCGATATTCCGAGTTGACCGCCAAGTTTCAACCACAGTTATCTGCTAAGAACAAATGGACTTGGGGTGAAGATCAAGATCTTACTTTCCGCTTGATAAAAGAGAAGTTTCTGGAGAGTGTTATACTTCGTCACCCAGATTTTAAGAAACCATTCTTTTTAAACTGTGACGCTAGCGATCTGAGCTTAGGAACGACTTTATACCAGGAAGATGAGGAGGGACAACATCTGGTAATAAGCTTCGCTAGTCGCACACTGAACCAGTGCGAAAAGAACTACAGTGTGACAGAAAAGGAATTGCTGAGCGTGGTGTTCACATGCAGCAAGTTCCGGACGTACATTCTCGGATATCAAGTCATGGTACGAACTGATCATAAATCCATCTCGTTCCTTCGTAGGTGCAAGTTGAGTCACGGCCGACTGGCTAGGTGGGTACTCGCCCTACAAGAATATGACCTGAAATGGGAATACATTCCAGGAAAAAAGAACGTGGTAGTGGATGTGTTGTCACGTATAAATCTGGAAGATCAGACTTTCGAGGGAGAGAAGGAGAGCTTGGTCAAAATTTATAACATCTTCAAGACCAGAGCCGATCTACAAGCTCTATTAATAAATATTCGAATCCATCAGCAGTCTGATCCTAAGCTGAAAAACATCGTGAGTCGTTTGGAAGCCAATGATGATACCATTTCCAAATATTACCATATTAATAAAGGGATCTTATTCATAAAAACGGCCTTGGACGATGAGACATGGAAGGTGATAATCCCACACCAAATCGAAAAGGAGGTCATCATCGATTACCATGTCAGGTATGGTCACATGGGAGCATTAAAAGTGATACAGGCTCTAGAGGAAAACTGTAAGATCAAGAATATCAACCGCAAGGTAAGAACGTACATCAAGTCCTGTAAGATCTGCCAATGCGCCAAAATAAACAATGAACAGACAGAGGGTATCATGATACCGATAACTTCAAACGCAAAACTGGAAAAAGTGTTTTTGGATATCTGCGGGCCATTTCCCCGTAGCGGTGGTCGACACAGGTATAAATACCTGGTAATCATAATGGACCACTACACCAAATACGTAAAGCTATATCCGGTTAATCGGGCAACAACAGCAAAGGTTCTGGCGGTGATCATCGATTTGTACGTGCCAGAGATCGGTAGACCATCTTCCATTATTACCGACCATGGTACACAATTTAAGGGGAGGAGGTGGCGAGACACTTTATTAGCACTTGGGATCAAAACTTATAAGACGTCAGTCTACCACCCAAGTAGCAATCTGGCTGAGAGAGTACTGAGAGAAGTGGGTAGGATCTTGCGCACGTACTGTCACAACCAACAGAAAAAGTGGCAAGAGTACCTAGCAGTGACAGAGACATTCCTAAATTTCGCCCACCATCCAGCTATAGGAATTATACCATACTCAGCCATGTATGAGAAGCCGACTCCCCGAGAAATTGAACAAATCATTGAATTTCCAACAAACAATAATCGGAAATTCAACCAGTTGAGGTTTTACAACAAGGTAGCAGAAGATCAAGAAAAACGGCAAGCCAAATACCAAAAGGCAATAGCGCGTATTATAACATATAAAGAAGGTGAGAAAGTCATCCTTAAAAATCGAGAGCTGCCTAGCACTTTAGAAGGCATAACCAAAAAATTATTATTAATGTATATCGGACCATATGTTGTGTTAAAGGATAAGCATAACAATACCTATGAGTTGAAGGAAATCAAAGGTCATTTCAGGAAAAATCAAAGGTGTGTACAATCAAGCTTCTATGAAAAAGTATTATGAAGAATGAGTTGGGAGTTTTGAATTTAGAATTTATAAACCATAATAAAAACAGAAAAATTCTAAAATTAGTAAGTACATCTTACAACCTAATAATTTTGAACAAAATTTATGGAAGAATAAAAATAAAGAATTTTTATATAACAGAAAAATTCTAAAATTAGTAAGTACATCTTACAACCTAATAATTTTGAACAAAATTTATGGAAGAATAAAAATAAAGAATTTTTATATAACAGAAAAATTCTAAAATTAGTAAGTACATCTTACAACCTAATAATTTTGAACAAAATTTATGGAAGAATAAAAATAAAGAATTTTTATATAACAGAAAAATTCTAAAATTAGTAAGTACATCTTACAACCTAATAATTTTGAACAAAATTTATGGAAGAATAAAAATAAAGAATTTTTATATAACAGAAAAATTCTAAAATTAGTAAGTACATTTTACAACCTAATAATTTTGAGAAAAACTTTTTGGAAGAATTAAAAAGAAAGGAATTTTGTATTTAAACTACAAAATTTTAAAATGAAGTAAGTACATCTTACAAACTATATATTTTGAGAAAAACATTCTGGAGAATTATAAAAGGAAGAATTTTATTATAACCAACAAAATTTAAAAACATGTGTAAGCACATCTTACTACCAAATACTTAAGAAGAAACTTTATGGAAAAATAGAAGAAAGGAATTTTGAAGTTAATATACAAAAAATTTAAAAATGAAGTAAGACCAACTTATTATAACTAAGTTTGTGAGTAAACTTTATGGTTTGGAAGCAAAGAGACTAATTACTTATGAAACGATAATGAAAACAGTTAATTAAGAGCAAAGAAGAACAACTCATACCAAACATATGGAGAAGATGATTTTGAACAAATAATAATAATAAGACCTATATGAAATGCAAAGAGAAGAAATACCAAATGAAATATAATATAAATGAATTATTGTTAATGGATGCGAAGGCGAATTAATAACTTTCTAAGAGAAAGGAAAGAACCAAAGTGTTTAAACCAAATGATCAATATAACAACCTGAATATCTAATATAAAGATACAATTTTAAAAATTAAATATAATATATTAAGACCATTCAAATAATGAATAAGAAAATGCTATATGTAAAGACCATGCTAACACTGAAAGTAACCAGAAGGAAGTATAAAGAGAATTCAGATGGAGAAGAAAAAGAGTTACACTGTAACCAGTAACCAGAATTATTAAAAGAAAGGTTTTCAACCATAATTAAAATAAATATATCAGACAAGTTAAGAGTTTAGAAAAATATATATATATATAATGAGTATAATAATAATTATGAAGATTTATTAAGATAGAAAATGTGAGATAATCTGAGAAACTACGAAGTGAAGAATCCAAAGATATTTTTATTAGTCGAAAATGACTACTTTTTATTTATTTATTCGATGACTGACTGAAGATAATTCCAGCAGCATTATGTTTTTTGAGCAGAGATGAATATGCCTCTGTACTCAATTTGTAGAAGTGGTGTATGGCCAGCAGAGATTGTGTAGCGTACAGTGCCCCTCTGATCTGCCCCAGCCCACGTGATAGGGAATGTTAGGGAATTAATATCCCAAGGATGCAACATGAAGTTTATAAAGAAAGAAAATCTATTACAATAATAATAATATCTCAGAAGACACTAACTATCCGAAAAGGGTCAGTAGTAAAATAAGTAACTATATATATAAAATTAATTAAACTCTAATATAAAAAGTCGATATAAAAATGGGGAAGAAAATGAATGATAAGAAATGATGAAATTATCATAAGAAATTATTTCATCCATAAACATGTCTGAAATAATTACTTCTGGAGGAGAGCAATCTGTAACGTGACAGATATATGTAAAATAATGAATGGCATTTGATCATTAGAATAATAAAATTATAACATTTAAATCTGGAAGAAAGCATTAAGTTTAATATAAGCAATTAATTCATAGCAACTGTGGAAAGCAATCATTATTATTTAAAAAATACCAGTTCAAATAAAATGAGTTACTAGTGATGAGTCATCCAAAACCAGTATAATAACCCAAGGTTTTCAAATTATAACCCAGGAAGGTAAAAAGTAAATAACAAAGCAACACAGAATATGACCGAACCCACAACGAGGAAATATAAATAGAAAAGAAACCCTGAATAAGCCAAGATCAACCAATACAGGTGATGTATTTCTAAAATTACGAAGAAGAGGAAGAAATCCCAAGAAACCCGAAGAAGATGAAGAAATCCCAAGAAACCCGATGGCATCAAGAAGAAGATGGAGAAGATACCAGTCCCAGAAGACAGAAGAAAAGAAGACAGAAGAAAGAAGAAGAAGGCAGCATCCTGAGGAAGATGTCATGCTCTTATAAAAGACACCCAAATCCCCATACCCCCAAAATAAATAGTAACCAATAAAAGTATAACGAAATAGTAACAACATGTACATAAAATTAAGAGAGAGAAGTGTGTAAAGTAAGAGTTGCCAGTGAACCAAGATGAAACAATAATATAGTACCCAAGGAACAAATCTCCATTGTAAAACACTAACCAATTTATTATGTTAATAAGACTACACGACCATTTAGAAATAACATAAAATAAAAGTGTAAAGTGAACCAGTGATAGTTTTGGGTATTATAGAAAATAAACCTTGTGTTTCATTCTTGGCAATCACAAACATTGAATACAATGAAATATGCAACTTTCAGTGACTTAAAATGTGTACTATGAGAATATGTTACTTACAAGATATAAATCTGTTTAAAGTAACATTTTGTTTTATATAATGAGAAAAAAAAGAGATTTAATTATACTAATGACAGGGTACAATTCCCCAAAGACAATATTTAAAAGACAGTGTAAAAACTGTACAATCCAACTTAGTATAATAGTTAGCAAATAAGAATATAGATATAAGGTTTTTGTAAATATAGGATAAGGATGTTAAAAATGTATTAGATATAAGGTCATTTATTTAAATTTACAACTAACATCAGAACTGTAAACATAATTATTACTTGTATTAATAGTAAGAAGTAATTAAGATGTTAGTTGATAAAAAACTTTTTTTGTGTGAACATACTTCAATGTTAGAAATAAGTATTTAATTATAAAATGTCTGAATGTTGAAGACAATCATTTATTGGAAAATATTCCTTATTTGTTTAACTGTTCTTTGTATTGTAACCAATACTAATTATTGTTGTGTAATTTGAAAAAATGTTTAGTTTATAATACCATATTTAAAAGTCAGAGAGGGTATCACACATCATTTATTGTTTGTAAAAATATTTTGTAAGGAAAAATTGTTGAAAAATCTAGGCCAAAGAATGGAAACCAAACTTCATCAAAACAGAGAAATTACTCATTTAAATGCAATTAAACAAAAGGGATTTAGACAAAATAAACCTGAGATGAAGCCATATAATTGCGCATACCATTTAGAAAGATTTTATAAAATTATATTCAGAATTATAAATAAAAATGAAAATGACTAAACTTAGAAATTTGAAGAGGGGAGTCATATTTTCCAAAATAATATTTTAGAATTTAACCAATTCAATTAATTACAAGAAAATAAGGGAATAAAAACCTTTTAATACAATATAAGATTATTAATAATAAATATAACTGAAAAAATGGCTGAATTTGCATAATGACAGGAAGTTCATTTTTAATTTTTCATTGAATACAAAATGAAAGTAAAATTACTAATTTTGGACAGAAAACATTATAAAACGGCATTATTCAATCTTAAAATACGCCGAATGAACTGAAGGATTAATTTAAATAACATCTAGTAAATAAAATTGATAAATAACCAAAGTTTAGGCAGTTATATAGTGTATTTTTAAACATGCACAGGATGCAAAATTATATTTGAACAATGTTAAGAATAATATTATATTGGCTAAGAGTTTAGTCGAAACTGAAGGAAATAAGATAGTTGATTATTGGTAATTGTACGGTGAACTTGACAAGCGTTTTATAACCAATCTAACCTAACAAAAAACGGTAGTGAACGGTACGTTTTTGTGAAATCGCGAGTGATGTATAAAATCATTCTGAAACGTCCACATAGTGACAAAATCAATCAAGAAAGACTAAATAACACTGGACAGTAAATAACTACACCGAAAAACACTACAAAACACAAGAAAACAGTATATCGCATAACCATACATTAACGCCTGAATCATAAAAAGTGAATGAACTTATAAATACACAGATACACAAAATACAACCCGGAAACTTCACACAAGTCACTACACAACATCAAAAAAGAGATTTGCAGACACCAGGACGGGAATACTGCCAGAAAATATCTTATTTGGAACATCGCAAATACGGATGACATTTTGACCAACTTGACGGCAGCCATTTTCCTTCGTCGATCTCAACGCCTCCTTGTCCACGTCAGCTGTTGGTGACAACAAATTATATTTTTTCAAATTTATTATTCAATGTGTGTATCTAGTATTAGTAATTAACTTGTTGTAACGACATACTTTTTAAATATTGGCCCGATTTCTCTGACTTTGATAATAATTAGCTGTTTAAAGAACCTTGTTGAATTTTATATACCATACCTTGTAACTGTTTCGATACCCTGAGAGTCGATATTATAATCGAAAAGAGTCTATATTTCAATTATATAATAAAACATTAATACTTTTCACCACAAAATAGTTCTTTCTTTCATTAATATTACAAATTACCATTAATATATTTATAAATAATAAACTACCAGGACTTTACCACATACAAGGGAAGATAACCTACAAAACGAAAAGGTAAACAAGTATCGATTGTCTTGGAGACAATCTTATGAGTGGTTGTAGTTTATTTGAAAAATACAAGAACATCAATAAAATTTCTTAGAGGAGTGATACACATTTTAAAACTTCACACAACACCCTATTAATTAATTGATTTTAATTAATTAATTAATAAAAAGAAAATTTTTTTTTTAATTTTAAATTATAAAATTTCTTTTTAAAACAATTTTTTTTAAATTTTCTTCAACAACCAACAATTTTTTGTTTTAAAACATTCTGGTGAAACTACACATATATCTTTTCAACAACATAACGCTTTTGACAGTTTTTGCTACATTTGGGACTCGACCAACTGGGAAACTTAAGGAAGTGTTTCAGGCCAGTAAGACTTCGAGAGCCACACACCAATTAAACACATATTATTTTCTCAATTTATTACAATATATATAATTATATATATATATATATGTATTTAAATGACTTCAAATTTCATGATAGTGATTAGAATAGGTTACATATTTTAACATACGTAGTAACATAAGTAGTACATAAGATTTAAAAGAGATTCTCGTAACCTCGTCTCAGTCGTAAGAATGGCTCAATTTAACCCCGACTTATTGTTAAAGGATGAACTGAGCTATGAAGCTTTGTTATGCGGTCTCCCATACTCTAACGTAACGGTAGCGGAACTGTGCAAAACATTACGTGAGAATAGACCAGACATACACTCACAGTTGAATCGTTTAAGCGTAGTAGACTTTGAGAGTGAAAGGGAAACATGCTATCATAAATATAGGGAGCTTACCTCCATCGCACAAACCCTGCGAGATGAGAAATCCCCTGCGGTAATTTTAAGAACAACACAAAGAATAGAACATCTGACCCGCCGCATCAACAATTTGTTGAATTGGCCCGGTGCTAAAGTTACTCCACCAGACGTGCAAAAATTCACGGAAGAAGTTCTACAACAATTACCTGAGATAATGCGCGAATTATGTAGAAGGTCCGAATCTTTTAGAAGAGAAGAGATGGAAGAAGCGATGACGAAACTAAATATCTCCCCCACTCAGCGGCGTAGCCAAGGGGGAGGCTATTGGGCTGCAGCCCCCCTTGGAATAATTGTAATAATAATAATAATAATAATAATAATAATAATAATAACAATAATAATAAAAAATATATAGTATAGTACGAAATATAGTGGACTGTACAGTATAATACAAAGTTACTGCACGATGTCTGATAAAGTGCGGAAAGCAAAATGTGCGTGTTCAAGTGAGAAGTGGGCATCGCGCATCAAGTGGGCTATCTGCGCTCCCCACCACAGAGTACGAAATAACTCTGTGCTGTACACCACACAGTTGTTTCGTACTCTGTGCTCCCCACTCCACTCGCCGGAACCATTGCAGGCTGCCATACGTAGTGAATGAGCAAAGTGAGCACGTGGAAAAGTGTTAAAAAGTAATTTTATTAGGTCTAGTAAGTGAGCACGTGGAGAAGTGTTAAAAGTAATTTTATTAGGTAAGTGTAAGTTAAATTTAATAATTATGTATATAACAGAATAGACAATGCGTTTTAACACAATTATCGCAAACCGCGCCACGCACGTGTAGGCTTGGCTGTCAATGTGAGACGTTTACACGACGTATACCCATTCGCCATTCGACAAACCTAAAAGATAAAATGCCCTTTTGACTCAAACGCTTTCAATAATACGCGCCGTGTAAACAAAAATACAAACGAGGCGCGTTTCCAGTTACGTTTCTTTGTTCTTAGAACCAAATAATAGCCTAGAGGGCAAATCACTGTGTTACAAAAAACAAAAATTCATTTTTACTGGATAAAAATTTGGTGACTTACAGGCATTTTTAAGCTGAATTCAGATCTATGCTTTGATTTTTTTCTATCAGGGATAGTTCTTGAATTTTTAATTTTAAATTTTACTTACTTTTTTTATATTATTAGAGGTTAGAATGATTATAATAAGTGTTACTATTTAATTTTAATAGTATCATGACAATTGTAACAGTGATTTTAACCTTTTACTAGCATATGAACATAAGAAGAGAATGAAGGAAATGTTTTACAGCAATTTTGTTATCAATTCTAGAATACAATTAAAATGAGAAAACAATAAAAGCGCTCAACACTTTTGTGTATTTTAAGAATTTATTGAACTTCAAAGGAATGTAGCTTACAGTTTACAGTCCAACAATGGTTACCAAATCAATGTAGCCAACTTTACTAGTTATACATTACCATTTACCTGTATGCTAGGGACCTAAAGAGAAACTAAGACTGAATGTTTCTGTATCTATAAAACTATCCCTGATATGCTATTTTTGGCCTTAAATTTGAATTCAGGATACAAAAATACACAAAGTACACATATTTTCACTACAGAAAAAAATTTATTGTAACACAGTGATTATCAATGGCTAAATGGCTATTTACACTAAAATTTAATTGTTTGTGAAATTTCTTACTCCTTAGCGGAGAGAAGAAAAGCATTAATATTAGTTGCCATGTCGGTTTTCAATAATTTAAAAGACGAATTTGTTTTCATTGCTAATCTAAACTGCAATTTAAAAGTAGCTAAATAAATTTTACATTCGCTCTTAAATTAGAAGGTTAAATAAAAAGTATTTCTTTAATTCTTTCATAATTATTTTTCAGTTTGCCCATAGTCATCATGATGAAAAGAAAAGAAACAAATACGCTTTTTGACTACTTCCAAAAAAAGAACAAAATTTCTCCAACCAATGAAAATAATTCTTCAGAAGGTCATTCATCAACCACTAATAATGAAAATGTTGTCAATGACAATTGTTGAAAATGGTTCATCAGGGAGTGAAATTCAGAATCCAAGTGACACAAGTTTATATGATATTTCAAATTATGTTAATAATAAGTTAAATAATAATGAAAAACTTTATTTAATTGATAAATTATGGATACCAAATGACACTTATAAGTTTCCATCTACTACTTATAATAATCAAAAGCGTCGTTTTCAAAAAAACTGGATAAAAAATTATGCATGGTTAACGTATTCCGCTATTGATGATGGAGCTTATTGCAAATTTTGTGTTTTCTTTGCAAAGGAAGAAGTCGGTTACAGACATTCCCAACAAACGGGAACTTTGGTAAAAAAACCTTACAAAGACTGGAAGCATGCTACAACTGAATTCAGTAACCATAATCAGTGCAAGTATCACATTGAAGCAATGAGTTGCATGGAATACTTGAAAAGGGAACATCGGGGAAAGCAATTACCTGTAAATTTTCAAATAGACCGTGAAAATTTAAAACAAATTGAAGCAAATAGAAAGAAACTCGTACCTATAATACAAACTGTTATTGCATGCGGAAGAAATGGTTGGCCGTTACGTGGACACCGTGATTCTGGAATTTTTGACATTAATGAAGATGGAATTAAGGGAGAAGGAAATTTTAGAGCATTGCTTCGTTTGCGAATTCAAGCTGGAGACGAAATATTAAAAAATCACTTATTAACTTGCAATAAGAACGCAATATATATAAGCCCAGACATACAAAACCAAATCATAAATTGTTGTAACAAAATAATAATAAAAAAGCTTGTATCTCAGATAAATGAAGCGCAGTGTTTTACAGTTTTAGCGGATGAAACCGCAGATATTAGTTGTATTGAACAGTATTCCATATGTGTAAGATATTTTAATGAAAATACAAAAATAATTTGTGAGCACTTTCTTCAGTTTGTCCCTCTTACTTCTACAACTGGAAAAGATTTAGCAGCAACGCTGTTATCTTCATTAGAAAAATTTGGGATTGATTTAAAATATCTTAGAGGTCAAGGCTACGATGGTGCTCCAGTGAATACTGGTGAACATGAGGGTGTTCAAAAATACGTCAGTCAAAAATATCCGACAGTTTTTGTTCATTGTGTTGGTCACTCATTAAATTTAGTTCTATCCCATGCTTCAAAAATTCGGGAAATAAACAATTGTCTTGGAATAGTAGAAAAGATTTATTCATTTTTTGAATCACCAAAAAGGAATTCCGTACTCTCTAATAAAATTGAGGAATACGCACCAGAATCAAACCGACAAAAATTGAAACAAATGTGCCCTACGCGCTGGGTTGAAAGACATGATTCTGTTATCATTATGGTGGAATTGTTGGAGCCCGTGCTGTATGCATTGGAAGAAATAAGTTCCTGGAAGGATAAATCAACATCCTCATTGGCAGATTTATTACACACCGGAATTCAGAAATCAACTTTCTTAATTTCATTATTTGTAATAGAAAAAATATTTAGCTTCACATTACCATTATGTAAATACATGCAAAGTGAGAATATTGATTTATGTTCTGTAATTGAACACGTTGCAAAAGTTGAATCAATTTTTGGAAACATTCGCTTAAACTCTGAAGACGAATTTAAAATTATTTATGATAAAGCAGAAAAGCTTATTAGTAATTTATTTAATAACCATATCACCACACCAAGAATAGCAGGAAAACAAACATATAGAAGCAATATAGATTCAAACTCTCCGGAAATGTTTTACAGAACTACAATTTTTATTCCTTTTTTGGATCATGTAATTTTTCAATTAAAATCCAGACTTTTAAATCATCGTAAAATATTAGAATCATTTCAATGTTTGATTCCAACTGGCCAATTTCCTACAACAGAAAACAACGAAAGTTTTAAATCCTTGATAAGTTTTTATAAAAACGATATGAACGTTCTAAACGATGAAGTTGCCCTTAGTGAGTATTTATTGTGGTTTGCAAAATATTGTAATTCATCAAATAAACCTTCAAATGCTATGCACTCTATTATTGATTGTAATAAGAATCTGTTTCCAAATATTTTTAATTTATTAAAAATATTTGTTACTTTGCCAGTAGCTACAGTCACTCCTGAGAGATCGTTTTCAACTTTAAAAAGGCTTAAAAATTATTTGAGAAATACGGTAGCGGAAGATCGACTGAATGGTTTAGCTAGTCTAAACATTCATTGGGAAATAAAAGTACAAGAAGAAGAAGTTATAGAAGAAATGAAAACACAGCCTCGATGATTAGCATTATGAATGTTGCAATATTCTGTAAGTTCAAAATATTAAAATACATCTTATAAATCTAATTAATCTGTTTATGTATACTTTATTTAATGTCACTTAAAAATTCTCAGATGGTCTTTATGAAAGGTTTCGGCATCAGTCAGTTCTAGGTTAATCGTTAGAAACTGAAAACCCAATACAGCATCAGTAACCCCACAATGATCCCCTTTTGCATAACAGTCTCCCACATAAATAAATGCAGCTCACAGAAAGGTTACATAAAAAACTGACCAGTGGACAGAAAAAGTTTCACCAGTCCATTTACTACCTCCCACACTTGATTCTCCTATGGCTGGAATGTCTCAGAGGTGTGTTAATTGCTGATGTGGTGCAGAGACCAATACGGACCTCCACCAAGACCCAAACTAGTTGCATTTGTCTCTAATCCAGGGAGCATCTGGAGCCTTACCTTGCACACTAGCCAAGGGAAAAGTTTTTAAGTGGTTATCCTTCCTCCACTATTTGTTATGTATATAATTATAATTTAATAATAATAGAATCTTCTGTACATAGATAACAAATGGGTCTGTCACTGAGAGTCCGCCAGAACGAATCCCTTTGGGGTGCCCCCCCCCCACTGCACGATTATTCATCTTGTCGTGTACGGCCGCCCCTACTTAGCCGCCCCCTAGAGAAAATCCTGGCTACGCCTCTGCCCCCACTCAATCTCCTACTCAAGAACAGCAATCCAGTGCTGTAAATTTTCAATTTCTTCAGGAATCTACTATAGAACCCAGTAAGGATCGGTTAACGGTTAGTCAAGTGAATACTCTTCCCGTAACCGCAGCTCCACTTCCAAATGAACTAGAGAATATTACCAGTAATTACGATTTACCACCTCTTTTACAGACAAACCAATCAGTGGAAAAACCTGTAATGACGTCTCAATTAAATTTATGTCTGAGTTCTATGGAAAAATAACTCACCCCATAGAACGGATTCTATCTGAAATCCCCACCACAGATGGGCTGAATATTACTAAACTCCTAGGCTTTATCAAGTATCTGTTACAAATAAAGAATCTACGACAACTAAAAGATGACCAAATTTTACAAGTACTTCTACCCAAATGTAGATCTCCTTTAAAAGATCATGTGTTAGAGTCACTAAGGTATCATCACACAGTAGAAGAACTACATACCTCCCTGAAAAGACATTTCATCCCCACCGGTATCTACGAAGAATGAAAGCGAAATTCCGTACTTCGTGTGCAAGGAGCGTACGAGAGACTAGCTCATTATATATCTGAAATAAGGGAATCGGCCTTATTACTACAAGTCAACTGGAGTGAACAACAGCTAGTAGACACTATCTTAGTCTTAGTAGGACTATCCCCCGAGGAGCGATCTCGCTTAGCACTTATGAAGAGACCCACCACATTCACAGATCTGGAACTGTGTTGCATCCATTCATCCAACGTCTGGTATTCAGATCAGAACAGACGCGTGTTAATGTCCCAGACTCAACGCAGGAATGAATCCCTACCCCTAGGGTCCGATACTCGAACATACAGCGATAAGCGATTCGTTAGAAATTTTAAAACTCAGCACTACCCCTATACATCAAACCACCTACAAAAACCCCAACAGCATGCGAGCGATGCCAATAACGAAAGAAGATGTTATAACTGTGGAAAGTCCAGACACATTAGTAAGCAATGTAAACAAAAACAGTACCAACAAAGAACCTATCAGTCAAAAAACATGTGAAGCAGGAAGAACCAAAACCCTGCGTCTTCTAAGCATCAAAAGGAAAGGTATAAACACAGATCACCGAAAGAAACCAAAGAAAATAAACAAACGGGTAGACCCTTACGTAGCAAGATTTATTGACAACTGCAACTCTATTGGTACATGCAAAACAAGTATATGCCAGTTACCCTACATACATATAGACCTTGGAGCGACTAATACCCTCGGTTTAATCGATTCGGGATCTACACGTAGTCTTATCAGCCAACATCTAGCCACCGTATTAGCTAACCATAATCTTATTAGACGTAGCCAAACCGTGAACATAACGTGTGCTACCGCGAATAAGCAAAACCTAATTATATCACACAGTATTACAGTCAAATTAAAAATAAAGAATTTAACTTGGTATGTTCCACTACTAGTAGCTGAAGTATTAGGACAAAACTTAATATTAGGTGCCGATTTTATAAGCAAAACTGGCCTAATTCTCAACATATACGCTAAACAATATTGCTTTAGATTTGACCGTACTCGAAAATATCAGTTCGATTCCGAGCTAAATAACAGCGGGAATTGCGAAACATCTGCTACGCAGCTGGAGCATCATGAATCTGGTTTAAGTCATTTAAAAGGTAAGGAGTGACAAAGAATTCAACAGTTAATAAGAGAATTTTCTACTGTACTCACACCCAAGTTAGGATTGACCAATCTCATTGAATACAAAATAAATCTCAGCGACAACAAGGTAATACGTCTGCACCCATACAAATGATTGCCGCCAAAGATGGAAATAATGAGAAATAAAATCAACAAACTTCTAGAACAACACGTCATAGAACCGTCCACTTCTCCATACTCATCGCCTGCATTCCTAGTACCGAAAGGAACTGACAAACGTAGACTAGTCGTGGATTATAGACAGCTGAATAAGAGTATAGAATTTGAATCTATTCCACTGCCCGACATTCACAGCACATTCCATTATTTTACCAAAGTGAAAATCTTCACCATAATGGACCTCAACCAGGCTTTTCACCAAATCCCACTAGCTGAAGAATCAAAACACCTAACTGCATTCGCTGTCCCATTTAATCTATATCAATTTACTAGAGTACCCTTCGGAATATCACAAGGAAGTTCAGTATGTAGCAGACTGTTAGAGAAAATATTCCATGACGTTAAATTTAAATTCGTGTATCACTATCTTGACGACATAGTAGTATATAGTGAATCGATGGATCAGCACATTCATCATTTGCGTGAGGTATTATCAAGGTTAAAGAATGCTGGACTAACTGTCAACCCCAGTAAAGTCAATTTCGCTGTAAACCAATTCTCTTTCCTAGGTCATATAGTATCGGCCAAAGGTAAGGTTAGCATAGACCCCGAACGCACGCGTGCCATCCGAGAATTTTTACCACCTAGGGACACCAAAGGTATAGCTCGATTTTTAGGTATGATCTATTACTTTCACAAGTACATACCCCACCTAGCGGATATAGCAGCCCCATTAAACGCGTTAAGGAAGAAAGGAACGAAATTCGAGTGGACTACTCGACACCAAGCTGCATTTGAAACACTCAAAGAAAGCATAATATCTCCCCCTGTATTGCAGTTAGCAGATTTCAGTAAACCATTTGTAGTACAGACCGACAGTTTGAGTGTAGCATTAGGAGCAGTTATATACCAAGAGATAGATAATACAAGGCTACCAATCAGCTATGCTTCACGAACTTTGACAGACCAAGAAAGGAAGTTCTCAGCCTATGAACTCGAATGTTTAGCTGTAGTGTTCACCTTTGAAAAATTCAAACCTTTTTTTGGAACACAAGGAATTTCTACTAGAGACCGACAACCAAGCTTTATCGTGGTTGTTGAACCATCCAAAACAGTTAGGTCGTATCGGAAGATGGGTGTTAAGATTAAATTGCTACAAGTTTAAAGTACAACATATTCGTGGTACCCAAAATGTAGTTGCCGATACACTATCCCGCATGTTCCAACTACCCAATAAAATACCAGGAGAAGACAAGGTTGAAACCGTTACTATCAATACGCTAATAACAAAATTCCCACTAGCATTTAAGGATATAGCGTACCACCAACAACAAGATCCTTATTTAAGTAAAATAATAGAACAAATAGATAAAGGAAACTATTCTGAAAAGTATACCTTGAGTAAACGAGTACTTTGTTATAAAAAAGCTAACGGAAAGTCATTGAGAATAATCGTCCCTGACATTATTAAACCCATGCTCATGGAATAATACCACTCATCCACCATTGGAGCTCATATGGGAATAAAGAAAACGATACATCACATTCGCAAAGGACTATCATTGGGAAAACATGAACAGTCAAATAACTAGGTTCGTGAAACAATGCGAAATCTGTGCTCTTAGCAAGCCAGCGAGAAACAGTCAAATCGGGAAATTAATCTCGGAAATCCCCACAACACCTTTTTCAAAGATATACATAGATTTTCTGGACCATATCCCCGTTCTAAGTCAGGAAATACAATGCTATTAATTTGCGTGGACTCTTTCACTAAATTCGTATGGATGTATCCTATGAGACATGCCTTAGCATCTACGACAGTAAAAATTCTGCAAGAGAGACTATTTAAAGACTTCGGTACACCAGTATACCTAGTATCTGACAACGGACCTCAGTTTAAATCCAAAGGATTCAATGACATGTGTTTCAAACTAGGAATAAATCACATTACAGTCACAGAGTACCGACCGCAAGGGAACCTAGCTGAAAGATACTTGCGAAACCTAAAATCAGCCTTAATAGCTTACCACGCTAAAGATCAAACAGCTTGGGATCAAAATCTATCCTGGATACAACTTGCCTTCAACTCGGCGTATCATGAAGGACATAAATCAACACCCTTTGATTTACTATACAAGTATAAACCGAACCACCCGTTAGCCACCAAGTAGAAAATTCATGAATTATTACCCCGCGAAATAAATGGGAGTAATATAAGGAAAATATGGAACGAACCTCGCGCAAATTTGAGAGCGAATCTACTAAAATTGCGAAAATATCACGAGCAGAATAATAGGGAAATAAAGTACAAGGTAGGTGACTTGGTTATGTATAAAACTCACCCGACGAGTAGAGCCGTTGATAGGACCACCTCCAAACTATCTTACCGATGGTGTGGCCCCTACACGATTCACAAGTACATCACTCCCGTAACAGTAACACTGTACGAACCAAATACTGATAATTACGTTCGCAGAAGTCATGTGTCTCATATAAAAGACTTTCACAAAGAAGAAACACTATCGTGAGCAAGTAGGTAAACAAAGAAAACAGACCGAAGTATTATGAAATAAATATAGGCGACCTCCTATATTGTAATTGAGTCTAACACCGCGTAAGAATAAGAGCGAGGCCTGATCAACCTTAGTTCCTGTTCTACGAAAATAAAATAAATAATGAAAAGTCAGCTGACAAACCGCAAACCCCTACCTAAGAAAACAAAAAGTAACATTATAGTTATTACAACATATTTTACGTTACTGCTTACGATGAACATGGTGATAGTAATACACTGAATTATAGTTCACGTTTGCGACTAACAACTCACTTGCTAACTATAGTGATCAAAATTTTAAGAATTTATAATTTCTTGATCAAGAGACGCGCGCACGCTCGAATTGACAAACCCAGGCCCGAGTCGTAAATAAAAACGATTAGAGACACGTCAGACCCGACGCCAGTGGGAAAACAATGAAGAAACGTCTGAGTACACGCAACAATAGAAAGCAGGGAACGTCGTTGACAGCACGAAGTTAGCTACGATTTTCAACGCCAAACAAACCAAACAAAAAAAGGCATAGTCCAGTAGCCTGGTTACGCAGAAGTGAAATGGAACACATGCTGTGGGGTTAAGTTGTAACGAGCACATGTATGAACACTACACCCCGTAACAAAGGGTGCAGAGAAATCTTGACAAATATGTAGACAATGGGACGGATATTCAATGAATACTAGAGATATACACAGCCCAGCAGGAAAACACGCCCTGACGTCCAGTCAGATTTACAACTAGAAAGCGTGGGACCCATCCAGGGATGACATCCAACGAAGAGTTGATAATTGGCGGAACGAGCGAAGGGTAAATGAACAATTGACCAAGACGCTGCAGACTCTTAACAAAAGCTGTATCAGAGTGCCTCGACAACGTGGAAACAAAAGGTTGATAGACATTGCTCTAGTTTCTGAGAATCAGCACAACGTTCGTCGCTGGGATATTCCGGGGATGCCCGACGACCAACCAGAGTTTGGCATCTTCCAAAGGAACTGGCGGAGACAGTAGTGACGACATGAACGACGAATCAGGGAACCGATGACAAAAATCTACAAGGTGGTAGGAATTTAGGAACCTATCAACAACGGCCGAAGGCGTAGAGATGAGAAAATTGCTTTCTGGGAGAGAATGATTGATAAAAACTGTTTGCGAGGACGCGGAGCCAAGTAGTAATGGAGTAGTAATACGAGTAATATCAGTAAGACGGAAATAATACAGTAGTAGTTGTTGTAAAGAGTAATTGTAGTGGCGGCGGTAATACTTGACTTACTCAACTTTCAATACGGTTACTCAATCAGTGAACTTGTAACCAAGTCTCGGTCTTAAGCAAATTTAGACATTCAACTCTATCGCAATTCTGCAAAACGTATGTTCGATAGTTTACATGAGTTACCGAACTTACCGTAGTGATCAACAGTGCGAGTAGATATAACTATCGTTAAATACCAGTATTTACGTGACTCTAGACTACGACCGACACGCAACATAATGCAATACGAGTAAGTAACAATCCGAGAGTAAAACAGTGGGTGACGACTTCAGACACTATTCAACAATAATGATTCTCAATCTTGGGCATCTGAACTGAGTGAATTAACACGAACACTAATACGCACATTGCATACATTACATCCAAGGTAGACAGAATAGTTAGCTACATGAACACGCACACAGCAAACTCTAAAAGCAAACCACTTCAATGACGATGATTGCACCTTAACACATGAAGCCATGAAACACTTAACGCCAGCGGAGAGTCCAACACCACACTATACATAACGCGAGTGGGAAATTCAGTGAATGAAAGTGAAGTGTTCTTCGATCAATAGTGATTAACATGTACAAGGAACCCACCAACGGATGTAATCTTACACCGATGGAATTTGTGGTAAAGCCTTTTGCAAGATAAGTCTTTATGTTTCTTAAATGCTAATTGATACATACTACTGCACTGTCTCTTCTTTTCAAAGAGCTACTCCCGAGAGATTTCTGTAAATCTATATAAATCATAAATCTAATAATGTTAATATTAAAGTCATTCATCTGAGCATAATGAACGCATTTAGCTAGGGATAAAATATATTTGATTGCTTATTGTTTGTATGTGTATATTATTGTGTTGTATTTGATTGTACTATATGTCTTGTTTTCAGGAAACAACGAACGAATATTATTGTGATTTATGTTATTATGTGTTTTGTTATGTATTTACAGGACATAATTTCATTTGTGGTTCAGTAATTTACTTAATCAATGATATAATAAATAAGTAATTATTACATATATACATATATCTTGCGTTCATTATTGCGATTATCCTTGACAATTAATAAATCACGTTCCAAGTGATTTTTCCTTGTAACTTACAAAGAGTCTCAAGAGTTATGCTAATTATCAATGGACACACCCAGATCGACCATTGAAATGTCAGATTAACATGCTCATGTAAATCATATTGATTTGATAACTATATTGAGTCAAATCCGAAAAATATAATTTACTTTTCCATATGTGTATTAAATATAAATGATACCCAAGGAAAGTGGGGCTTTACAAATGTCAATTACAACCCCATTTAGTTAAACATAAATGGCATACAAATTTAATTAGACCCCAATTCATTAATTCATAATTGGATAATTTAATAATTCATAATAATTAGCATAATTGCACTAAATATAAATGGCGCCCAACGCATGGCAAAAGAGAGCAGGCAGTAGTTGTAGTTAGATTAAGTAAAATAATATAATACAATAAGATATTTATAGTGTAAGGTTAGCTTGACTGGTGACTGGATGTTAACAAGGAGTAAAGCTAAAATGGCTAGCAGTAGTTCAGACAGCATGAACTTCGACATCAACAACCAGTTAGGCGCACCCGATAACGGAGAAGAAAACTCTACGGTCGAACCGAACATGACTGAGGAGACATCAGAGGTCAGAGCGCGGGGACAGGAGTCCCAACAACCACAAGAAGAGGCGTCACTGCGTTCACTACTGATGGATTTCATGCGTACACAAAGTGAAAACCTCAAAGCAATTAATGAGAACAATCTCAAAGTAATTAATGAGAAATTCGATCAACAGAACGAAAAGTTTGAAGAGAACAGAAGAGAACAGAACGAAAATATTGCTGTAATTAATGAGAAGTTCGACAGACAGAGTGAAAAGCTCGACAAACTAGAAGAAAAACTAGACAGTCATAAAGAAGATGTCAAGCGACAGATGACCGAACAGCTCACGCAAATACAAGCGGAAATGCGTGACTACAAGACCATTTGTGACGACAAAATAAGTGAAGTCCTGAAGAAACAGGAGGACACTATAAAAGAATTAAAGGACGGCAATACAAAAAGGTTCGAAGAAGTGTGGGAAACCCGGGAGTCAGATCGTCAAGAAGTAAAGAACCTCGCACAAAACACACAAACCAGTATTAAGAAGGTCCACAATAAATTAGAATCACACATCAACAATAACCAAAAGAAACAAGAAGAATTAAGAACCGAATTATACCACACACTTAGGCAGCAGCAACAAGAACTAGGAGAAACAAACAACACACTACAGCAAAAAATTGAAGAAGTAGACGGCAGACAGAAGACGACAGAACAGAAACTGGACGAAAACGTTAAAGAGAAGACAACCCACATTCAAGAACTGAGGTGTTAATTAGAAAGACTGCGGCAACAGATAACCGAAGGGGAGTCTGGGCCAAGTAGAACGGTCAACGGACAAGTACAGGTGGAACTTAAATACGATGGAACCGACAGATTCCCGATGGCGTTCCTGAAAGAATTGTCGGAGTTCCAGGAATTGTATTACTCGAATAGTGACATTAAATGGATCGGGAAGCACCTAGAAAAGGACGCTAGTATATGGTGGCGCGTAATCAGGGACCAGATATCCACGTTTGAAGAGTTCAAGGAGGCGTTCATGTTAAAGTATTGGGGATTAGAGCGACAAGACATCATTCGTGATAACCTCGAATACGGGAAGTTTGAGTGGCACGGACCGATTACGGCTATCCAGTATATCGAAAGGATCCTATTAGAAAGCCGACAATTAACTCCCGCATTGACCGACAGACAGTTGATAAGAAAAATTTCTAGGCATTTTGGTAGAGACCTGCAGATCGCTGTAATCACACGCGGGATCACCACGATACCTAACTTTGAAGCTTTAATCACTGAATACACAAGTATTCAGCCGAACAATGGAAATAACAGACGGGCACACTATCGGCTAGCTAATGAAGAGGAAAGCGGAACTAACAACCGACCGAAGGGTAGCTTTGCAAATAAAAGCGAAAGTGACAGAAAACAAGTTTGGCAGGGGAGGCCACAAGGAACTCGCTTTGAGGACAAGCAGTATAATGGAATAAACACTGTTGATTTCGTTAACAGTACGCCAAGCACGAGCAGGGCGACTGACGACACCACCCCAAGGATGAATACCGACAACAATGGAAAAAAAAAACACCCCTGCACATCGAACGAATTAGTTTTTATAAGCAAACACAACTTCACCAATAATGTCAACATACTATTACCGGACCTGAGGAATGATCTGCTACAAGAATATGACGAGGAAATTAATAAACAAATATTAAAATGTCCCGAAATACTTATTAAATTTAACAACGGCATTACGGTGTCGACACTTATTGACACAGGCTCTGTTATTAACGGCCTATCAGAAGAGTGGTTCAACGTGAATAAGAAAGACATTGAACCATACGAAATTTTACCAATGACAAATTCCCTCATCATTAGTGCGGTTGGGAATAAATCCAAATTAATCAGAAAGCAGATACTGTGCGATATTGAAATTGACGGAATTAAGAATGAATGTGTTTTCTTAGTTATACCAGATCTCATTAAGCCATGCATATTAGGAATACGTTTTTTACAGGAAGTGGGATGTCGCATCGGCATCGGAAATAAGAAAATAGAATTAAGGAATGCAGTTGATGAAGAGGTGCGCGCCGTACCCATCATGAACATCGAACTACTAAATAATGGAGAGGAAGAAGAGATCCTGAGGAATATCAACGAGAAGATAGTAAGCATGGATTGTCAAGATGAAGAGATATTGGAACGATTGAGGGAAATACTTATAAAGAATAGGAGAGTGTTCAGGGAGTGCCCGGGGAGGATAGAAGGATACGAGCATGAATTTCAAGTCACGGACAGGACGCCCTACTTTCAACGGGGTTGGCCTGTACCACTTGCATATAAGGAAAAGGTAAAGGATGAGATTGACAGAATGCTGCGGTACGGAGTGATAGAACGCTGCACGAGTCCGTTCATAAATCCACTCGTCACAGTCATCAAAAGAGATGGAAGGGTCCGTTTATGTCTCGATGCAAGAAAGATAAACGGCGTTACGATTCCCGATTATGAAGGCGTTTCCCCGATCAACGAAATTTTGGCAAGATGTAGTGAGATGCGCTACCTTTCTACCGTTGATTTGTCCAGTAGCTTTTGGCAGGTGCCATTGAAGCAAGAATGCAGAAAGTATACCGCGTTCATGTATGAGGGAAGGTGCTACCAACTCACTGTAACACCATTCGGGCTCAGTACCAGTTTGGCGACTCTGACACGCGGATTGGATACAGCCTTGGATGAAGATGTCAAGAGAAACACGCTAATATACGTTGATGATTGCTTATGCTATTCTAACGACGTTCAGACGCACCTAGCACATCTAGAGGCACTATTAAACAACCTCAACATAACAAACTTGACCGTTAACCTCAATAAATCACAGTTTTTCAGAAAAGAAATCCCGTATCTTGGATACCAACTGACAACACGCAGCATCCAAGCTACGGAAGAGAAAGTAAAAGCCATTATGGATTTCCCGAAGCCCAAGAATCAGAAACAGTTAAAAGGTTTCTTAGGCCCCACTAACTTCTATAACCGCTTCACAAGTAAATATACGGAGACCACGCAACCTCTACATGAATTATTGAAGAAAGATCGCAAGTTTTCATGGACAGCTGAATTAGACGATTGTTTTGTGAGGGTCAAGAACTTATTTGTGGATGCTGTAGTTTTAAGATTTCCGCGCCCAAACCAGAGGTACTACATACAATGTGATGCTAGCGATTACGCATACGGAGGACAACTTTATCAGCTTGATGAAGAAGGGGAGATTGGCTTCACGAGTAAAACATTCAAGGGTGCCGAGCGGAACTACTATACCACAGAAAAGGAGTTCTTAAGTATCGTTAGGTGCTTAGAAAAATTCCGCATGTATGTTCTCGGTCAACCGTTGACGATAATAACTGACAACAAGGCGTTGACATTCCTGAACAAATGCCATTTGAATGATTCGAGGATTACGCGATGGATTCTCGCTGTACAAGTATATCATCCATTGCAAGGGCAAAGACAACATCGTAGCCGACATCCTAAGCAGGTACCCACACGATACGAAACTAGACGAAGTTCAGGACAATATGCATGAATATTTGGTCAATCACTTCACCGTTAAGATGAAGCTCGAAGTACGAAAATTGATCAAAAATATTGGAAAACACCAAATAGAAGATAACAAACTTAAGACAATTATTAATAACATTAAGGATGGAAGTTTAGACCAAAATTTAAATAAATTTTATAAATATGTCAATAACAAATTATATAGGCGGCAGCGGAACGAATGGAAGCTATATGTTCCTGATAACGTATCTGGGGACATAATCGCTGAAATTCATCAGATGTTTGGACATTTAGGGACGAAAAAGTGCATGAAGATGCTCCAGGAACATTTCACGTTCGACCGGATGTTGAAGAGGCCCAAAGCTTATATCCAAGCATGCGACGTTTGCCAGAAGTGTAAGGACACCAACAACAAGGAGCTGTTTGGTGGCACATGCGCAGTGATACCTACAGCAAGAGGAGATTTGGTAAGCGCGGACTATTATGGACCCCTACCGACAGGAGCAGGTGGCGTTAAATATTTACTCGTAATAGTAGATAATTTTACAAAATACGTTAAGTTATTTACCCTCCGAAGAGCAACAACCACCACGACGTTGCGGAGAATAAAGGCTTATTGTGAAGAGTTCGGACAACCAAGGGCCATTTTGACGGACAACGGGACCCAGTTCACTTCCAAAAAATGGATCAACGGTTTAAAGGAGATGAACATCCAACTGAAGTTTACCGCAATACGAAACCCTTGTACTAATCATGCCGAGAGGATTAACCGGCAACTTGGGAAATTGTTCCGAATTTTCGTGAGTGACCGACATACTAAATGGTCCCAATACATAAAGACAATCGAAGCGTGTCTGAACGAGGTGTACCACGAGACAATCGAAATTACCCCTCATGAAGCACACCTCGGTACGAGACCGACACGAGCATGGGAACAATGCTTGGACAAAGGGATCATTAACAGTGAAGGAAAGCGCAAAAATAATATATTTGTAAAAATCAAGGAGAAAAGAGAGAAGCACGCGAAGCGTTGCAACGAGAGTAACAAGATAACGAAGTTCGCAATAGGCGACAAGGTGTTGATAAGAACATACCATCAATCAGACGCTATGTTGAAAAAAATCGACAAGTTCTTTGAACTATTTTCAGGACCTTATAAGATCAACCGTATCATCGGCGAGGCCACGTACGAGCTCGTGGAATGCGACAGCGAGAAAGTACGAGGAAGGTTCAACGTGCGACAAATTAAGGCATATTATGAGCCGGCGAAAGAAGTACGGATGATACAAGAAAATAATAATGACTCCGGCTGTTAGATGACTACAAAGCGGAATACATGAATCAGGTAATTTGCCCCGCGAGACCAGACCAGCTAGCCAAAGAATGATGTAAGTTTTACTATACTGTGTTTAATTCAAACTTCAATGTCAATTGTGTTTGTGATCACGATGTATTCTTTATTTACAATGTTAATTAGGTAGCTAAACATCAATGTGTATAGAGTAATTTGATAACGTGTACCATGTATCAAAGGGACATTATGATACAATGATACAGGACATTAAATAATTGAGAAATAATAACTTGGTAAAGATGTAGTGAATCGAGTAATTTGCTTATACAATTAATAATTTAAATATGAGACAATCGTTTTGTAACTTTAGGAATAAGCGCCTAGGTATACATCATGAGGTAGGATGAATCCTTAATTGTTTATTAATTATGCATATTTCATTTATTAATGTAATCATTTATAATATGTGTCACAAGTTAATCTTATGTATGTATTTGTTTGTTTAGCGACTATAGTTATGAGACACTAGTAGTGAATTAAAAGTACTTTGTTGTTATGTGATTCATCGATGTACGATCGATTGATTTAATTGCTAGCTAATCTTCAGCTAATTTATTATGTTATATATGTATAACGAAAGAATGTAGACAATAACGAAACAAACTGTCTAATGAGTAGATGTAAATATTTTATTTCAATTATTTACATGAAATAATATTGTATAATCCGCATATAGACGGATAGAATGTAAAAAAATGCGTTCATTTCACTCAGATGGGCGGCAATAAATTCATATAATCATGTAAGACCCCAAGATAGGGAATAACTATTAATTGCACCATATGAGAGATATAGGTCATCCAACCATGACCATTCCAAGGCAGACGTCCACGACTGGGACAGAGCGCAGAAATTGGATCAGATGTCTCCTGTTAATCCAACATCCAATCCAATTTGGGGACAATATAGTGATCAAAATTTTAAAAATTTATAATTTCTTGATCAAGAGACACACGCGCATGCTCGAGTTGACAAACCCAGGACCGAGTCGTAAATAAAAACGATTAGAGACACGTCAGACCCGACGCCAGTGGGAAAACAATGAAGAAACGTCTGAGTACACGCAACAATAGAAAGCAGGGAACGTCGTTGACAGGTGAAGTTAGCTACGATTTACAACGCCAAACAAACCAAACAAAAAAAAGGCATAGTCCAGTAGCCTGGTTACGCAGAAGTGAAATGGAACACATGCTGTGGGGTTAAGTTGTAACGAGCACATGTATGAACGCTACACACCGTAACAAAGGGTGCAGAGAAATCTTGACAAATATGTAGACAATAGGACGGATATTCAATGAATACTAGAGATATACACAGCCCAGCAGGAAAACACGCCCTGACGTCCAGTCAGATTTACAACTAGAAAGCGTGGGACCCATCCAGGGATGACACCCAACGAAGAGTTGATAATTGGCGGAACGAGCGAAGGGTAAATGAACAATTGACCAAGACGCTGCAGACTCTTAACAAAAGCTGTATCAGAGTGCCTCGACAACGTGGAAACAAAAGGTTGATAGCATTGCTCTAGTTTCTGAGAATCAGCACAAAATTCGTCGCTGGGATATTCCGGGGATGCCCGACGACCAACCAGAGTTTGGCATCTTCCAAAGGAACTGGTGGAGAGAGTAGTGATGACATGAACGACGAATCAGGGAACCGATGACAAAAATCTACAAGGTGGTAGGAATTTAGGAACCTATCAACAACGGCCGAAGGCGTAGAGATGAGAAAATTGCCTTCTGGGAGAGAATGATTGATAAAAACTGTTTGCGAGGACGCGGAGCCCAGTAGTAATGGAGTAGTAATACGAGTAATATCAGTAAGACGGAAATAATACAGTAGTAGTTGTTGTAAAGAGTAATAGTAGTGGCGGCGGTAATACTTGACTTACTCAACTTTCAATACGGTTACTCAATCAGTGAACTTGTAACCAAGTCTCGGTCTTAAGCAAACTTAGACATTCAACTCTATCGCAATTCTGCAAAACGTATGTTCGATAGTTTACATGAGTTACCGAACTTACCGTAGTGATCAACAGTGCGAATAGATATAACTATCGTTAAATACCAGTGTTTACGTGACTCTAGACTACGACCGACACGCAACATAATGCAATACGAGTAAGTAACAATCCGAGAGTAAAACAGTGGGTGACGACTTCAGACACTATTCAACCATAATGATTCTCAATCTTGGGCATCTGAACTGAGTGAATTAACACGAACACTAATACGCACATTGCATACGTTACGTCCAAGGTAGACAGAATAGTTAGCTACATGAACACGCACACAGCAAACTCTAAAAGCAAACCACTTCAATGACGATGATTGCACCTTAACACATGAAGCCATGAAACACTTAACGCCAGCGGAGAGTCCAACACCACACTATACATAACGCGAGTGGGAAATTCAGTGAATGAAAGTGAAGTGTTCTTCGATCAATAGTGATTACCATGTACAAGGAACCCACCAACGGATGTAATCTTACACCGATGGAATTTGTGGTAAAGCCTTTTGCAAGATAAGTCTTTATGTTTCTTAAATGCTAATTGATACATACTACTGTACTGTCTCTTCTTTTCAAAGAGCTACTCCCGAGAGATTTCTGTAAATCTATATAAATCATAAATCTAATAATGTTAATATTAAAGTCATTCACCTGAGCATAATGAACGCATTTAGCTAGGGATAAAATATATTTGATTGCTTATTGTTTGTATGTGTATATTATTGTGTTGTATTTGATTGTACTATATGTCTTGTTTTCAGGAAACAACGAACGAATATTATTGTGATTTATGTTATTATGTGTTTTGTTATGTATTTACAGGACATAATTTCATTTGTGGTTCAGTAATTTACTTAATCAATGATATAATAAGTAAGTAATTATTACATATATCTTGCGTTCATTATTGCGATTAACCTTGACAATTAATAAATCACGTTCCAAGTGATTTTTCCTTGTAACTTACAAAGAGTCTCAAGAGTTATGCTAATTACCAATGGACACACCCAGATCGACCATTGAAATGTCAGATTAACACGCTCATGTAAATCATATTGATTTGATAACTATATTGAGTCAAATCCGAAAAATATAATTTACTTTTCCATATGTGTATTAAATATAAATGATACCCAAGGAAAGTGGGGCTTTACAAATGTCAATTACAACCCCATTTAGTTAAACATAAATGGCATACAAATTTAATTAGACCCCAATTCATTAATTCATAATTGGATAATTTAATAATTCATAATAATTAGCATAATTGCACTAAATATAAATGGCGCCCAACGCATGGCAAAAGAGAGCAGGCAGTAGTTGTAGTTAGATTAAGTAAAATAATATAATACAATAAGATATTTATAGTGTAAGGTTAGCTTGACTGGTGACTGGATGTTAACAAGGAGTAAAGCTAAAATGGCTAGCAGTAGTTCAGACAGCATGAACTTCGACATCAACAACCAGTTAGGCGCACCCGATAACGGAGAAGAAAACTCTACGGTCGAACCGAACATGACTGAGGAGACATCAGAGGTCAGAGCGCGGGGACAGGAGTCCCAACAACCACAAGAAGAGGCGTCACTGCGTTCACTACTGATGGATTTCATGCGTACACAAAGTGAAAACCTCAAAGCAATTAATGAGAACAATCTCAAAGTAATTAATGAGAAATTCGATCAACAGAACGAAAAGTTTGAAGAGAACAGAAGAGAACAGAACGAAAATATTGCTGTAATTAATGAGAAGTTCGACAGACAGAGTGAAAAGCTCGACAAACTAGAAGAAAAACTAGACAGTCATAAAGAAGATGTCAAGCGACAGATGACCGAACAGCTCACGCAAATACAAGCGGAAATGCGTGACTACAAGACCATTTGTGACGACAAAATAAGTGAAGTCCTGAAGAAACAGGAGGACACTATAAAAGAATTAAAGGACGGCAATACAAAAAAGTTCGAAGAAGTGTGGGAAACCCGGGAGTCAGATCGTCAAGAAGTAAAGAACCTCGCACAAAACACACAAACCAGTATTAAGAAGGCCCACAATAAATTAGAATCACACATCAACAATAACCAAAAGAAACAAGAAGAATTAAGAACCGAATTATACCACACACTTAGGCAGCAGCAACAAGAACTAGGAGAAACAAACAACACACTACAGCAAAAAATTGAAGAAGTAGACGGCAGACAGAAGACGGCAGAACAGAAACTGGACGAAAACGTCAAAGAGAAGACAACCCACATTCAAGAACTGAGGTGTCAATTAGAAAGACTGCGGCAACAGATAACCGAAGGGGAGTCTGGGCCAAGTAGAACGGTCAACGGACAAGTACAGGTGGAACTTAAATACGATGGAACCGACAGATTCCCGATGGCGTTCCTGAAAGAATTGTCGGAGTTCCAGGAATTGTATTACTCGAATAGTGACATTAAATGGATCGGGAAGCACCTAGAAAAGGACGCTAATATATGGTGGCGCGTAATCAGGGACCAGATATCCACGTTTGAAGAGTTCAAGGAGGCGTTCATGTTAAAGTATTGGGGATTAGAGCGACAAGACATCATTCGTGATAACCTCGAATACGGGAAGTTTGAGTGGCACGGACCGATTACGGCTATCCAGTATATCGAAAGGATCTTATTAGAAAGCCGACAATTAACTCCCGCATTGACCGACAGACAGTTGATAAGAAAAATTTCTAGGCATTTTGGTAGAGACCTGCAGATCGCTGTAATCACACGCGGGATCACCACGATACCTAACTTTGAAGCTTTAATCACTGAATACACAAGTATTCAGCCGAACAATGGAAATAACAGACGGGCACACTATCGGCTAGCTAATGAAGAGGAAAGCGGAACTAACAACCGACCGAAGGGTAGCTTTGCAAATAAAAGCGAAAGTGACAGAAAACAAGTTTGGCAGGGGAGGCCACAAGGAACTCGCTTTGGGGACAAGCAGTATAATGGAATAAACACTGTTGATTTTGTTAACAGTACGCCAAGCACGAGCAGGGCGACTGACGACACCACCCCAAGGATGAATACCGACAACAATGGAAAAAAAAACACCCCTGCACAGCGAACGACTTAGTTTTTATAAACAAACACAACTTCACCAATAATGTCAACATACTATTACCGGACCTGAGGAATGACCTGCTACAAGAATATGACGAGGAAATTAATAAACAAATATTAAAATGTCCCGAAATACTTATTAAATTTAACAACGGCATTACGGTGTCGACACTTATTGACACAGGCTCTGTTATTAACGGCCTATCAGAAGAGTGGTTCAACGTGAATAAGAAAGACATTGAACCATACGAAATTTTACCAATGACAAATTCCCTCATCATTAGTGCTGTTGGGAATAAATCCAAATTAATCAGAAAGCAGATACTGTGCGATATTGAAATTGACGGAATTAAGAATGAATGTGTTTTCTTAGTTATACCAGATCTCATTAAGCCATGCATATTAGGAATACGTTTTTTACAGGAAGTGGGATGTCGCATCGGCATCGGAAATAAGAAGATAGAATTAAGGAATGCAGTTGATGAAGAGGTGCGCGCCGTACCCATCATGAACATCGAACTACTAAATAATGGAGAGGAAGAAGAGATCCTGAGGAATATCAACGAGAAGAGAGCAAGCATGGATTGTCAAGATGAAGAGATATTGGAACGATTGAGGGAAATACTTATAAAGAATAGGAGAGTGTTCAGGGAGTGCCCGGGGGGGATAGAAGGATACGAGCATGAATTTCAAGTCACGGACAGGACGCCCTACTATCAACGGGGTTGGCCTGTACCACTTGCATATAAGGAAAAGGTAAAGGATGAGATTGACAGGATGCTGCGGTACGGAGTGATAGAACGCTGCACGAGTCCGTTCATAAATCCACTCGTCACAGTCATCAAAAGAGATGGAAGGGTCCGTTTATGTCTCGATGCAAGAAAGATAAACGGCGTTACGATTCCCGATTATGAAGGCGTTTCCCCGATCAACGAAATTTTGGCAAGATGTAGTGAGATGCGCTACCTTTCTACCGTTGATTTGTCCAGTAGCTTTTGGCAGGTGCCATTGAAGCAAGAATGCAGAAAGTATACCGCGTTCATGTATGAGGGAAGGTGCTACCAACTCACTGTAACACCATTCGGCCTCAGTACCAGTTTGGCGACTCTGACACGCGGATTGGATACAGCCTTGGATGAAGATGTCAAGAGAAACACGCTAATATACGTTGATGATTGCTTATGCTATTCTAACGACGTTCAGACGCACCTAGCACATCTAGAGGCACTATTAAACAACCTCAACAAAACAAACTTGACCGTTAACCTCAATAAATCACAGTTTTTCAGAAAAGAAATCCCGTATCTTGGATACCAACTGACAACACGCAGCATCCAAGCTACGGAAGAGAAAGTAAAAGCCATTATGGATTTCCCGAAGCCCAAGAATCAGAAACAGTTAAAAGGTTTCTTAGGCCCCACTAACTTCTATAACCGCTTCACAAGTAAATATGCGGAGACCACTCAACCTCTACATGAATTATTGAAGAAAGATCGCAAGTTTTCATGGACAGCTGAATTAGACGATTGTTTTGTGAGGGTCAAGAACTTATTTGTGGATGCTGTAGTTTTAAGATTTCCGCGCCCAAACCAGAGGTACTACATACAATGTGATGCTAGCGATTACGCATACGGAGGACAACTTTATCAGCTTGATGAAGAAGGGGAGATTGGCTTCACGAGTAAAACATTCAAGGGTGCCGAGCGGAACTACTATACCACAGAAAAGGAGTTCTTAAGTATCGTTAGGTGCTTAGAAAAATTCCGCATGTATGTTCTCGGTCAACCGTTGACGATAATAACTGACAACAAGGCGTTGACATTCCTGAACAAATGCCATTTGAATGATTCGAGGATTACGCGATGGATTCTCGCTGTACAAGAATATCATCTATTGCAAGGGCAAAGACAACATCGTAGCCGACATCCTAAGCAGGTACCCACACGATACGAAACTAGACGAAGTTCAGGACAATATGCATGAATATTTGGTCAATCACTTCACCGTTAAGATGAAGCTCGAAGTGCGAAAATTGATCAAAAATATTGGAAAACACCAAATAGAAGATAACAAACTTAAGACAATTATTAATAACATTAAGGATGGAAGTTTGGACCAAAATTTAAATAAATTTTATAAATATGTCAATAACAAATTATATAGGCGGCAGCGGAACGAATGGAAGCTATATGTTCCTGATAACGTATCTGGGGACATAATCGCTGAAATTCATCAGATGTTTGGACATTTAGGGACGAAAAAGTGCATGAAGATGCTCCAGGAACATTTCACGTTCGACCGGATGTTGAAGAGGCCCAAAGCTTATATCCAAGCATGCGACGTTTGCCAGAAGTGTAAGGACACCAACAACAAGGAGCTGTTTGGTGGCACATGCGCAGTGATACCTACAGCAAGAGGAGATTTGGTAAGCGCGGACTATTATGGACCCCTACCGACAGGAGCAGGTGGCGTTAAATATTTACTCGTAATAGTAGATAATTTTACAAAATACGTTGAGTTATTTACCCTCCGAAGAGCAACAACCACCACGACGTTGCGGAGAATAAAGGCTTATTGTGAAGAGTTCGGACAACCAAGGGCCATTTTGACGGACAACGGGACCCAGTTCACTTCCAAAAAATGGATCAACGGTTTAAAGGAGTTGAACATCCAACTGAAGTTTACCGCAATACGAAACCCTTGTACTAATCTTGCCGAGAGGATTAACCGGCAACTTGGGAACTTGTTCCGAATTTTCGTGAGTGACCGACATACTAAATGGTCCCAATACATAAAGACAATCGAAGCGTGTCTGAACGAGGTGTACCACGAGACAATCGAAATTACCCCTCATGAAGCACACCTCGGTACGAGACCGACACGAGCATGGGAACAATGCTTGGACAATGGGATCATTAACAGTAAAGGAAAGCGCAAAAATAATATATTTGTAAAAATCAAGGAGAAAAGAGAGAAGCACGCGAAGCGTTGCAACGAGAGTAACAAGATAACGAAGTTCGCAATAGGCGACAAGGTGTTGATAAGAACATACCATCATTCAGACGCTATGTTGAAAAAATCGACAAGTTCTTTGAACTATTTTCAGGACCTTATAAGATCAACCGTATCATCGGCGAGGCCACGTACGAGCTCGTGGAATGCGACAGCGAGAAAGTACGAGGAAGGTTCAACGTGCGACAAATTAAGGCATATTATGAGCCGGCGAAAGAAGTACGGATGATACAAGAAAATAATAATGACTCCGGCTGTTAGATGACTACAAAGCGGAATACATGAATCAGGTAATTTGCCCCGCGAGACCAGTCCAGCTAACCAAAGAATGATGTAAGTTTTACTATACTGTGTTTAATTCAAACTTCAATGTCAATTGTGTTTGTGATCACGATGTATTCTTTATTTACAATGTTAATTAGGTAGCTAAACATCAATGTGTATAGAGTAATTTGATAACGTGTACCATGTATCAAAGGGACATTATGATACAATGATACAGGACATTAAATAATTGAGAAATAATAACTTGGTAAAGATGTAGTGAATCGAGTAATTTGCTTATACAATTAATAATTTAAATATGAGACAATCGTTTTGTAACTTTAGGAATAAGCGTCTAGGTATACATCATGAGGTAGGATGAATCCTTAATTGTTTATTAATTATGCATATTTCATTTATTAATGTAATCATTTATAATATGTGTCACAAGTTAATCTTATGTATGTATTGTTTGTTTAGCGACTATAGTTATGAGACACTAGTAGTGAATTAAAAGTACTTTGTTGTTATGTGATTCATCGATGTACGATCGATTGATTTAATTGCTAGCTAATCTTCAGCTAATTTATTATGTTATATATGTATAACGAAAGAATGTAGACAATAACGAAACAAACTGTCTAATGAGTAGATGTAAATATTTTAATTCAATTATTTACATGAAATAATATTGTATAATCCGTATATAGACGGATAGAATGTAAAAAAATGCGTTCATTTCACTCAGATGGGCGGCAATAAATTCATATAATCATGTAAGACCCCAAGATAGGGAATAACTATTAATTGCACCATATGAGAGATATAGGTCATCCAACCATGACCATTCCAAGGCAGACGTCCACGACTGGGACAGAGCGCAGAAATTGGATCAGATGTCTCCTGTTAATCCAACATCCAATCCAATTTGGGGACAATATAGTGATCCAAATTTTAAAAATTTATAATTTCTTGATCAAGAGACACACGCGCATGCTCGAGTTGACAAACCCAGGACCGAGTCGTAAATAAAAACGATTAGAGACACGTCAGACCCGACGCCAGTGGGAAAACAATGAAGAAACGTCTGAGTACACGCAACAATAGAAAGCAGGGAACGTCGTTGACAGGCGAAGTTAGCTACGATTTACAACGCCAAACAAACCAAACAAAAAAAAGGCATAGTCCAGTAGCCTGGTTACGCAGAAGTGAAATGGAACACATGCTGTGGGGTTAAGTTGTAACGAGCACATGTATGAACGCTACACCCCGTAACAAAGGGTGCAGAGAAATCTTGACAAATATGTAGACAATAGGACGGATATTCAATGAATACTAGAGATATACACAGCCCAGCAGGAAAACACGCCCTGACGTCCAGTCAGATTTACAACTAGAAAGCGTGGGACCCATCCAGGGATGACACCCAACGAAGAGTTGATAATTGGCGGAACGAGCGAAGGGTAAATGAACAATTGACCAAGACGCTGCAGACTCTTAACAAAAGCTGTATCAGAGTGCCTCGACAACGTGGAAACAAAAGGTTGATAGCATTGCTCTAGTTTCTGAGAATCAGCACAACATTCGTCACTGGGATATTCCGGGGATGCCCGACGACCAACCAGAGTTTGGCATCTTCCAAAGGAACTGGTGGAGAGAGTAGTGATGACATGAACGACGAATCAGGGAACCGATGACAAAAATCTACAAGGTGGTAGGAATTTAGGAACCTATCAACAACGGCCGAAGGCGTAGAGATGAGAAAATTGCCTTCTGGGAGAGAATGATTAATAAAAACTGTTTGCGAGGACGCGGAGCCCAGTAGTAATGGAGTAGTAATACGAGTAATATCAGTAAGACGGAAATAATACAGTAGTAGTTGTTGTAAAGAGTAATAGTAGTGGCGGCGGTAATACTTGACTTACTCAACTTTCAATACGGTTACTCAATCAGTGAACTTGTAACCAAGTCTCGGTCTTAAGCGAACTTAGACATTCAACTCTATCGCAATTCTGCAAAACGTATGTTCGATAGTTTACATGAGTTACCGAACTTACCGTAGTGATCAACAGTGCGAATAGATATAACTATCGTTAAATACCAGTGTTTACGTGACTCTAGACTACGACCGACACGCAACATAATGCAATACGAGTAAGTAACAATCCGAGAGTAAAACAGTGGGTGACGACTTCAGACACTATTCAACCATAATGATTCTCAATCTTGGGCATCTGAACTGAGTGAATTAACACGAACACTAATACGCACATTGCATACATTACGTCCAAGGTAGACAGAATAGTTAGCTACATGAACACGCACACAGCAAACTCTAAAAGCAAACCACTTCAATGACGATGATTGCACCTTAACACATGAAGCCATGAAACACTTAACGCCAGCGGAGAGTCCAACACCACACTATACATAACGCGAGTGGGAAATTCAGTGAATGAAAGTGAAGTGTTCTTCGATCAATAGTGATTACCATGTACAAGGAACCCACCAACGGATGTAATCTTACACCGATGGAATTTGTGGTAAAGCCTTTTGCAAGATAAGTCTTTATGTTTCTTAAATGCTAATTGATACGTACTACTGCACTGTCTCTTCTTTTCAAAGAGCTACTCCCGAGAGATTTCTGTAAATCTATATAAATCATAAATCTAATAATGTTAATATTAAAGTCATTCATCTGAGCATAATGAACGCATTTAGCTAGGGATAAAATATATTTGATTGCTTATTGTTTGTATGTGTATATTATTGTGTTGTATTTGATTGTACTATATGTCTTGTTTTCAGGAAACAACGAACGAATATTATTGTGATTTATGTTATTATGTGTTTTGTTATGTATTTACAGGACATAATTTCATTTGTGGTTCAGTAATTTACTTAATCAATGATATAATAAGTAAGTAATTATTACATATATCTTGCGTTCATTATTGCGATTAACCTTGACAATTAATAAATCACGTTCCAAGTGATTTTTCCTTGTAACTTACAAAGAGTCTCAAGAGTTATGCTAATTACCAATGGACACACCCAGATCGACCATTGAAATGTCAGATTAACACGCTCATGTAAATCATATTGATTTGATAACTATATTGAGTCAAATCCGAAAAATATAATTTACTTTTCCATATGTGTATTAAATATAAATGATACCCAAGGAAAGTGGGGCTTTACAAATGTCAATTACAACCCCATTTAGTTAAACATAAATGGCATACAAATTTAATTAGACCCCAATTCATTAATTCATAATTGGATAATTTAATAATTCATAATAATTAGCATAATTGCACTAAATATAAATGGCGCCCAACGCATGGCAAAAGAGAGCAGGCAGTAGTTGTAGTTAGATTAAGTAAAATAATATAATACAATAAGATATTTATAGTGTAAGGTTAGCTTGACTGGTGACTGGATGTTAACAAGGAGTAAAGCTAAAATGGCTAGCAGTAGTTCAGACAGCATGAACTTCGACATCAACAACCAGTTAGGCGCACCCGATAACGGAGAAGAAAACTCTACGGTCGAACCGAACATGACTGAGGAGACATCAGAGGTCAGAGCGCGGGGACAGGAGTCCCAACAACCACAAGAAGAGGCGTCACTGCGTTCACTACTGATGGATTTCATGCGTACACAAAGTGAAAACCTCAAAGCAATTAATGAGAACAATCTCAAAGTAATTAATGAGAAATTCGATCAACAGAACGAAAAGTTTGAAGAGAACAGAAGAGAACAGAACGAAAATATTGCTGTAATTAATGAGAAGTTCGACAGACAGAGTGAAAAGCTCGACAAACTAGAAGAAAAACTAGACAGTCATAAAGAAGATGTCAAGCGACAGATGACCGAACAGCTCACGCAAATACAAGCGGAAATGCGTGACTACAAGACCATTTGTGACGACAAAATAAGTGAAGTCCTGAAGAAACAGGAGGACACTATAAAAGAATTAAAGGACGGCAATACAAAAAAGTTCGAAGAAGTGTGGGAAACCCGGGAGTCAGATCGTCAAGAAGTAAAGAACCTCGCACAAAACACACAAACCAGTATTAAGAAGGCCCACAATAAATTAGAATCACACATCAACAATAACCAAAAGAAACAAGAAGAATTAAGAACCGAATTATACCACACACTTAGGCAGCAGCAACAAGAACTAGGAGAAACAAACAACACACTACAGCAAAAAATTGAAGAAGTAGACGGCAGACAGAAGACGGCAGAACAGAAACTGGACGAAAACGTCAAAGAGAAGACAACCCACATTCAAGAACTGAGGTGTCAATTAGAAAGACTGCGGCAACAGATAACCGAAGGGGAGTCTGGGCCAAGTAGAACGGTCAACGGACAAGTACAGGTGGAACTTAAATACGATGGAACCGACAGATTCCCGATGGCGTTCCTGAAAGAATTGTCGGAGTTCCAGGAATTGTATTACTCGAATAGTGACATTAAATGGATCGGGAAGCACCTAGAAAAGGACGCTAATATATGGTGGCGCGTAATCAGGGACCAGATATCCACGTTTGAAGAGTTCAAGGAGGCGTTCATGTTAAAGTATTGGGGATTAGAGCGACAAGACATCATTCGTGATAACCTCGAATACGGGAAGTTTGAGTGGCACGGACCGATTACGGCTATCCAGTATATCGAAAGGATCTTATTAGAAAGCCGACAATTAACTCCCGCATTGACCGACAGACAGTTGATAAGAAAAATTTCTAGGCATTTTGGTAGAGACCTGCAGATCGCTGTAATCACACGCGGGATCACCACGATACCTAACTTTGAAGCTTTAATCACTGAATACACAAGTATTCAGCCGAACAATGGAAATAACAGACGGGCACACTATCGGCTAGCTAATGAAGAGGAAAGCGGAACTAACAACCGACCGAAGGGTAGCTTTGCAAATAAAAGCGAAAGTGACAGAAAACAAGTTTGGCAGGGGAGGCCACAAGGAACTCGCTTTGGGGACAAGCAGTATAATGGAATAAACACTGTTGATTTCGTTAACAGTACGCCAAGCACGAGCAGGGCGACTGACGACACCACCCCAAGGATGAATACCGACAACAATGGAAAAAAAAAACACCCCTGCACAGCGAACGACTTAGTTTTTATAAACAAACACAACTTCACCAATAATGTCAACATACTATTACCGGACCTGAGGAATGACCTGCTACAAGAATATGACGAGGAAATTAATAAACAAATATTAAAATGTCCCGAAATACTTATTAAATTTAACAACGGCATTACGGTGTCGACACTTATTGACACAGGCTCTGTTATTAACGGCCTATCAGAAGAGTGGTTCAACGTGAATAAGAAAGACATTGAACCATACGAAATTTTACCAATGACAAATTCCCTCATCATTAGTGCTGTTGGGAATAAATCCAAATTAATCAGAAAGCAGATACTGTGCGATATTGAAATTGACGGAATTAAGAATGAATGTGTTTTCTTAGTTATACCAGATCTCATTAAGCCATGCATATTAGGAATACGTTTTTTACAGGAAGTGGGATGTCGCATCGGCATCGGAAATAAGAAGATAGAATTAAGGAATGCAGTTGATGAAGAGGTGCGCGCCGTACCCATCATGAACATCGAACTACTAAATAATGGAGAGGAAGAAGAGATCCTGAGGAATATCAACGAGAAGATAGCAAGCATGGATTGTCAAGATGAAGAGATATTGGAACGATTGAGGGAAATACTTATAAAGAATAGGAGAGTGTTCAGGGAGTGCCCGGGGAGGATAGAAGGATACGAGCATGAATTTCAAGTCACGGACAGGACGCCCTACTTTCAACGGGGTTGGCCTGTACCACTTGCATATAAGGAAAAGGTAAAGGATGAGATTGACAGGATGCTGCGGTACGGAGTGATAGAACGCTGCACGAGTCCGTTCATAAATCCACTCGTCACAGTCATCAAAAGAGATGGAAGGGTCCGTTTATGTCTCGATGCAAGAAAGATAAACGGCGTTACGATTCCCGATTATGAAGGCGTTTCCCCGATCAACGAAATTTTGGCAAGATGTAGTGAGATGCGCTACCTTTCTACCGTTGATTTGTCCAGTAGCTTTTGGCAGGTGCCATTGAAGCAAGAATGCAGAAAGTATACCGCGTTCATGTATGAGGGAAGGTGCTACCAACTCACTGTAACACCATTCGGCCTCAGTACCAGTTTGGCGACTCTGACACGCGGATTGGATACAGCCTTGGATGAAGATGTCAAGAGAAACACGCTAATATACGTTGATGATTGCTTATGCTATTCTAACGACGTTCAGACGCACCTAGCACATCTAGAGGCACTATTAAACAACCTCAACAAAACAAACTTGACCGTTAACCTCAATAAATCACAGTTTTTCAGAAAAGAAATCCCGTATCTTGGATACCAACTGACAACACGCAGCATCCAAGCTACGGAAGAGAAAGTAAAAGCCATTATGGATTTCCCGAAGCCCAAGAATCAGAAACAGTTAAAAGGTTTCTTAGGCCCCACTAACTTCTATAACCGCTTCACAAGTAAATATGCGGAGACCACTCAACCTCTACATGAATTATTGAAGAAAGATCGCAAGTTTTCATGGACAGCTGAATTAGACGATTGTTTTGTGAGGGTCAAGAACTTATTTGTGGATGCTGTAGTTTTAAGATTTCCGCGCCCAAACCAGAGGTACTACATACAATGTGATGCTAGCGATTACGCATACGGAGGACAACTTTATCAGCTTGATGAAGAAGGGGAGATTGGCTTCACGAGTAAAACATTCAAGGGTGCCGAGCGGAACTACTATACCACAGAAAAGGAGTTCTTAAGTATCGTTAGGTGCTTAGAAAAATTCCGCATGTATGTTCTCGGTCAACCGTTGACGATAATAACTGACAACAAGGCGTTGACATTCCTGAACAAATGCCATTTGAATGATTCGAGGATTACGCGATGGATTCTCGCTGTACAAGTATATCATCTATTGCAAGGGCAAAGACAACATCGTAGCCGACATCCTAAGCAGGTACCCACACGATACGAAACTAGACGAAGTTCAGGACAATATGCATGAATATTTGGTCAATCACTTCACCGTTAAGATGAAGCTCGAAGTACGAAAATTGATCAAAAATATTGGAAAACACCAAATAGAAGATAACAAACTTAAGACAATTATTAATAACATTAAGGATGGAAGTTTGGACCAAAATTTAAATAAATTTTATAAATATGTCAATAACAAATTATATAGGCGGCAGCGGAACGAATGGAAGCTATATGTTCCTGATAACGTATCTGGGGACATAATCGCTGAAATTCATCAGATGTTTGGACATTTAGGGACGAAAAAGTGCATGAAGATGCTCCAGGAACATTTCACGTTCGACCGGATGTTGAAGAGGCCCAAAGCTTATATACAAGCATGCGACGTTTGCCAGAAGTGTAAGGACACCAACAACAAGGAGCTGTTTGGTGGCACATGCGCAGTGATACCTACAGCAAGAGGAGATTTGGTAAGCGCGGACTATTATGGACCCCTACCGACAGGAGCAGGTGGCGTTAAATATTTACTCGTAATAGTAGATAATTTTACAAAATACGTTGAGTTATTTACCCTCCGAAGAGCAACAACCACCACGACGTTGCGGAGAATAAAGGCTTATTGTGAAGAGTTCGGACAACCAAGGGCCATTTTGACGGACAACGGGACCCAGTTCACTTCCAAAAAATGGATCAACGGTTTAAAGGAGTTGAACATCCAACTGAAGTTTACCGCAATACGAAACCCTTGTACTAATCTTGCCGAGAGGATTAACCGGCAACTTGGGAACTTGTTCCGAATTTTCGTGAGTGACCGACATACTAAATGGTCCCAATACATAAAGACAATCGAAGCGTGTCTGAACGAGGTGTACCACGAGACAATCGAAATTACCCCTCATGAAGCACACCTCGGTACGAGACCGACACGAGCATGGGAACAATGCTTGGACAATGGGATCATTAACAGTAAAGGAAAGCGCAAAAATAATATATTTGTAAAAATCAAGGAGAAAAGAGAGAAGCACGCGAAGCGTTGCAACGAGAGTAACAAGATAACGAAGTTCGCAATAGGCGACAAGGTGTTGATAAGAACATACCATCATTCAGACGCTATGTTGAAAAAATCGACAAGTTCTTTGAACTATTTTCAGGACCTTATAAGATCAACCGTATCATCGGCGAGGCCACGTACGAGCTCGTGGAATGCGACAGCGAGAAAGTACGAGGAAGGTTCAACGTGCGACAAATTAAGGCATATTATGAGCCGGCGAAAGAAGTACGGATGATACAAGAAAATAATAATGACTTCGGCTGTTAGATGACTACAAAGCGGAATACATGAATCAGGTAATTTGCCCCGCGAGACCAGTCCAGCTAACCAAAGAATGATGTAAGTTTTACTATACTGTGTTTAATTCAAACTTCAATGTCAATTGTGTTTGTGATCACGATGTATTCTTTATTTACAATGTTAATTAGGTAGCTAAACATCAATGTGTATAGAGTAATTTGATAACGTGTACCATGTATCAAAGGGACATTATGATACAATGATACAGGACATTAAATAATTGAGAAATAATAACTTGGTAAAGATGTAGTGAATCGAGTAATTTGCTTATACAATTAATAATTTAAATATGAGACAATCGTTTTGTAACTTTAGGAATAAGCGTCTAGGTATACATCATGAGGTAGGATGAATCCTTAATTGTTTATTAATTATGCATATTTCATTTATTAATGTAATCATTTATAATATGTGTCACAAGTTAATCTTATGTATGTATTTGTTTGTTTAGCGACTATAGTTATGAGACACTAGTAGTGAATTAAAAGTACTTTGTTGTTATGTGATTCATCGATGTACGATCGATTGATTTAATTGCTAGCTAATCTTCAGCTAATTTATTATGTTATATATGTATAACGAAAGAATGTAGACAATAACGAAACAAACTGTCTAATGAGTAGATGTAAATATTTTATTTCAATTATTTACATGAAATAATATTGTATAATCCGCATATAGACGGATAGAATGTAAAAAAATGCGTTCATTTCACTCAGATGGGCGGCAATAAATTCATATAATCATGTAAGACCCCAAGATAGGGAATAACTATTAATTGCACCATATGAGAGATATAGGTCATCCAACCATGACCATTCCAAGGCAGACGTCCACGACTGGGACAGAGCGCAGAAATTGGATCAGATGTCTCCTGTTAATCCAACATCCAATCCAATTTGGGGACAATATAGTGATCCAAATTTTAAAAATTTATAATTTCTTGATCAAGAGACACACGCGCATGCTCGAGTTGACAAACCCAGGACCGAGTCGTAAATAAAAACGATTAGAGACACGTCAGACCCGACGCCAGTGGGAAAACAATGAAGAAACGTCTGAGTACACGCAACAATAGAAAGCAGGGAACGTCGTTGACAGGCGAAGTTAGCTACGATTTACAACGCCAAACAAACCAAACAAAAAAAAGGCATAGTCCAGTAGCCTGGTTACGCAGAAGTGAAATGGAACACATGCTGTGGGGTTAAGTTGTAACGAGCACATGTATGAACGCTACACCCCGTAACAAAGGGTGCAGAGAAATCTTGACAAATATGTAGACAATAGGACGGATATTCAATGAATACTAGAGATATACACAGTCCAGCAGGAAAACACGCCCTGACGTCCAGTCAGATTTACAACTAGAAAGCGTGGGACCCATCCAGGGATGACACCCAACGAAGAGTTGATAATTGGCGGAACGAGCGAAGGGTAAATGAACAATTGACCAAGACGCTGCAGACTCTTAACAAAAGCTGTATCAGAGTGCCTCGACAACGTGGAAACAAAAGGTTGATAGCATTGCTCTAGTTTCTGAGAATCAGCACAACATTCGTCACTGGGATATTCCGGGGATGCCCGACGACCAACCAGAGTTTGGCATCTTCCAAAGGAACTGGTGGAGAGAGTAGTGATGACATGAACGACGAATCAGGGAACCGATGACAAAAATCTACAAGGTGGTAGGAATTTAGGAACCTATCAACAACGGCCGAAGGCGTAGAGATGAGAAAATTGCCTTCTGGGAGAGAATGATTAATAAAAACTGTTTGCGAGGACGCGGAGCCCAGTAGTAATGGAGTAGTAATACGAGTAATATCAGTAAGACGGAAATAATACAGTAGTAGTTGTTGTAAAGAGTAATAGTAGTGGCGGCGGTAATACTTGACTTACTCAACTTTCAATACGGTTACTAAATCAGTGAACTTGTAACCAAGTCTCGGTCTTAAGCGAACTTAGACATTCAACTCTATCGCAATTCTGCAAAACGTATGTTCGATAGTTTACATGAGTTACCGAACTTACCGTAGTGATCAACAGTGCGAATAGATATAACTATCGTTAAATACCAGTGTTTACGTGACTCTAGACTACGACCGACACGCAACATAATGCAATACGAGTAAGTAACAATCCGAGAGTAAAACAGTGGGTGACGACTTCAGACACTATTCAACCATAATGATTCTCAATCTTGGGCATCTGAACTGAGTGAATTAACACGAACACTAATACGCACATTGCATACATTACGTCCAAGGTAGACAGAATAGTTAGCTACATGAACACGCACACAGCAAACTCTAAAAGCAAACCACTTCAATGACGATGATTGCACCTTAACACATGAAGCCATGAAACACTTAACGCCAGCGGAGAGTCCAACACCACACTATACATAACGCGAGTGGGAAATTCAGTGAATGAAAGTGAAGTGTTCTTCGATCAATAGTGATTACCATGTACAAGGAACCCACCAACGGATGTAATCTTACACCGATGGAATTTGTGGTAAAGCCTTTTGCAAGATAAGTCTTTATGTTTCTTAAATGCTAATTGATACGTACTACTGCACTGTCTCTTCTTTTCAAAGAGCTACTCCCGAGAGATTTCTGTAAATCTATATAAATCATAAATCTAATAATGTTAATATTAAAGTCATTCATCTGAGCATAATGAACGCATTTAGCTAGGGATAAAATATATTTGATTGCTTATTGTTTGTATGTGTATATTATTGTGTTGTATTTGATTGTACTATATGTCTTGTTTTCAGGAAACAACGAACGAATATTATTGTGATTTATGTTATTATGTGTTTTGTTATGTATTTACAGGACATAATTTCATTTGTGGTTCAGTAATTTACTTAATCAATGATATAATAAATAAGTAATTATTACATATATACATATATCTTGCGTTCATTATTGCGATTAACCTTGACAATTTATAAATCACGTTCCAAGTGATTTTTCCTTGTAACTTACAAAGAGTCTCAAGAGTTATGCTAATTATCAATGGACACACCCAGATCGACCATTGAAATGTCAGATTAACACGCTCATGTAAATCATATTGATTTGATAACTATATTGATTCAAATCCGAAAAATATAATTTACTTTTCCATATGTGTATTAAATATAAATGATACCCAAGGAAAGTGGGGCTTTACAAATGTCAATTACAACCCCATTTAGTTAAACATAAATGGCATACAAATTTAATTAGACCACAATTCATTAATTCATAATTGGATAATTTAATAATTCATAATAATTAGCATAATTGCACTAAATATAAATGGCGCCCAACGCATGGCAAAAGAGAGCAGGCAGTAGTTGTAGTTAGATTAAGTAAAATAATATAATACAATAAGATATTTATAGTGTAAGGTTAGCTTGACTGGTGACTGGATGTTAACAAGGAGTAAAGCTAAAATGGCTAGCAGTAGTTCAGACAGCATGAACTTCGACATCAACAACCAGTTAGGCGCACCCGATAACGGAGAAGAAAACTCTACGGTCGAACCGAACATGACTGAGGAGACATCAGAGGTCAGAGCGCGGGGACAGGAGTCCCAACAACCACAAGAAGAGGCGTCACTGCGTTCACTACTGATGGATTTCATGCGTACACAAAGTGAAAACCTCAAAGCAATTAATGAGAACAATCTCAAAGTAATTAATGAGAAATTCGATCAACAGAACGAAAAGTTTGAAGAGAACAGAAGAGAACAGAACGAAAATATTGCTGTAATTAATGAGAAGTTCGACAGACAGAGTGAAAAGCTCGACAAACTAGAAGAAAAACTAGACAGTCATAAAGAAGATGTCAAGCGACAGATGACCGAACAGCTCACGCAAATACAAGCGGAAATGCGTGACTACAAGACCATTTGTGACGACAAAATAAGTGAAGTCCTGAAGAAACAGGAGGACACTATAAAAGAATTAAAGGACGGCAATACAAAAAGGTTCGAAGAAGTGTGGGAAACCCGGGAGTCAGATCGTCAAGAAGTAAAGAACCTCGCACAAAACACACAAACCAGTATTAAGAAGGTCCACAATAAATTAGAATCACACATCAACAATAACCAAAAGAAACAAGAAGAATTAAGAACCGAATTATACCACACACTTAGGCAGCAGCAACAAGAACTAGGAGAAACAAACAACACACTACAGCAAAAAATTGAAGAAGTAGACGGCAGACAGAAGACGGCAGAACAGAAACTGGACGAAAACGTCAAAGAGAAGACAACCCACATTCAAGAACTGAGGTGTCAATTAGAAAGACTGCGGCAACAGATAACCGAAGGGGAGTCTGGGCCAAGTAGAACGGTCAACGGACAAGTACAGGTGGAACTTAAATACGATGGAACCGACAGATTCCCGATGGCGTTCCTGAAAGAATTGTCGGAGTTCCAGGAATTGTATTACTCGAATAGTGACATTAAATGGATCGGGAAGCACCTAGAAAAGGACGCTAGTATATGGTGGCGCGTAATCAGGGACCAGATATCCACGTTTGAAGAGTTCAAGGAGGCGTTCATGTTAAAGTATTGGGGATTAGAGCGACAAGACATCATTCGTGATAACCTCGAATACGGGAAGTTTGAGTGGCACGGACCGATTACGGCTATCCAGTATATCGAAAGGATCTTATTAGAAAGCCGACAATTAACTCCCGCATTGACCGACAGACAGTTGATAAGAAAAATTTCTAGGCATTTTGGTAGAGACCTGCAGATCGCTGTAATCACACGCGGGATCACCACGATACCTAACTTTGAAGCTTTAATCACTGAATACACAAGTATTCAGCCGAACAATGGAAATAACAGACGGGCACACTATCGGCTAGCTAATGAAGAGGAAAGCGGAACTAACAACCGACCGAAGGGTAGCTTTGCAAATAAAAGCGAAAGTGACAGAAAACAAGTTTGGCAGGGGAGGCCACAAGGAACTCGCTTTGGGGACAAGCAGTATAATGGAATAAACACTGTTGATTTCGTTAACAGTACGCCAAGCACGAGCAGGGCGACTGACGACACCACCCCAAGGATGAATACCGACAACAATGGAAAAAAAAACACCCCTGCACAGCGAACGACTTAGTTTTTATAAACAAACACAACTTCACCAATAATGTCAACATACTATTACCGGACCTGAGGAATGACCTGCTACAAGAATATGACGAGGAAATTAATAAACAAATATTAAAATGTCCCGAAATACTTATTAAATTTAACAACGGCATTACGGTGTCGACACTTATTGACACAGGCTCTGTTATTAACGGCCTATCAGAAGAGTGGTTCAACGTGAATAAGAAAGACATTGAACCATACGAAATTTTACCAATGACAAATTCCCTCATCATTAGTGCTGTTGGGAATAAATCCAAATTAATCAGAAAGCAGATACTGTGCGATATTGAAATTGACGGAATTAAGAATGAATGTGTTTTCTTAGTTATACCAGATCTCATTAAGCCATGCATATTAGGAATACGTTTTTTACAGGAAGTGGGATGTCGCATCGGCATCGGAAATAAGAAGATAGAATTAAGGAATGCAGTTGATGAAGAGGTGCGCGCCGTACCCATCATGAACATCGAACTACTAAATAATGGAGAGGAAGAAGAGATCCTGAGGAATATCAACGAGAAGAGAGCAAGCATGGATTGTCAAGATGAAGAGATATTGGAACGATTGAGGGAAATACTTATAAAGAATAGGAGAGTGTTCAGGGAGTGCCCGGGGAGGATAGAAGGATACGAGCATGAATTTCAAGTCACGGACAGGACGCCCTACTTTCAACGGGGTTGGCCTGTACCACTTGCATATAAGGAAAAGGTAAAGGATGAGATTGACAGAATGCTGCGGTACGGAGTGATAGAACGCTGCACGAGTCCGTTCATAAATCCACTCGTCACAGTCATCAAAAGAGATGGAAGGGTCCGTTTATGTCTCGATGCAAGAAAGATAAACGGCGTTACGATTCCCGATTATGAAGGCGTTTCCCCGATCAACAAAATTTTGGCAAGATGTAGTGAGATGCGCTACCTTTCTACCGTTGATTTGTCCAGTAGCTTTTGGCAGGTGCCATTGAAGCAAGAATGCAGAAAGTATACCGCGTTCATGTATGAGGGAAGGTGCTACCAACTCACTGTAACACCATTCGGCCTCAGTACCAGTTTGGCGACTCTGACACGCGGATTGGATACAGCCTTGGATGAAGATGTCAAGAGAAACACGCTAATATACGTTGATGATTGCTTATGCTATTCTAACGACGTTCAGACGCACCTAGCACATCTAGAGGCACTATTAAACAACCTCAACAAAACAAACTTGACCGTTAACCTCAATAAATCACAGTTTTTCAGAAAAGAAATCCCGTATCTTGGATACCAACTGACAACACGCAGCATCCAAGCTATGGAAGAGAAAGTAAAAGCCATTATGGATTTCCCGAAGCCCAAGAATCAGAAACAGTTAAAAGGTTTCTTAGGCCCCACTAACTTCTATAACCGCTTCACAAGTAAATATGCGGAGACCACGCAACCTCTACATGAATTATTGAAGAAAGATCGCAAGTTTTCATGGACAGCTGAATTAGACGATTGTTTTGTGAGGGTCAAGAACTTATTTGTGGATGCTGTAGTTTTAAGATTTCCGCGCCCAAACCAGAGGTACTACATACAATGTGATGCTAGCGATTACGCATACGGAGGACAACTTTATCAGCTTGATGAAGAAGGGGAGATTGGCTTCACGAGTAAAACATTCAAGGGTGCCGAGCGGAACTACTATACCACAGAAAAGGAGCTCTTAAGTATCGTTAGGTGCTTAGAAAAATTCCGCATGTATGTTCTCGGTCAACCGTTGACGATAATAACTGACAACAAGGCGTTGACATTCCTGAACAAATGCCATTTGAATGATTCGAGGATTACGCGATGGATTCTCGCTGTACAAGAATATCATCCATTGCAAGGGCAAAGACAACATCGTAGCCGACATCCTAAGCAGGTACCCACACGATACGAAACTAGACGAAGTTCAGGACAATATGCATGAATATTTGGTCAATCACTTCACCGTTAAGATGAAGCTCGAAGTACGAAAATTGATCAAAAATATTGGAAAACACCAAATAGAAGATAACAAACTTAAGACAATTATTAATAACATTAAGGATGGAAGTTTGGACCAAAATTTAAATAAATTTTATAAATATGTCAATAACAAATTATATAGGCGGCAGCGGAACGAATGGAAGCTATATGTTCCTGATAACGTATCTGGGGACATAATCGCTGAAATTCATCAGATGTTTGGACATTTAGGGACGAAAAAGTGCATGAAGATGCTCCAGGAACATTTCACGTTCGACCGGATGTTGAAGAGGCCCAAAGCTTATATCCAAGCATGCGACGTTTGCCAGAAGTGTAAGGACACCAACAACAAGGAGCTGTTTGGTGGCACATGCGCAGTGATACCTACAGCAAGAGGAGATTTGGTAAGCGCGGACTATTATGGACCCCTACCGACAGGAGCAGGTGGCGTTAAATATTTACTCGTAATAGTAGATAATTTTACAAAATACGTTAAGTTATTTACCCTCCGAAGAGCAACAACCACCACGACGTTGCGGAGAATAAAGGCTTATTGTGAAGAGTTCGGACAACCAAGGGCCATTTTGACGGACAACGGGACCCAGTTCACTTCCAAAAAATGGATCAACGGTTTAAAGGAGTTGAACATCCAACTGAAGTTTACCGCAATACGAAACCCTTGTACTAATCTTGCCGAGAGGATTAACCGGCAACTTGGGAACTTGTTCCGAATTTTCGTGAGTGACCGACATACTAAATGGTCCCAATACGTAAAGGCAATCGAAGCGTGTCTGAACGAGGTGTACCACGAGACAATCGAAATTACCCCTCATGAAGCACACCTCGGTACGAGACCGACACGAGCATGGGAAAAATGCTTGGACAAAGGGATCATTAACAGTGAAGGAAAGCGCAAAAATAATATATTTGTAAAAATCAAGGAGAAAAGAGAGAAGCACGGGAAGCGTTGCAACGAGAGTAACAAGATAACGAAGTTCGCAATAGGCGACAAGGTGTTGATAAGAACATACCATCAATCAGACGCTATGTTGAAAAAATCGACAAGTTCTTTGAACTATTTTCAGGACCTTATAAGATCAACCGTATCATCGGCGAGGCCACGTACGAGCTCGTGGAATGCGACAGCGAGAAAGTACGAGGAAGGTTCAACGTGCGACAAATTAAGGCATATTATGAGCCGGCGAAAGAAGTACGGATGATACAAGAAAATAATAATGACTCCGGCTGTTAGATGACTACAAAGCGGAATACATGAATCAGGTAATTTGCCCCGCGAGACCAGTCCAGCTAGCCAAAGAATGATGTAAGTTTTACTATACTGTGTTTAATTCAAACTTCAATGTCAATTGTGTTTGTGATCACGATGTATTCTTTATTTACAATGTTAATTAGGTAGCTAAACATCAATGTGTATAGAGTAATTTGATAACGTGTACCATGTATCAAAGGGACATTATGATACAATGATACAGGACATTAAATAATTGAGAAATAATAACTTGGTAAAGATGTAGTGAATCGAGTAATTTGCTTATACAATTAATAATTTAAATATGAGACAATCGTTTTGTAACTTTAGGAATAAGCGTCTAGGTATACATCATGAGGTAGGATGAATCCTTAATTGTTTATTAATTATGCATATTTCATTTATTAATGTAATCATTTATAATATGTGTCACAAGTTAATCTTATGTATGTATTTGTTTGTTTAGCGACTATAGTTATGAGACACTAGTAGTGAATTAAAAGTACTTTGTTGTTATGTGATTCATCGATGTACGATCGATTGATTTAATTGCTAGCTAATCTTCAGCTAATTTATTATGTTATATATGTATAACGAAAGAATGTAGACAATAACGAAACAAACTGTCTAATGAGTAAATGTAAATATTTTATTTCAATTATTTACATGAAATAATATTGTATAATCCGCATATAGACGGATAGGATGTAAACAAATGCGTTCATTTCACTCAGATGGGCGGCAATAAATTCATATAATCATGTAAGACCCCAAGGTAGGGAATAACTATTAATTGCACCATATGAGAGATATAGGTCATCCAACCATGACCATTCCAAGGCAGACGTCCACGACTGGGACAGAGCGCAGAAATTGGATCAGATGTCTCCTGTTAATCCAACATCCAATCCAATTTGGGGACAATATAGTGATCAAAATTTTAAAAATTTATAGTTTCTTGATCAAGAGACACACGCGCATGCTCGAGTTGACAAACCCAGGACCGAGTCGTAAATAAAAACGATTAGAGACACTTCAGACCCGACGCCAGTGGGAAAACAATGAAGCAACGTCTGAGTACACGCAACAATAGAAAGCAGGGAACGTCGTTGACAGACGAAATTAGCTACGATTTACAACGCCAAACAAACCAAACAAAAAAAAGGCATAGTCCAGTAGCCTGGTTACGCAGAAGTGAAATGGAACACATGCTGTGGGGTTAAGTTGTAACGAGCACATGTATGAACGCTACACCCCGTAACAAAGGGTGCAGAGAAATCTTGACAAATATGTAGACAATAGGACGGATATTCAATGAATACTAGAGATATACACAGCCCAGCAGGAAAACACGCCCTGACGTCCAGTCAGATTTACAACTAGAAAGCGTGGGACCCATCCAGGGATGACACCCAACGAAGAGTTGATAATTGGTGGAACGAGCGAAGGGTAAATGAACAATTGACCAAGACGCTGCAGACTCTTAACAAAAGCTGTATCAGAGTGCCTCGACAACGTGGAAACAAAAGGTTGATAGCATTGCTCTAGTTTCTGAGAATCAGCACAAAATTCGTCGCTGGGATATTCCGGGGATGCCCGACGACCAACCAGAGTTTGGCATCTTCCAAAGGAACTGGTGGAGAGAGTAGTGATGACATGAACGACGAATCAGGGAACCGATGACAAAAATCTACAAGGTGGTAGGAATTTAGGAACCTATCAACAACGGCCGAAGGCGTAGAGATGAGAAAATTGCCTTCTGGGAGAGAATGATTGATAAAAACTGTTTGCGAGGACGCGGAGCCCAGTAGTAATGGAGTAGTAATACGAGTAATATCAGTAAGACGGAAATAATACAGTAGTAGTTGTTGTAAAGAGTAATAGTAGTGGCGGCGGTAATACTTGACTTACTCAACTTTCAATACGGTTACTCAATCAGTGAACTTGTAACCAAGTCTCGGTCTTAAGCGAACTTAGACATTCAACTCTATCGCAATTCTGCAAAACGTATGTTCGATAGTTTACATGAGTTACCGAACTTACCGTAGTGATCAACAGTGCGAATAGATATAACTATCGTTAAATACCAGTGTTTACGTGACTCTAGACTACGACCGACACGCAACATAATGCAATACGAGTAAGTAACAATCCGAGAGTAAAACAGTGGGTGACGACTTCAGACACTATTCAACCATAATGATTCTCAATCTTGGGCATCTGAACTGAGTGAATTAACACGAACACTAATACGCACATTGCATACATTACGTCCAAGGTAGACAGAATAGTTAGCTACATGAACACGCACACAGCAAACTCTAAAAGCAAACCACTTCAATGACGATGATTGCACCTTAACACATGAAGCCATGAAACACTTAACGCCAGCGGAGAGTCCAACACCACACTATACATAACGCGAGTGGGAAATTCAGTGAGTGAAAGTGAAGTGTTCTTCGATCAATAGTGATTACCATGTACAAGGAACCCACCAACGGATGTAATCTTACACCGATGGAATTTGTGGTAAAGCCTTTTGCAAGATAAGTCTTTATGTTTCTTAAATGCTAATTGATACATACTACTGCACTGTCTCTTCTTTTCAATGAGCTACTCCCGAGAGATTTCTGTAAATCTATATAAATCATAAATCTAATAATGTTAATATTAAAGTCATTCATCTGAGCATAATGAACGCATTTAGCTAGGGATAAAATATATTTGATTGCTTATTGTTTGTATGTGTATATTATTGTGTTGTATTTGATTGTACTATATGTCTTGTTTTCAGGAAACAACGATGTTTTCAGGAAACAACGAACGAATATTATTGTGATTTATGTTATTATGTGTTTTGTTATGTATTTACAGGACATAATTTCATTTGTGGTTCAGTAATTTACTTAATCAATGATATAATAAATAAGTAATTATTACATATATACATATATCTTGCGTTCATTATTGCGATTATCCTTGACAATTAATAAATCACGTTCCAAGTGATTTTTCCTTGTAACTTACAAAGAGTCTCAAGAGTTATGCTAATTATCAATGGACACACCCAGATCGACCATTGAAATGTCAGATTAACATGCTCATGTAAATCATATTGATTTGATAACTATATTGAGTCAAATCCGAAAAATATAATTTACTTTTCCATATGTGTATTAAATATAAATGATACCCAAGGAAAGTGGGGCTTTACAAATGTCAATTACAACCCCATTTAGTTAAACATAAATGGCATACAAATTTAATTAGACCCCAATTCATTAATTCATAATTGGATAATTTAATAATTCATAATAATTAGCATAATTGCACTAAATATAAATGGCGCCCAACGCATGGCAAAAGAGAGCAGGCAGTAGTTGTAGTTAGATTAAGTAAAATAATATAATACAATAAGATATTTATAGTGTAAGGTTAGCTTGACTGGTGACTGGATGTTAACAAGGAGTAAAGCTAAAATGGCTAGCAGTAGTTCAGACAGCATGAACTTCGACATCAACAACCAGTTAGGCGCACCCGATAACGGAGAAGAAAACTCTACGGTCGAACCGAACATGACTGAGGAGACATCAGAGGTCAGAGCGCGGGGACAGGAGTCCCAACAACCACAAGAAGAGGCGTCACTGCGTTCACTACTGATGGATTTCATGCGTACACAAAGTGAAAACCTCAAAGCAATTAATGAGAACAATCTCAAAGTAATTAATGAGAAATTCGATCAACAGAACGAAAAGTTTGAAGAGAACAGAAGAGAACAGAACGAAAATATTGCTGTAATTAATGAGAAGTTCGACAGACAGAGTGAAAAGCTCGACAAACTAGAAGAAAAACTAGACAGTCATAAAGAAGATGTCAAGCGACAGATGACCGAACAGCTCACGCAAATACAAGCGGAAATGCGTGACTACAAGACCATTTGTGACGACAAAATAAGTGAAGTCCTGAAGAAACAGGAGGACACTATAAAAGAATTAAAGGACGGCAATACAAAAAGGTTCGAAGAAGTGTGGGAAACCCGGGAGTCAGATCGTCAAGAAGTAAAGAACCTCGCACAAAACACACAAACCAGTATTAAGAAGGTCCACAATAAATTAGAATCACACATCAACAATAACCAAAAGAAACAAGAAGAATTAAGAACCGAATTATACCACACACTTAGGCAGCAGCAACAAGAACTAGGAGAAACAAACAACACACTACAGCAAAAAATTGAAGAAGTAGACGGCAGACAGAAGACGGCAGAACAGAAACTGGACGAAAACGTCAAAGAGAAGACAACCCACATTCAAGAACTGAGGTGTCAATTAGAAAGACTGCGGCAACAGATAACCGAAGGGGAGTCTGGGCCAAGTAGAACGGTCAACGGACAAGTACAGGTGGAACTTAAATACGATGGAACCGACAGATTCCCGATGGCGTTCCTGAAAGAATTGTCGGAGTTCCAGGAATTGTATTACTCGAATAGTTACATTAAATGGATCGGGAAGCACCTAGAAAAGGACGCTAGTATATGGTGGCGCGTAATCAGGGACCAGATATCCACGTTTGAAGAGTTCAAGGAGGCGTTCATGTTAAAGTATTGGGGATTAGAGCGACAAGACATCATTCGTGATAACCTCGAATACGGGAAGTTTGAGTGGCACGGACCGATTACGGCTATCCAGTATATCGAAAGGATCTTATTAGAAAGCCGACAATTAACTCCCGCATTGACCGACAGACAGTTGATAAGAAAAATTTCTAGGCATTTTGGTAGAGACCTGCAGATCGCTGTAATCACACGCGGGATCACCACGATACCTAACTTTGAAGCTTTAATCACTGAATACACAAGTATTCAGCCGAACAATGGAAATAACAGACGGGCACACTATCGGCTAGCTAATGAAGAGGAAAGCGGAACTAACAACCGACCGAAGGGTAGCTTTGCAAATAAAAGCGAAAGTGACAGAAAACAAGTTTGGCAGGGGAGGCCACAAGGAACTCGCTTTGGGGACAAGCAGTATAATGGAATAAACACTGTTGATTTCGTTAACAGTACGCCAAGCACGAGCAGGGCGACTGACGACACCACCCCAAGGATGAATACCGACAACAATGGAAAAAAAAACACCCCTGCACAGCGAACGACTTAGTTTTTATAAACAAACACAACTTCACCAATAATGTCAACATACTATTACCGGACCTGAGGAATGACCTGCTACAAGAATATGACGAGGAAATTAATAAACAAATATTAAAATGTCCCGAAATACTTATTAAATTTAACAACGGCATTACGGTGTCGACACTTATTGACACAGGCTCTGTTATTAACGGCCTATCAGAAGAGTGGTTCAACGTGAATAAGAAAGACATTGGACCATACGAAATTTTACCAATGACAAATTCCCTCATCATTAGTGCGGTTGGGAATAAATCCAAATTAATCAGAAAGCAGATAATGTGCGATATTGAAATTGACGGAATTAAGAAGGAATGTGTTTTCTTAGTTATACCAGATCTCATTAAGCCATGCATATTAGGAATAAGTTTTTTACAGGAAGTGGGATGTCGCATCGACATCGGAAATAAGAAGATAGAATTAAGGAATGCAGTTGATGAGGAGGTGCGCGCCGTACCCATCATGAACATCGAACTACTAAATAATGGAGAGGAAGAAGAGATCCTGAGGAATATCAACGAGAAGATAGCAAGCATGGATTGTCAAGATGAAGAGATATTGGAACGATTGAGGGAAATAATTATAAAGAATAGGAGAGTGTTCAGGGAGTGCCCGGGGAGGATAGAAGGATACGAGCATGAATTTCAAGTCACGGACAGGACGCCCTACTTTCAACGGGGTTGGCCTGTACCACTTGCATATAAGGAAAAGGTAAAGGATGAGATTGACAGAATGCTGCGGTACGGAGTGATAGAACGCTGCACGAGTCCGTTCATAAATCCACTCGTCACAGTCATCAAAAGAGATGGAAGGGTCCGTTTATGTCTCGATGCAAGAAAGATAAACGGCGTTACGATTCCCGATTATGAAGGCGTTTCCCCGATCAACGAAATTTTGGCAAGATGTAGTGAGATGCGCTACCTTTCTACCGTTGATTTGTCCAGTAGCTTTTGGCAGGTGCCATTGAAGCAAGAATGCAGAAAGTATACCGCGTTCATGTATGAGGGAAGGTGCTACCAACTCACTGTAACACCATTCGGCCTCAGTACCAGTTTGGCGTCTCTGACACGCGGATTGGATACAGCCTTGGATGAAGATGTCAAGAGAAACACGCTAATATACGTTGATGATTGCTTATGCTATTCTAACGACGTTCAGACGCACCTAGCACATCTAGAGGCACTATTAAACAACCTCAACAAAACAAACTTGACCGTTAACCTCAATAAATCACAGTTTTTCAGAAAAGAAATCCCGTATCTTGGATACCAACTGACAACACGCAGCATCCAAGCTACGGAAGAGAAAGTAAAAGCCATTATGGATTTCCCGAAGCCCAAGAATCAGAAACAGTTAAAAGGTTTCTTAGGCCCCACTAACTTCTATAACCGCTTCACAAGTAAATATACGGAGACCACGCAACCTCTACATGAATTATTGAAGAAAGATCGCAAGTTTTCATGGACAGCTGAATTAGACGATTGTTTTGTGAGGGTCAAGAACTTATTTGTGGATGCTGTAGTTTTAAGATTTCCGCGCCCAAACCAGAGGTACTACATACAATGTGATGCTAGCGATTACGTATACGGAGGACAACTTTATCAGCTTGATGAAGAAGGGGAGATTGGCTTCACGAGTAAAACATTCAAGGGTGCCGAGCGGAACTACTATACCACAGAAAAGGAGCTCTTAAGTATCGTTAGGTGCTTAGAAAAATTCCGCATGTATGTTCTCGGTCAACCGTTGACGATAATAACTGACAACAAGGCGTTGACATTCCTGAACAAATGCCATTTGAATGATTCGAGGATTACGCGATGGATTCTCGCTGTACAAGAATATCATCCATTGCAAGGGCAAAGACAACATCGTAGCCGACATCCTAAGCAGGTACCCACACGATACGAAACTAGACGAAGTTCAGGACAATATGCATGAATATTTGGTCAATCACTTCACCGTTAAGATGAAGCTCGAAGTACGAAAATTGATCAAAAATATTGGAAAACACCAAATAGAAGATAACAAACTTAAGACAATTATTAATAACATTAAGGATGGAAGTTTGGACCAAAATTTAAATAAATTTTATAAATATGTCAATAACAAATTATATAGGCGGCAGCGGAACGAATGGAAGCTATATGTTCCTGATAACGTATCTGGGGACATAATCGCTGAAATTCATCAGATGTTTGGACATTTAGGGACGAAAAAGTGCATGAAGATGCTCCAGGAACATTTCACGTTCGACCGGATGTTGAAGAGGCCCAAAGCTTATATCCAAGCATGCGACGTTTGCCAGAAGTGTAAGGACACCAACAACAAGGAGCTGTTTGGTGGCACATGCGCAGTGATACCTACAGCAAGAGGAGATTTGGTAAGCGCGGACTATTATGGACCCCTACCGACAGGAGCAGGTGGCGTTAAATATTTACTCGTAATAGTAGATAATTTTACAAAATACGTTAAGTTATTTACCCTCCGAAGAGCAACAACCACCACGACGTTGCGGAGAATAAAGGCTTATTGTGAAGAGTTCGGACAACCAAGGGCCATTTTGACGGACAACGGGACCCAGTTCACTTCCAAAAAATGGATCAACGGTTTAAAGGAGTTGAACATCCAACTGAAGTTTACCGCAATACGAAACCCTTGTACTAATCTTGCCGAGAGGATTAACCGGCAACTTGGGAACTTGTTCCGAATTTTCGTGAGTGACCGACATACTAAATGGTCCCAATACATAAAGACAATCGAAGCGTGTCTGAACGAGGTGTACCACGAGACAATCGAAATTACCCCTCATGAAGCACACCTCGGTACGAGACCGACACGAGCATGGGAACAATGCTTGGACAAAGGGATTATTAACAGTGAAGGAAAGCGCAAAAATAATATATTTGTAAAAATCAAGGAGAAAAGAGAGAAGCACGCGAAGCGTTGCAACGAGAGTAACAAGATAACGAAGTTTGCAATAGGCGACAAGGTGTTGATAAGAACATACCATCAATCAGACGCTATGTTGAAAAAATCGACAAGTTCTTTGAACTATTTTCAGGACCTTATAAGATCAACCGTATCATCGGCGAGGCCACGTACGAGCTCGTGGAATGCGACAGCGAGAAAGTACGAGGAAGGTTCAACGTGCGACAAATTAAGGCATATTATGAGCCGGCGAAAGAAGTACGGATGATACAAGAAAATAATAATGACTCCGGCTGTTAGATGACTACAAAGCGGAATACATGAATCAGGTAATTTGCCCCGCGAGACCAGTCCAGCTAGCCAAAGAATGATGTAAGTTTTACTATACTGTGTTTAATTCAAACTTCAATGTCAATTGTGTTTGTGATCACGATGTATTCTTTATTTACTATGTTAATTAGGTAGCTAAACATCAATGTGTATAGAGTAATTTGATAACGTGTACCATGTATCAAAGGGACATTATGATACAATGATACAGGACATTAAATAATTGAGAAATAATAACTTGGTAAAGATGTAGTGAATCGAGTAATTTGCTTATACAATTAATAATTTAAATATGAGACAATCGTTTTGTAACTTTAGGAATAAGCGTCTAGGTATACATCATGAGGTATGATGAATCCTTAATTGTTTATTAATTATGCATATTTCATTTATTAATGTAATCATTTATAATATGTGTCACAAGTTAATCTTATGTATGTATTTGTTTGTTTAGCGACTATAGTTATGAGACACTAGTAGTGAATTAAAAGTACTTTGTTGTTATGTGATTCATCTATGTACGATCGATTGATTTAATTGCTAGCTAATCTTCAGCTAATTTATTATGTTATATATGTATAACGAAAGAATGTAGACTATAACGAAACAAACTGTCTAATGAGTAGATGTAAATATTTTATTTCAATTATTTACATGAAATAATATTGTATAATCCGCATATAGACGGATAGAATGTAAAAAAATGCGTTCATTTCACTCAGATGGGCGGCAATAAATTCATATAATCATGTAAGACCCCAAGATAGGGAATAACTATTAATTGCACCATATGAGAGATATAGGTCATCCAACCATGACCATTCCAAGGCAGACGTCCACGACTGGGACAGAGCGCAGAAATTGGATCAGATGTCTCCTGTTAATCCAACATCCAATCCAATTTGGGGACAATATAGTGATCAAAATTTTAAAAATTTATAGTTTCTTGATCAAGAGACACGCGCGCATGCTCGAGTTGACAAACCCAGGACCGAGTCGTAAATAAAAACGATTAGAGACACTTCAGACCCGACGCCAGTGGGAAAACAATGAAGCAACGTCTGAGTACACGCAACAATAGAAAGCAGGGAACGTCGTTGACAGACGAAATTAGCTACGATTTACAACGCCAAACAAACCAAACAAAAAAAAGGCATAGTCCAGTAGCCTGGTTACGCAGAAGTGAAATGGAACACATGCTGTGGGGTTAAGTTGTAACGAGCACATGTATGAACGCTACACCCCGTAACAAAGGGTGCAGAGAAATCTTGACAAATATGTAGACAATAGGACGGATATTCAATGAATACTAGAGATATACACAGCCCAGCAGGAAAACACGCCCTGACGTCCAGTCAGATTTACAACTAGAAAGCGTGGGACCCATCCAGGGATGACACCCAACGAAGAGTTGATAATTGGCGGAACGAGCGAAGGGTAAATGAACAATTGACCAAGACGCTGCAGACTCTTAACAAAAGGTGTATCAGAGTGCCTCGACAACGTGGAAACAAAAGGTTGATAGCATTGCTCTAGTTTCTGAGAATCAGCACAACATTCGTCGCTGGGATATTCCGGGGATGCCCGACGACCAACCAGAGTTTGGCATCTTCCAAAGGAACTGGTGGAGAGAGTAGTGATGACATGAACGACGAATCAGGGAACCGATGACAAAAATCTACAAGGTGGTAGGAATTTAGGAACCTATCAACAACGGCCGAAGGCGTAGAGATGAGAAAATTGCCTTCTGGGAGAGAATGATTGATAAAAACTGTTTGCGAGGACGCGGAGCCCAGTAGTAATGGAGTAGTAATACGAGTAATATCAGTAAGACGGAAATAATACAGTAGTAGTTGTTGTAAAGAGTAATAGTAGTGGCGGCGGTAATACTTGACTTACTCAACTTTCAATACGGTTACTCAATCAAGTGAACTTGTAACCAAGTCTCGGTCTTAAGCGAACTTAGACATTCAACTCTATCGCAATTCTGCAAAACGTATGTTCGATAGTTTACATGAGTTACCGAACTTACCGTAGTGATCAACAGTGCGAATAGATATAACTATCGTTAAATACCAGTGTTTACGTGACTCTAGACTACGACCGACACGCAACATAATGCAATACGAGTAAGTAACAATCCGAGAGTAAAACAGTGGGTGACGACTTCAGACACTATTCAACCATAATGATTCTCAATCTTGGGCATCTGAACTGAGTGAATTAACACGAACACTAATACGCACATTGCATACATTACGTCCAAGGTAGACAGAATAGTTAGCTACATGAACACGCACACAGCAAACTCTAAAAGCAAACCACTTCAATGACGATGATTGCACCTTAACACATGAAGCCATGAAACACTTAACGCCAGCGGAGAGTCCAACACCACACTATACATAACGCGAGTGGGAAATTCAGTGAGTGAAAGTGAAGTGTTCTTCGATCAATAGTGATTACCATGTACAAGGAACCCACCAACGGATGTAATCTTACACCGATGGAATTTGTGGTAAAGCCTTTTGCAAGATAAGTCTTTATGTTTCTTAAATGCTAATTGATACATACTACTGCACTGTCTCTTCTTTTCAATGAGCTACTCCCGAGAGATTTCTGTAAATCTATATAAATCATAAATCTAATAATGTTAATATTAAAGTCATTCATCTGAGCATAATGAACGCATTTAGCTAGGGATAAAATATATTTGATTGCTTATTGTTTGTATGTGTATATTATTGTGTTGTATTTGATTGTACTATATGTCTTGTTTTCAGGAAACAACGATGTTTTCAGGAAACAACGAACGAATATTATTGTGATTTATGTTATTATGTGTTTTGTTATGTATTTACAGGACATAATTTCATTTGTGGTTCAGTAATTTACTTAATCAATGATATAATAAATAAGTAATTATTACATATATACATATATCTTGCGTTCATTATTGCGATTATCCTTGACAATTAATAAATCACGTTCCAAGTGATTTTTCCTTGTAACTTACAAAGAGTCTCAAGAGTTATGCTAATTATCAATGGACACACCCAGATCGACCATTGAAATGTCAGATTAACATGCTCATGTAAATCATATTGATTTGATAACTATATTGAGTCAAATCCGAAAAATATAATTTACTTTTCCATATGTGTATTAAATATAAATGATACCCAAGGAAAGTGGGGCTTTACAAATGTCAATTACAACCCCATTTAGTTAAACATAAATGGCATACAAATTTAATTAGACCCCAATTCATTAATTCATAATTGGATAATTTAATAATTCATAATAATTAGCATAATTGCACTAAATATAAATGGCGCCCAACGCATGGCAAAAGAGAGCAGGCAGTAGTTGTAGTTAGATTAAGTAAAATAATATAATACAATAAGATATTTATAGTGTAAGGTTAGCTTGACTGGTGACTGGATGTTAACAAGGAGTAAAGCTAAAATGGCTAGCAGTAGTTCAGACAGCATGAACTTCGACATCAACAACCAGTTAGGCGCACCCGATAACGGAGAAGAAAACTCTACGGTCGAACCGAACATGACTGAGGAGACATCAGAGGTCAGAGCGCGGGGACAGGAGTCCCAACAACCACAAGAAGAGGCGTCACTGCGTTCACTACTGATGGATTTCATGCGTACACAAAGTGAAAACCTCAAAGCAATTAATGAGAACAATCTCAAAGTAATTAATGAGAAATTCGATCAACAGAACGAAAAGTTTGAAGAGAACAGAAGAGAACAGAACGAAAATATTGCTGTAATTAATGAGAAGTTCGACAGACAGAGTGAAAAGCTCGACAAACTAGAAGAAAAACTAGACAGTCATAAAGAAGATGTCAAGCGACAGATGACCGAACAGCTCACGCAAATACAAGCGGAAATGCGTGACTACAAGACCATTTGTGACGACAAAATAAGTGAAGTCCTGAAGAAACAGGAGGACACTATAAAAGAATTAAAGGACGGCAATACAAAAAGGTTCGAAGAAGTGTGGGAAACCCGGGAGTCAGATCGTCAAGAAGTAAAGAACCTCGCACAAAACACACAAACCAGTATTAAGAAGGTCCACAATAAATTAGAATCACACATCAACAATAACCAAAAGAAACAAGAAGAATTAAGAACCGAATTATACCACACACTTAGGCAGCAGCAACAAGAACTAGGAGAAACAAACAACACACTACAGCAAAAAATTGAAGAAGTAGACGGCAGACAGAAGACGGCAGAACAGAAACTGGACGAAAACGTCAAAGAGAAGACAACCCACATTCAAGAACTGAGGTGTCAATTAGAAAGACTGCGGCAACAGATAACCGAAGGGGAGTCTGGGCCAAGTAGAACGGTCAACGGACAAGTACAGGTGGAACTTAAATACGATGGAACCGACAGATTCCCGATGGCGTTCCTGAAAGAATTGTCGGAGTTCCAGGAATTGTATTACTCGAATAGTGACATTAAATGGATCGGGAAGCACCTAGAAAAGGACGCTAGTATATGGTGGCGCGTAATCAGGGACCAGATATCCACGTTTGAAGAGTTCAAGGAGGCGTTCATGTTAAAGTATTGGGGATTAGAGCGACAAGACATCATTCGTGATAACCTCGAATACGGGAAGTTTGAGTGGCACGGACCGATTACGGCTATCTAGTATATCGAAAGGATCTTATTAGAAAGCCGACAATTAACTCCCGCATTGACCGACAGACAGTTGATAAGAAAAATTTCTAGGCATTTTGGTAGAGACCTGCAGATCGCTGTAATCACACGCGGGATCACCACGATACCTAACTTTGAAGCTTTAATCACTGAATACACAAGTATTCAGCCGAACAATGGAAATAACAGACGGGCACACTATCGGCTAGCTAATGAAGAGGAAAGCGGAACTAACAACCGACCGAAGGGTAGCTTTGCAAATAAAAGCGAAAGTGACAGAAAACAAGTTTGGCAGGGGAGGCCACAAGGAACTCGCTTTGGGGACAAGCAGTATAATGGAATAAACACTGTTGATTTCGTTAACAGTACGCCAAGCACGAGCAGGGCGACTGACGACACCACCCCAAGGATGAATACCGACAACAATGAAAAAAAAAACACCCCTGCACAGCGAACGACTTAGTTTTTATAAACAAACACAACTTCACCAATAATGTCAACATACTATTACCGGACCTGAGGAATGACCTGCTACAAGAATATGACGAGGAAATTAATAAACAAATATTAAAATGTCCCGAAATACTTATTAAATTTAACAACGGCATTACGGTGTCGACACTTATTGACACAGGCTCTGTTATTAACGGCCTATCAGAAGAGTGGTTCAACGTGAATAAGAAAGACATTGGACCATACGAAATTTTACCAATGACAAATTCCCTCATCATTAGTGCGGTTGGGAATAAATCCAAATTAATCAGAAAGCAGATAATGTGCGATATTGAAATTGACGGAATTAAGAAGGAATGTGTTTTCTTAGTTATACCAGATCTCATTAAGCCATGCATATTAGGAATAAGTTTTTTACAGGAAGTGGGATGTCGCATCGACATCGGAAATAAGAAGATAGAATTAAGGAATGCAGTTGATGAGGAGGTGCGCGCCGTACCCATCATGAACATCGAACTACTAAATAATGGAGAGGAAGAAGAGATCCTGAGGAATATCAACGAGAAGATAGCAAGCATGGATTGTCAAGATGAAGAGATATTGGAACGATTGAGGGAAATACTTATAAAGAATAGGAGAGTGTTCAGGGAGTGCCCGGGGAGGATAGAAGGATACGAGCATGAATTTCAAGTCACGGACAGGACGCCCTACTTTCAACGGGGTTGGCCTGTACCACTTGCATATAAGGAAAAGGTAAAGGATGAGATTGACAGAATGCTGCGGTACGGAGTGATAGAACGCTGCACGAGTCCGTTCATAAATCCACTCGTCACAGTCATCAAAAGAGATGGAAGGGTCCGTTTATGTCTCGATGCAAGAAAGATAAACGGCGTTACGATTCCCGATTATGAAGGCGTTTCCCCGATCAACGAAATTTTGGCAAGATGTAGTGAGATGCGCTACCTTTCTACCGTTGATTTGTCCAGTAGCTTTTGGCAGGTGCCATTGAAGCAAGAATGCAGAAAGTATACCGCGTTCATGTATGAGGGAAGGTGCTACCAACTCACTGTAACACCATTCGGCCTCAGTACCAGTTTGGCGACTCTGACACGCGGATTGGATACAGCCTTGGATGAAGATGTCAAGAGAAACACGCTAATATACGTTGATGATTGCTTATGCTATTCTAACGACGTTCAGACGCACCTAGCACATCTAGAGGCACTATTAAACAACCTCAACAAAACAAACTTGACCGTTAACCTCAATAAATCACAGTTTTTCAGAAAAGAAATCCCGTATCTTGGATACCAACTGACAACACGCAGCATCCAAGCTACGGAAGAGAAAGTAAAAGCCATTATGGATTTCCCGAAGCCCAAGAATCAGAAACAGTTAAAAGGTTTCTTAGGCCCCACTAACTTCTATAACCGCTTCACAAGTAAATATGCGGAGACCACGCAACCTCTACATGAATTATTGAAGAAAGATCGCAAGTTTTCATGGACAGCTGAATTAGACGATTGTTTTGTGAGGGTCAAGAACTTATTTGTGGATGCTGTAGTTTTAAGATTTCCGCGCCCAAACCAGAGGTACTACATACAATGTGATGCTAGCGATTACGCATACGGAGGACAACTTTATCAGCTTGATGAAGAAGGGGAGATTGGCTTCACGAGTAAAACATTCAAGGGTGCCGAGCGGAACTACTATACCACAGAAAAGGAGCTCTTAAGTATCGTTAGGTGCTTAGAAAAATTCCGCATGTATGTTCTCGGTCAACCGTTGACGATAATAACTGACAACAAGGCGTTGACATTCCTGAACAAATGCCATTTGAATGATTCGAGGATTACGCGATGGATTCTCGCTGTACAAGAATATCATCCATTGCAAGGGCAAAGACAACATCGTAGCCGACATCCTAAGCAGGTACCCACACGATACGAAACTAGACGAAGTTCAGGACAATATGCATGAATATTTGGTCAATCACTTCACCGTTAAGATGAAGCTCGAAGTACGAAAATTGATCAAAAATATTGGAAAACACCAAATAGAAGATAACAAACTTAAGACAATTATTAATAACATTAAGGATGGAAGTTTGGACCAAAATTTAAATAAATTTTATAAATATGTCAATAACAAATTATATAGGCGGCAGCGGAACGAATGGAAGCTATATGTTCCTGATAACGTATCTGGGGACATAATCGCTGAAATTCATCAGATGTTTGGACATTTAGGGACGAAAAAGTGCATGAAGATGCTCCAGGAACATTTCACGTTCGACCGGATGTTGAAGAGGCCCAAAGCTTATATCCAAGCATGCGACGTTTGCCAGAAGTGTAAGGACACCAACAACAAGGAGCTGTTTGGTGGCACATGCGCAGTGATACCTACAGCAAGAGGAGATTTGGTAAGCGCGGACTATTATGGACCCCTACCGACAGGAGCAGGTGGCGTTAAATATTTACTCGTAATAGTAGATAATTTTACAAAATACGTTAAGTTATTTACCCTCCGAAGAGCAACAACCACCACGACGTTGCGGAGAATAAAGGCTTATTGTGAAGAGTTCGGACAACCAAGGGCCATTTTGACGGACAACGGGACCCAGTTCACTTCCAAAAAATGGATCAACGGTTTAAAGGAGTTGAACATCCAACTGAAGTTTACCGCAATACGAAACCCTTGTACTAATCTTGCCGAGAGGATTAACCGGCAACTTGGGAACTTGTTCCGAATTTTCGTGAGTGACCGACATACTAAATGGTCCCAATACATAAAGACAATCGAAGCGTGTCTGAACGAGGTGTACCACGAGACAATCGAAATTACCCCTCATGAAGCACACCTCGGTACGAGACCGACACGAGCATGGGAACAATGCTTGGACAAAGGGATTATTAACAGTGAAGGAAAGCGCAAAAATAATATATTTGTAAAAATCAAGGAGAAAAGAGAGAAGCACGCGAAGCGTTGCAACGAGAGTAACAAGATAACGAAGTTTGCAATAGGCGACAAGGTGTTGATAAGAACATACCATCAATCAGACGCTATGTTGAAAAAATCGACAAGTTCTTTGAACTATTTTCAGGACCTTATAAGATCAACCGTATCATCGGCGAGGCCACGTACGAGCTCGTGGAATGCGACAGCGAGAAAGTACGAGGAAGGTTCAACGTGCGACAAATTAAGGCATATTATGAGCCGGCGAAAGAAGTACGGATGATACAAGAAAATAATAATGACTCCGGCTGTTAGATGACTACAAAGCGGAATACATGAATCAGGTAATTTGCCCCGCGAGACCAGTCCAGCTAGCCAAAGAATGATGTAAGTTTTACTATACTGTGTTTAATTCAAACTTCAATGTCAATTGTGTTTGTGATCACGATGTATTCTTTATTTACTATGTTAATTAGGTAGCTAAACATCAATGTGTATAGAGTAATTTGATAACGTGTACCATGTATCAAAGGGACATTATGATACAATGATACAGGACATTAAATAATTGAGAAATAATAACTTGGTAAAGATGTAGTGAATCGAGTAATTTGCTTATACAATTAATAATTTAAATATGAGACAATCGTTTTGTAACTTTAGGAATAAGCGTCTAGGTATACATCATGAGGTAGGATGAATCCTTAATTGTTTATTAATTATGCATATTTCATTTATTAATGTAATCATTTATAATATGTGTCACAAGTTAATCTTATGTATGTATTTGTTTGTTTAGCGACTATAGTTATGAGACACTAGTAGTGAATTAAAAGTACTTTGTTGTTATGTGATTCATCGATGTACGATCGATTGATTTAATTGCTAGCTAATCTTCAGCTAATTTATTATGTTATATATGTATAACGAAAGAATGTAGACTATAACGAAACAAACTGTCTAATGAGTAGATGTAAATATTTTATTTCAATTATTTACATGAAATAATATTGTATAATCCGCATATAGACGGATAGAATGTAAAAAAATGCGTTCATTTCACTCAGATGGGCGGCAATAAATTCATATAATCATGTAAGACCCCAAGATAGGGAATAACTATTAATTGCACCATATGAGAGATATAGGTCATCCAACCATGACCATTCCAAGGCAGACGTCCACGACTGGGACAGAGCGCAGAAATTGGATCAGATGTCTCCTGTTAATCCAACATCCAATCCAATTTGGGGACAATATAGTGATCAAAATTTTAAAAATTTATAGTTTCTTGATCAAGAGACACGCGCGCATGCTCGAGTTGACAAACCCAGGACCGAGTCGTAAATAAAAACGATTAGAGACACTTCAGACCCGACGCCAGTGGGAAAACAATGAAGCAACGTCTGAGTACACGCAACAATAGAAAGCAGGGAACGTCGTTGACAGACGAAATTAGCTACGATTTACAACGCCAAACAAACCAAACAAAAAAAAGGCATAGTCCAGTAGCCTGGTTACGCAGAAGTGAAATGGAACACATGCTGTGGGGTTAAGTTGTAACGAGCACATGTATGAACGCTACACCCCGTAACAAAGGGTGCAGAGAAATCTTGACAAATATGTAGACAATAGGACGGATATTCAATGAATACTAGAGATATACACAGCCCAGCAGGAAAACACGCCCTGACGTCCAGTCAGATTTACAACTAGAAAGCGTGGGACCCATCCAGGGATGACACCCAACGAAGAGTTGATAATTGGCGGAACGAGCGAAGGGTAAATGAACAATTGACCAAGACGCTGCAGACTCTTAACAAAAGGTGTATCAGAGTGCCTCGACAACGTGGAAACAAAAGGTTGATAGCATTGCTCTAGTTTCTGAGAATCAGCACAACATTCGTCGCTGGGATATTCCGGGGATGCCCGACGACCAACCAGAGTTTGGCATCTTCCAAAGGAACTGGTGGAGAGAGTAGTGATGACATGAACGACGAATCAGGGAACCGATGACAAAAATCTACAAGGTGGTAGGAATTTAGGAACCTATCAACAACGGCCGAAGGCGTAGAGATGAGAAAATTGCCTTCTGGGAGAGAATGATTGATAAAAACTGTTTGCGAGGACGCGGAGCCCAGTAGTAATGGAGTAGTAATACGAGTAATATCAGTAAGACGGAAATAATACAGTAGTAGTTGTTGTAAAGAGTAATAGTAGTGGCGGCGGTAATACTTGACTTACTCAACTTTCAATACGGTTACTCAATCAGTGAACTTGTAACCAAGTCTCGGTCTTAAGCGAACTTAGACATTCAACTCTATCGCAATTCTGCAAAACGTATGTTCGATAGTTTACATGAGTTACCGAACTTACCGTAGTGATCAACAGTGCGAATAGATATAACTATCGTTAAATACCAGTGTTTACGTGACTCTAGACTACGACCGACACGCAACATAATGCAATACGAGTAAGTAACAATCCGAGAGTAAAACAGTGGGTGACGACTTCAGACACTATTCAACCATAATGATTCTCAATCTTGGGCATCTGAACTGAGTGAATTAACACGAACACTAATACGCACATTGCATACATTACGTCCAAGGTAGACAGAATAGTTAGCTACATGAACACGCACACAGCAAACTCTAAAAGCAAACCACTTCAATGACGATGATTGCACCTTAACACATGAAGCCATGAAACACTTAACGCCAGCGGAGAGTCCAACACCACACTATACATAACGCGAGTGGGAAATTCAGTGAGTGAAAGTGAAATGTTCTTCGATCAATAGTGATTACCATGTACAAGGAACCCACCAACGGATGTAATCTTACACCGATGGAATTTGTGGTAAAGCCTTTTGCAAGATAAGTCTTTATGTTTCTTAAATGCTAATTGATACATACTACTGCACTGTCTCTTCTTTTCAATGAGCTACTCCCGAGAGATTTCTGTAAATCTATATAAATCATAAATCTAATAATGTTAATATTAAAGTCATTCATCTGAGCATAATGAACGCATTTAGCTAGGGATAAAATATATTTGATTGCTTATTGTTTGTATGTGTATATTATTGTGTTGTATTTGATTGTACTATATGTCTTGTTTTCAGGAAACAACGATGTTTTCAGGAAACAACGAACGAATATTATTGTGATTTATGTTATTATGTGTTTTGTTATGTATTTACAGGACATAATTTCATTTGTGGTTCAGTAATTTACTTAATCAATGATATAATAAATAAGTAATTATTACATATATACATATATCTTGCGTTCATTATTGCGATTATCCTTGACAATTAATAAATCACGTTCCAAGTGATTTTTCCTTGTAACTTACAAAGAGTCTCAAGAGTTATGCTAATTATCAATGGACACACCCAGATCGACCATTGAAATGTCAGATTAACATGCTCATGTAAATCATATTGATTTGATAACTATATTGAGTCAAATCCGAAAAATATAATTTACTTTTCCATATGTGTATTAAATATAAATGATACCCAAGGAAAGTGGGGCTTTACAAATGTCAATTACAACCCCATTTAGTTAAACATAAATGGCATACAAATTTAATTAGACCCCAATTCATTAATTCATAATTGGATAATTTAATAATTCATAATAATTAGCATAATTGCACTAAATATAAATGGCGCCCAACGCATGGCAAAAGAGAGCAGGCAGTAGTTGTAGTTAGATTAAGTAAAATAATATAATACAATAAGATATTTATAGTGTAAGGTTAGCTTGACTGGTGACTGGATGTTAACAAGGAGTAAAGCTAAAATGGCTAGCAGTAGTTCAGACAGCATGAACTTCGACATCAACAACCAGTTAGGCGCACCCGATAACGGAGAAGAAAACTCTACGGTCGAACCGAACATGACTGAGGAGACATCAGAGGTCAGAGCGCGGGGACAGGAGTCCCAACAACCACAAGAAGAGGCGTCACTGCGTTCACTACTGATGGATTTCATGCGTACACAAAGTGAAAACCTCAAAGCAATTAATGAGAACAATCTCAAAGTAATTAATGAGAAATTCGATCAACAGAACGAAAAGTTTGAAGAGAACAGAAGAGAACAGAACGAAAATATTGCTGTAATTAATGAGAAGTTCGACAGACAGAGTGAAAAGCTCGACAAACTAGAAGAAAAACTAGACAGTCATAAAGAAGATGTCAAGCGACAGATGACCGAACAGCTCACGCAAATACAAGCGGAAATGCGTGACTACAAGACCATTTGTGACGACAAAATAAGTGAAGTCCTGAAGAAACAGGAGGACACTATAAAAGAATTAAAGGACGGCAATACAAAAAGGTTCGAAGAAGTGTGGGAAACCCGGGAGTCAGATCGTCAAGAAGTAAAGAACCTCGCACAAAACACACAAACCAGTATTAAGAAGGTCCACAATAAATTAGAATCACACATCAACAATAACCAAAAGAAACAAGAAGAATTAAGAACCGAATTATACCACACACTTAGGCAGCAGCAACAAGAACTAGGAGAAACAAACAACACACTACAGCAAAAAATTGAAGAAGTAGACGGCAGACAGAAGACGGCAGAACAGAAACTGGACGAAAACGTCAAAGAGAAGACAACCCACATTCAAGAACTGAGGTGTCAATTAGAAAGACTGCGGCAACAGATAACCGAAGGGGAGTCTGGGCCAAGTAGAACGGTCAACGGACAAGTACAGGTGGAACTTAAATACGATGGAACCGACAGATTCCCGATGGCGTTCCTCAAAGAATTGTCGGAGTTCCAGGAATTGTATTACTCGAATAGTGACATTAAATGGATCGGGAAGCACCTAGAAAAGGACGCTAGTATATGGTGGCGCGTAATCAGGGACCAGATATCCACGTTTGAAGAGTTCAAGGAGGCGTTCATGTTAAAGTATTGGGGATTAGAGCGACAAGACATCATTCGTGATAACCTCGAATACGGGAAGTTTGAGTGGCACGGACCGATTACGGCTATCTAGTATATCGAAAGGATCTTATTAGAAAGCCGACAATTAACTCCCGCATTGACCGACAGACAGTTGATAAGAAAAATTTCTAGGCATTTTGGTAGAGACCTGCAGATCGCTGTAATCACACGCGGGATCACCACGATACCTAACTTTGAAGCTTTAATCACTGAATACACAAGTATTCAGCCGAACAATGGAAATAACAGACGGGCACACTATCGGCTAGCTAATGAAGAGGAAAGCGGAACTAACAACCGACCGAAGGGTAGCTTTGCAAATAAAAGCGAAAGTGACAGAAAACAAGTTTGGCAGGGGAGGCCACAAGGAACTCGCTTTGGGGACAAGCAGTATAATGGAATAAACACTGTTGATTTCGTTAACAGTACGCCAAGCACGAGCAGGGCGACTGACGACACCACCCCAAGGATGAATACCGACAACAATGGAAAAAAAAACACCCCTGCACAGCGAACGACTTAGTTTTTATAAACAAACACAACTTCACCAATAATGTCAACATACTATTACCGGACCTGAGGAATGACCTGCTACAAGAATATGACGAGGAAATTAATAAACAAATATTAAAATGTCCCGAAATACTTATTAAATTTAACAACGGCATTACGGTGTCGACACTTATTGACACAGGCTCTGTTATTAACGGCCTATCAGAAGAGTGGTTCAACGTGAATAAGAAAGACATTGGACCATACGAAATTTTACCAATGACAAATTCCCTCATCATTAGTGCGGTTGGGAATAATTCCAAATTAATCAGAAAGCAGATACTGTGCGATATTGAAATTGACGGAATTAAGAATGAATGTGTTTTCTTAGTTATACCAGATCTAATTAAGCCATGCATATTAGGAATAAGTTTTTTACAGGAAGTGGGATGTCGCATCGACATCGGAAATAAGAAGATAGAATTAAGGAATGCAATTGATGAAGAGGTGCGCGCCGTACCCATCATGAACATCGAACTACTAAATAATGGAGAGGAAGAAGAGATCCTGAGGAATATCAACGAGAAGATAGCAAGCATGGATTGTCAAGATGAAGAGATATTGGAACGATTGAGGGAAATACTTATAAAGAATAGGAGAGTGTTCAGGGAGTGCCCGGGGAGGATAGAAGGATACGAGCATGAATTTCAAGTCACGGACAGGACGCCCTACTTTCAACGGGGTTGGCCTGTACCACTTGCATATAAGGAAAAGGTAAGGGATGAGATTGACAGGATGCTGCTGTACGGAGTGATAGAACGCTGCACGAGTCCGTTCATAAATCCACTCGTCACAGTCATCAAAAGAGATGGAAGGGTCCGTTTATGTCTCGATGCAAGAAAGATAAACGGCGTTACGATTCCCGATTATGAAGGCGTTTCCCCGATCAACGAAATTTTGGCAAGATGTAGTGAGATGCGCTACCTTTCTACCGTTGATTTGTCCAGTAGCTTTTGGCAGGTGCCATTGAAGCAAGAATGCAGAAAGTATACCGCGTTCATGTATGAGGGAAGGTGCTACCAACTCACTGTAACACCATTCGGCCTCAGTACCAGTTTGGCGACTCTGACACGCGGATTGGATACAGCCTTGGATGAAGATGTCAAGAGAAACACGCTAATATACGTTGATGATTGCTTATGCTATTCTAACGACGTTCAGACGCACCTAGCACATCTAGAGGCACTATTAAACAACCTCAACAAAACAAACTTGACCGTTAACCTCAATAAATCACAGTTTTTCAGAAAAGAAATCCCGTATCTTGGATACCAACTGACAACACGCAGCATCCAAGCTACGGAAGAGAAAGTAAAAGCCATTATGGATTTCCCGAAGCCCAAGAATCAGAAACAGTTAAAAGGTTTCTTAGGCCCCACTAACTTCTATAACCGCTTCACAAGTAAATATGCGGAGACCACGCAACCTCTACATGAATTATTGAAGAAAGATCGCAAGTTTTCATGGACAGCTGAATTAGACGATTGTTTTGTGAGGGTCAAGAACTTATTTGTGGATGCTGTAGTTTTAAGATTTCCGCGCCCAAACCAGAGGTACTACATACAATGTGATGCTAGCGATTACGCATACGGAGGACAACTTTATCAGCTTGATGAAGAAGGGGAGATTGGCTTCACGAGTAAAACATTCAAGGGTGCCGAGCGGAACTACTATACCACAGAAAAGGAGCTCTTAAGTATCGTTAGGTGCTTAGAAAAATTCCGCATGTATGTTCTCGGTCAACCGTTGACGATAATAACTGACAACAAGGCGTTGACATTCCTGAACAAATGCCATTTGAATGATTCGAGGATTACGCGATGGATTCTCGCTGTACAAGAATATCATCCATTGCAAGGGCAAAGACAACATCGTAGCCGACATCCTAAGCAGGTACCCACACGATACGAAACTAGACGAAGTTCAGGACAATATGCATGAATATTTGGTCAATCACTTCACCGTTAAGATGAAGCTCGAAGTACGAAAATTGATCAAAAATATTGGAAAACACCAAATAGAAGATAACAAACTTAAGACAATTATTAATAACATTAAGGATGGAAGTTTAGACCAAAATTTAAATAAATTTTATAAATATGTCAATAACAAATTATATAGGCGGCAGCGGAACGAATGGAAGCTATATGTTTCTGATAACGTATCTGGGGACATAATCGCTGAAATTCATCAGATGTTTGGACATTTAGGGACGAAAAAGTGCATGAAGATTCTCCAGGAACATTTCACGTTCGACCGGATGTTGCAGAGGCCCAAAGCTTATATCCAAGCATGCGACGTTTGCCAGAAGTGTAAGGACACCAACAACAAGGAGCTGTTTGGTGGCACATGCGCAGTGATACCTACAGCAAGAGGAGATTTGGTAAGCGCGGACTATTATGGACCCCTACCGACAGGAGCAGGTGGCGTTAAATATTTACTCGTAATAGTAGATAATTTTACAAAATACGTTAAGTTATTTACCCTCCGAAGAGCAACAACCACCACGACGTTGCGGAGAATAAAGGCTTATTGTGAAGAGTTCGGACAACCAAGGGCCATTTTGACGGACAACGGGACCCAGTTCACTTCCAAAAAATGGATCAGCGGTTTAAAGGAGTTGAACATCCAACTGAAGTTTACCGCAATACGAAACCCTTGTACTAATCTTGCCGAGAGGATTAACCGGCAACTTGGGAACTTGTTCCGAATTTTCGTGAGTGACCGACATACTAAATGGTCCCAATACATAAAGACAATCGAAGCGTGTCTGAACGAGGTATACCACGAGACAATCGAAATTAGCCCTCATGAAGCACACCTCGGTACGAGACCGACACGAGCATGGGAACAATGCTTGGACAAAGGGATCATTAACAGTGAAGGAAAGCGCAAAAATAATATATTTGTAAAAATCAAGGAGAAAAGAGAGAAGCACGGGAAGCGTTGCAACGAGAGTAACAAGATAACGAAGTTCGCAATAGGCGACAAGGTGTTGATAAGAACATACCATCAATCAGACGCTATGTTGAAAAAATCGACAAGTTCTTTGAACTATTTTCAGGACCTTATAAGATCAACCGTATCATCGGCGAGGCCACGTACGAGCTCGTGGAATGCGACAGCGAGAAAGTACGAGGAAGGTTCAACGTGCGACAAATTAAGGCATATTATGAGCCGGCGAAAGAAGTACGGATGATACAAGAAAATAATAATGACTCCGGCTGTTAGATGACTACAAAGCGGAATACATGAATCAGGTAATTTGCCCCGCGAGACCAGTCCAGCTAGCCAAAGAATGATGTAAGTTTTACTATACTGTGTTTAATTCGAACTTCAATGTCAAAGTATTGGGGATTAGAGCGACAAGACATCATTCGTGATAACCTCGAATACGGGAAGTTTGAGTGGCACGGACCGATTACGGCTATCTAGTATATCGAAAGGATCTTATTAGAAAGCCGACAATTAACTCCCGCATTGACCGACAGACAGTTGATAAGAAAAATTTCTAGGCATTTTGGTAGAGACCTGCAGATCGCTGTAATCACACGCGGGATCACCACGATACCTAACTTTGAAGCTTTAATCACTGAATACACAAGTATTCAGCCGAACAATGGAAATAACAGACGGGCACACTATCGGCTAGCTAATGAAGAGGAAAGCGGAACTAACAACCGACCGAAGGGTAGCTTTGCAAATAAAAGCGAAAGTGACAGAAAACAAGTTTGGCAGGGGAGGCCACAAGGAACTCGCTTTGGGGACAAGCAGTATAATGGAATAAACACTGTTGATTTCGTTAACAGTACGCCAAGCACGAGCAGGGCGACTGACGACACCACCCCAAGGATGAATACCGACAACAATGGAAAAAAAAACACCCCTGCACAGCGAACGACTTAGTTTTTATAAACAAACACAACTTCACCAATAATGTCAACATACTATTACCGGACCTGAGGAATGACCTGCTACAAGAATATGACGAGGAAATTAATAAACAAATATTAAAATGTCCCGAAATACTTATTAAATTTAACAACGGCATTACGGTGTCGACACTTATTGACACAGGCTCTGTTATTAACGGCCTATCAGAAGAGTGGTTCAACGTGAATAAGAAAGACATTGGACCATACGAAATTTTACCAATGACAAATTCCCTCATCATTAGTGCGGTTGGGAATAAATCCAAATTAATCAGAAAGCAGATACTGTGCGATATTGAAATTGACGGAATTAAGAATGAATGTGTTTTCTTAGTTATACCAGATCTCATTAAGCCATGCATATTAGGAATAAGTTTTTTACAGGAAGTGGGATGTCGCATCGACATCGGAAATAAGAAGATAGAATTAAGGAATGCAATTGATGAAGAGGTGCGCGCCGTACCCATCATGAACATCGAACTACTAAATAATGGAGAGGAAGAAGAGATCCTGAGGAATATCAACGAGAAGATAGCAAGCATGGATTGTCAAGATGAAGAGATATTGGAACGATTGAGGGAAATACTTATAAAGAATAGGAGAGTGTTCAGGGAGTGCCCGGGGAGGATAGAAGGATACGAGCATGAATTTCAAGTCACGGACAGGACGCCCTACTTTCAACGGGGTTGGCCTGTACCACTTGCATATAAGGAAAAGGTAAAGGATGAGATTGACAGGATGCTGCGGTACGGAGTGATAGAACGCTGCACGAGTCCGTTCATAAATCCACTCGGCACAGTCATCAAAAGAGATGGAAGGGTCCGTTTATGTCTCGATGCAAGAAAGATAAACGGCGTTACGATTCCCGATTATGAAGGCGTTTCCCCGATCAACGAAATTTTGGCAAGATGTAGTGAGATGCGCTACCTTTCTACCGTTGATTTGTCCAGTAGCTTTTGGCAGGTGCCATTGAAGCAAGAATGCAGAAAGTATACCGCGTTCATGTATGAGGGAAGGTGCTACCAACTCACTGTAACACCATTCGGCCTCAGTACCAGTTTGGCGACTCTGACACGCGGATTGGATACAGCCTTGGATGAAGATGTCAAGAGAAACACGCTAATATACGTTGATGATTGCTTATGCTATTCTAACGACGTTCAGACGCACCTAGCACATCTAGAGGCACTATTAAACAACCTCAACAAAACAAACTTGACCGTTAACCTCAATAAATCACAGTTTTTCAGAAAAGAAATCCCGTATCTTGGATACCAACTGACAACACGCAGCATCCAAGCTACGGAAGAGAAAGTAAAAGCCATTATGGATTTCCCGAAGCCCAAGAATCAGAAACAGTTAAAAGGTTTCTTAGGCCCCACTAACTTCTATAACCGCTTCACAAGTAAATATGCGGAGACCACGCAACCTCTACATGAATTATTGAAGAAAGATCGCAAGTTTTCATGGACAGCTGAATTAGACGATTGTTTTGTGAGGGTCAAGAACTTATTTGTGGATGCTGTAGTTTTAAGATTTCCGCGCCCAAACCAGAGGTACTACATACAATGTGATGCTAGCGATTACGCATACGGAGGACAACTTTATCAGCTTGATGAAGAAGGGGAGATTGGCTTCACGAGTAAAACATTCAAGGGTGCCGAGCGGAACTACTATACCACAGAAAAGGAGCTCTTAAGTATCGTTAGGTGCTTAGAAAAATTCCGCATGTATGTTCTCGGTCAACCGTTGACGATAATAACTGACAACAAGGCGTTGACATTCCTGAACAAATGCCATTTGAATGATTCGAGGATTACGCGATGGATTCTCGCTGTACAAGAATATCATCCATTGCAAGGGCAAAGACAACATCGTAGCCGACATCCTAAGCAGGTACCCACACGATACGAAACTAGACGAAGTTCAGGACAATATGCATGAATATTTGGTCAATCACTTCACCGTTAAGATGAAGCTCGAAGTACGAAAATTGATCAAAAATATTGGAAAACACCAAATAGAAGATAACAAACTTAAGACAATTATTAATAACATTAAGGATGGAAGTTTAGACCAAAATTTAAATAAATTTTATAAATATGTCAATAACAAATTATATAGGCGGCAGCGGAACGAATGGAAGCTATATGTTTCTGATAACGTATCTGGGGACATAATCGCTGAAATTCATCAGATGTTTGGACATTTAGGGACGAAAAAGTGCATGAAGATTCTCCAGGAACATTTCACGTTCGACCGGATGTTGCAGAGGCCCAAAGCTTATATCCAAGCATGCGACGTTTGCCAGAAGTGTAAGGACACCAACAACAAGGAGCTGTTTGGTGGCACATGCGCAGTGATACCTACAGCAAGAGGAGATTTGGTAAGCGCGGACTATTATGGACCCCTACCGACAGGAGCAGGTGGCGTTAAATATTTACTCGTAATAGTAGATAATTTTACAAAATACGTTAAGTTATTTACCCTCCGAAGAGCAACAACCACCACGACGTTGCGGAGAATAAAGGCTTATTGTGAAGAGTTCGGACAACCAAGGGCCATTTTGACGGACAACGGGACCCAGTTCACTTCCAAAAAATGGATCAGCGGTTTAAAGGAGTTGAACATCCAACTGAAGTTTACCGCAATACGAAACCCTTGTACTAATCTTGCCGAGAGGATTAACCGGCAACTTGGGAACTTGTTCCGAATTTTCGTGAGTGACCGACATACTAAATGGTCCCAATACATAAAGACAATCGAAGCGTGTCTGAACGAGGTATACCACGAGACAATCGAAATTAGCCCTCATGAAGCACACCTCGGTACGAGACCGACACGAGCATGGGAACAATGCTTGGACAAAGGGATCATTAACAGTGAAGGAAAGCGCAAAAATAATATATTTGTAAAAATCAAGGAGAAAAGAGAGAAGCACGGGAAGCGTTGCAACGAGAGTAACAAGATAACGAAGTTCGCAATAGGCGACAAGGTGTTGATAAGAACATACCATCAATCAGACGCTATGTTGAAAAAATCGACAAGTTCTTTGAACTATTTTCAGGACCTTATAAGATCAACCGTATCATCGGCGAGGCCACGTACGAGCTCGTGGAATGCGACAGCGAGAAAGTACGAGGAAGGTTCAACGTGCGACAAATTAAGGCATATTATGAGCCGGCGAAAGAAGTACGGATGATACAAGAAAATAATAATGACTCCGGCTGTTAGATGACTACAAAGCGGAATACATGAATCAGGTAATTTGCCCCGCGAGACCAGTCCAGCTAGCCAAAGAATGATGTAAGTTTTACTATACTGTGTTTAATTCGAACTTCAATGTCAATTGTGTTTGTGATCACGATGTATTCTTTATTTACTATGTTAATTAGGTAGCTAAACATCAATGTGTATAGAGTAATTTGATAACGTGTACCATGTATCAAAGGGACATTATGATACAATGATACAGGACATTAAATAATTGAGAAATAATAACTTGGTAAAGATGTAGTGAATCGAGTAATTTGCTTATACAATTAATAATTTAAATATGAGACAATCGTTTTGTAACTTTAGGAATAAGCGTCTAGGTATACATCATGAGGTAGGATGAATCCTTAATTGTTTATTAATTATGCATATTTCATTTATTAATGTAATCATTTATAATATGTGTCACAAGTTAATCTTATGTATGTATTTGTTTGTTTAGCGACTATAGTTATGAGACACTAGTAGTGAATTAAAAGTACTTTGTTGTTATGTGATTCATCGATGTACGATCGATTGATTTAATTGCTAGCTAATCTTCAGCTAATTTATTATGTTATATATGTATAACGAAAGAATGTAGACTATAACGAAACAAACTGTCTAATGAGTAGATGTAAATATTTTATTTCAATTATTTACATGAAATAATATTGTATAATCCGCATATAGACGGATAGAATGTAAAAAAATGCGTTCATTTCACTCAGATGGGCGGCAATAAATTCATATAATCATGTAAGACCCCAAGATAGGGAATAACTATTAATTGCACCATATGAGAGATATAGGTCATCCAACCATGACCATTCCAAGGCAGACGTCCACGACTGGGACAGAGCGCAGAAATTGGATCAGATGTCTCCTGTTAATCCAACATCCAATCCAATTTGGGGACAATATAGTGATCAAAATTTTAAAAATTTATAGTTTCTTGATCAAGAGACACGCGCGCATGCTCGAGTTGACAAACCCAGGACCGAGTCGTAAATAAAAACGATTAGAGACACTTCAGACCCGACGCCAGTGGGAAAACAATGAAGCAACGTCTGAGTACACGCAACAATAGAAAGCAGGGAACGTCGTTGACAGACGAAATTAGCTACGATTTACAACGCCAAACAAACCAAACAAAAAAAAGGCATAGTTCAGTAGCCTGGTTACGCAGAAGTGAAATGGAACACATGCTGTGGGGTTAAGTTGTAACGAGCACATGTATGAACGCTACACCCCGTAACAAAGGGTGCAGAGAAATCTTGACAAATATGTAGACAATAGGACGGATATTCAATGAATACTAGAGATATACACAGCCCAGCAGGAAAACACGCCCTGACGTCCAGTCAGATTTACAACTAGAAAGCGTGGGACCCATCCAGGGATGACACCCAACGAAGAGTTGATAATTGGCGGAACGAGCGAAGGGTAAATGAACAATTGACCAAGACGCTGCAGACTCTTAACAAAAGGTGTATCAGAGTGCCTCGACAACGTGGAAACAAAAGGTTGATAGCATTGCTCTAGTTTCTGAGAATCAGCACAACATTCGTCGCTGGGATATTCCGGGGATGCCCGACGACCAACCAGAGTTTGGCATCTTCCAAAGGAACTGGTGGAGAGAGTAGTGATGACATGAACGACGAATCAGGGAACCGATGACAAAAATCTACAAGGTGGTAGGAATTTAGGAACCTATCAACAACGGCCGAAGGCGTAGAGATGAGAAAATTGCCTTCTGGGAGAGAATGATTGATAAAAACTGTTTGCGAGGACGCGGAGCCCAGTAGTAATGGAGTAGTAATACGAGTAATATCAGTAAGACGGAAATAATACAGTAGTAGTTGTTGTAAAGAGTAATAGTAGTGGCGGCGGTAATACTTGACTTACTCAACTTTCAATACGGTTACTCAATCAGTGAACTTGTAACCAAGTCTCGGTCTTAAGCGAACTTAGACATTCAACTCTATCGCAATTCTGCAAAACGTATGTTCGATAGTTTACATGAGTTACCGAACTTACCGTAGTGATCAACAGTGCGAATAGATATAACTATCGTTAAATACCAGTGTTTACGTGACTCTAGACTACGACCGACACGCAACATAATGCAATACGAGTAAGTAACAATCCGAGAGTAAAACAGTGGGTGACGACTTCAGACACTATTCAACCATAATGATTCTCAATCTTGGGCATCTGAACTGAGTGAATTAACACGAACACTAATACGCACATTGCATACATTACGTCCAAGGTAGACAGAATAGTTAGCTACATGAACACGCACACAGCAAACTCTAAAAGCAAACCACTTCAATGACGATGATTGCACCTTAACACATGAAGCCATGAAACACTTAACGCCAGCGGAGAGTCCAACACCACACTATACATAACGCGAGTGGGAAATTCAGTGAGTGAAAGTGAAGTGTTCTTCGATCAATAGTGATTACCATGTACAAGGAACCCACCAACGGATGTAATCTTACACCGATGGAATTTGTGGTAAAGCCTTTTGCAAGATAAGTCTTTATGTTTCTTAAATGCTAATTGATACATACTACTGCACTGTCTCTTCTTTTCAATGAGCTACTCCCGAGAGATTTCTGTAAATCTATATAAATCATAAATCTAATAATGTTAATATTAAAGTCATTCATCTGAGCATAATGAACGCATTTAGCTAGGGATAAAATATATTTGATTGCTTATTGTTTGTATGTGTATATTATTGTGTTGTATTTGATTGTACTATATGTCTTGTTTTCAGGAAACAACGATGTTTTCAGGAAACAACGAACGAATATTATTGTGATTTATGTTATTATGTGTTTTGTTATGTATTTACAGGACATAATTTCATTTGTGGTTCAGTAATTTACTTAATCAATGATATAATAAATAAGTAATTATTACATATATACATATATCTTGCGTTCATTATTGCGATTATCCTTGACAATTAATAAATCACGTTCCAAGTGATTTTTCCTTGTAACTTACAAAGAGTCTCAAGAGTTATGCTAATTATCAATGGACACACCCAGATCGACCATTGAAATGTCAGATTAACATGCTCATGTAAATCATATTGATTTGATAACTATATTGAGTCAAATCCGAAAAATATAATTTACTTTTCCATATGTGTATTAAATATAAATGATACCCAAGGAAAGTGGGGCTTTACAAATGTCAATTACAACCCCATTTAGTTAAACATAAATGGCATACAAATTTAATTAGACCCCAATTCATTAATTCATAATTGGATAATTTAATAATTCATAATAATTAGCATAATTGCACTAAATATAAATGGCGCCCAACGCATGGCAAAAGAGAGCAGGCAGTAGTTGTAGTTAGATTAAGTAAAATAATATAATACAATAAGATATTTATAGTGTAAGGTTAGCTTGACTGGTGACTGGATGTTAACAAGGAGTAAAGCTAAAATGGCTAGCAGTAGTTCAGACAGCATGAACTTCGACATCAACAACCAGTTAGGCGCACCCGATAACGGAGAAGAAAACTCTACGGTCGAACCGAACATGACTGAGGAGACATCAGAGGTCAGAGCGCGGGGACAGGAGTCCCAACAACCACAAGAAGAGGCGTCACTGCGTTCACTACTGATGGATTTCATGCGTACACAAAGTGAAAACCTCAAAGCAATTAATGAGAACAATCTCAAAGTAATTAATGAGAAATTCGATCAACAGAACGAAAAGTTTGAAGAGAACAGAAGAGAACAGAACGAAAATATTGCTGTAATTAATGAGAAGTTCGACAGACAGAGTGAAAAGCTCGACAAACTAGAAGAAAAACTAGACAGTCATAAAGAAGATGTCAAGCGACAGATGACCGAACAGCTCACGCAAATACAAGCGGAAATGCGTGACTACAAGACCATTTGTGACGACAAAATAAGTGAAGTCCTGAAGAAACAGGAGGACACTATAAAAGAATTAAAGGACGGCAATACAAAAAGGTTCGAAGAAGTGTGGGAAACCCGGGAGTCAGATCGTCAAGAAGTAAAGAACCTCGCACAAAACACACAAACCAGTATTAAGAAGGTCCACAATAAATTAGAATCACACATCAACAATAACCAAAAGAAACAAGAAGAATTAAGAACCGAATTATACCACACACTTAGGCAGCAGCAACAAGAACTAGGAGAAACAAACAACACACTACAGCAAAAAATTGAAGAAGTAGACGGCAGACAGAAGACGGCAGAACAGAAACTGGACGAAAACGTCAAAGAGAAGACAACCCACATTCAAGAACTGAGGTGTCAATTAGAAAGACTGCGGCAACAGATAACCGAAGGGGAGTCTGGGCCAAGTAGAACGGTCAACGGACAAGTACAGGTGGAACTTAAATACGATGGAACCGACAGATTCCCGATGGCGTTCCTCAAAGAATTGTCGGAGTTCCAGGAATTGTATTACTCGAATAGTGACATTAAATGGATCGGGAAGCACCTAGAAAAGGACGCTAGTATATGGTGGCGCGTAATCAGGGACCAGATATCCACGTTTGAAGAGTTCAAGGAGGCGTTCATGTTAAAGTATTGGGGATTAGAGCGACAAGACATCATTCGTGATAACCTCGAATACGGGAAGTTTGAGTGGCACGGACCGATTACGGCTATCTAGTATATCGAAAGGATCTTATTAGAAAGCCGACAATTAACTCCCGCATTGACCGACAGACAGTTGATAAGAAAAATTTCTAGGCATTTTGGTAGAGACCTGCAGATCGCTGTAATCACACGCGGGATCACCACGATACCTAACTTTGAAGCTTTAATCACTGAATACACAAGTATTCAGCCGAACAATGGAAATAACAGACGGGCACACTATCGGCTAGCTAATGAAGAGGAAAGCGGAACTAACAACCGACCGAAGGGTAGCTTTGCAAATAAAAGCGAAAGTGACAGAAAACAAGTTTGGCAGGGGAGGCCACAAGGAACTCGCTTTGGGGACAAGCAGTATAATGGAATAAACACTGTTGATTTCGTTAACAGTACGCCAAGCACGAGCAGGGCGACTGACGACACCACCCCAAGGATGAATACCGACAACAATGAAAAAAAAAACACCCCTGCACAGCGAACGACTTAGTTTTTATAAACAAACACAACTTCACCAATAATGTCAACATACTATTACCGGACCTGAGGAATGACCTGCTACAAGAATATGACGAGGAAATTAATAAACAAATATTAAAATGTCCCGAAATACTTATTAAATTTAACAACGGCATTACGGTGTCGACACTTATTGACACAGGCTCTGTTATTAACGGCCTATCAGAAGAGTGGTTCAACGTGAATAAGAAAGACATTGGACCATACGAAATTTTACCAATGACAAATTCCCTCATCATTAGTGCGGTTGGGAATAAATCCAAATTAATCAGAAAGCAGATAATGTGCGATATTGAAATTGACGGAATTAAGAAGGAATGTGTTTTCTTAGTTATACCAGATCTCATTAAGCCATGCATATTAGGAATAAGTTTTTTACAGGAAGTGGGATGTCGCATCGACATCGGAAATAAGAAGATAGAATTAAGGAATGCAGTTGATGAGGAGGTGCGCGCCGTACCCATCATGAACATCGAACTACTAAATAATGGAGAGGAAGAAGAGATCCTGAGGAATATCAACGAGAAGATAGCAAGCATGGATTGTCAAGATGAAGAGATATTGGAACGATTGAGGGAAATACTTATAAAGAATAGGAGAGTGTTCAGGGAGTGCCCGGGGAGGATAGAAGGATACGAGCATGAATTTCAAGTCACGGACAGGACGCCCTACTTTCAACGGGGTTGGCCTGTACCACTTGCATATAAGGAAAAGGTAAAGGATGAGATTGACAGAATGCTGCGGTACGGAGTGATAGAACGCTGCACGAGTCCGTTCATAAATCCACTCGTCACAGTCATCAAAAGAGATGGAAGGGTCCGTTTATGTCTCGATGCAAGAAAGATAAACGGCGTTACGATTCCCGATTATGAAGGCGTTTCCCCGATCAACGAAATTTTGGCAAGATGTAGTGAGATGCGCTACCTTTCTACCGTTGATTTGTCCAGTAGCTTTTGGCAGGTGCCATTGAAGCAAGAATGCAGAAAGTATACCGCGTTCATGTATGAGGGAAGGTGCTACCAACTCACTGTAACACCATTCGGCCTCAGTACCAGTTTGGCGACTCTGACACGCGGATTGGATACAGCCTTGGATGAAGATGTCAAGAGAAACACGCTAATATACGTTGATGATTGCTTATGCTATTCTAACGACGTTCAGACGCACCTAGCACATCTAGAGGCACTATTAAACAACCTCAACAAAACAAACTTGACCGTTAACCTCAATAAATCACAGTTTTTCAGAAAAGAAATCCCGTATCTTGGATACCAACTGACAACACGCAGCATCCAAGCTACGGAAGAGAAAGTAAAAGCCATTATGGATTTCCCGAAGCCCAAGAATCAGAAACAGTTAAAAGGTTTCTTAGGCCCCACTAACTTCTATAACCGCTTCACAAGTAAATATGCGGAGACCACGCAACCTCTACATGAATTATTGAAGAAAGATCGCAAGTTTTCATGGACAGCTGAATTAGACGATTGTTTTGTGAGGGTCAAGAACTTATTTGTGGATGCTGTAGTTTTAAGATTTCCGCGCCCAAACCAGAGGTACTACATACAATGTGATGCTAGCGATTACGCATACGGAGGACAACTTTATCAGCTTGATGAAGAAGGGGAGATTGGCTTCACGAGTAAAACATTCAAGGGTGCCGAGCGGAACTACTATACCACAGAAAAGGAGCTCTTAAGTATCGTTAGGTGCTTAGAAAAATTCCGCATGTATGTTCTCGGTCAACCGTTGACGATAATAACTGACAACAAGGCGTTGACATTCCTGAACAAATGCCATTTGAATGATTCGAGGATTACGCGATGGATTCTCGCTGTACAAGAATATCATCCATTGCAAGGGCAAAGACAACATCGTAGCCGACATCCTAAGCAGGTACCCACACGATACGAAACTAGACGAAGTTCAGGACAATATGCATGAATATTTGGTCAATCACTTCACCGTTAAGATGAAGCTCGAAGTACGAAAATTGATCAAAAATATTGGAAAACACCAAATAGAAGATAACAAACTTAAGACAATTATTAATAACATTAAGGATGGAAGTTTAGACCAAAATTTAAATAAATTTTATAAATATGTCAATAACAAATTATATAGGCGGCAGCGGAACGAATGGAAGCTATATGTTTCTGATAACGTATCTGGGGACATAATCGCTGAAATTCATCAGATGTTTGGACATTTAGGGACGAAAAAGTGCATGAAGATTCTCCAGGAACATTTCACGTTCGACCGGATGTTGCAGAGGCCCAAAGCTTATATCCAAGCATGCGACGTTTGCCAGAAGTGTAAGGACACCAACAACAAGGAGCTGTTTGGTGGCACATGCGCAGTGATACCTACAGCAAGAGGAGATTTGGTAAGCGCGGACTATTATGGACCCCTACCGACAGGAGCAGGTGGCGTTAAATATTTACTCGTAATAGTAGATAATTTTACAAAATACGTTAAGTTATTTACCCTCCGAAGAGCAACAACCACCACGACGTTGCGGAGAATAAAGGCTTATTGTGAAGAGTTCGGACAACCAAGGGCCATTTTGACGGACAACGGGACCCAGTTCACTTCCAAAAAATGGATCAGCGGTTTAAAGGAGTTGAACATCCAACTGAAGTTTACCGCAATACGAAACCCTTGTACTAATCTTGCCGAGAGGATTAACCGGCAACTTGGGAACTTGTTCCGAATTTTCGTGAGTGACCGACATACTAAATGGTCCCAATACATAAAGACAATCGAAGCGTGTCTGAACGAGGTATACCACGAGACAATCGAAATTAGCCCTCATGAAGCACACCTCGGTACGAGACCGACACGAGCATGGGAACAATGCTTGGACAAAGGGATCATTAACAGTGAAGGAAAGCGCAAAAATAATATATTTGTAAAAATCAAGGAGAAAAGAGAGAAGCACGGGAAGCGTTGCAACGAGAGTAACAAGATAACGAAGTTCGCAATAGGCGACAAGGTGTTGATAAGAACATACCATCAATCAGACGCTATGTTGAAAAAATCGACAAGTTCTTTGAACTATTTTCAGGACCTTATAAGATCAACCGTATCATCGGCGAGGCCACGTACGAGCTCGTGGAATGCGACAGCGAGAAAGTACGAGGAAGGTTCAACGTGCGACAAATTAAGGCATATTATGAGCCGGCGAAAGAAGTACGGATGATACAAGAAAATAATAATGACTCCGGCTGTTAGATGACTACAAAGCGGAATACATGAATCAGGTAATTTGCCCCGCGAGACCAGTCCAGCTAGCCAAAGAATGATGTAAGTTTTACTATACTGTGTTTAATTCGAACTTCAATGTCAATTGTGTTTGTGATCACGATGTATTCTTTATTTACTATGTTAATTAGGTAGCTAAACATCAATGTGTATAGAGTAATTTGATAACGTGTACCATGTATCAAAGGGACATTATGATACAATGATACAGGACATTAAATAATTGAGAAATAATAACTTGGTAAAGATGTAGTGAATCGAGTAATTTGCTTATACAATTAATAATTTAAATATGAGACAATCGTTTTGTAACTTTAGGAATAAGCGTCTAGGTATACATCATGAGGTAGGATGAATCCTTAATTGTTTATTAATTATGCATATTTCATTTATTAATGTAATCATTTATAATATGTGTCACAAGTTAATCTTATGTATGTATTTGTTTGTTTAGCGACTATAGTTATGAGACACTAGTAGTGAATTAAAAGTACTTTGTTGTTATGTGATTCATCGATGTACGATCGATTGATTTAATTGCTAGCTAATCTTCAGCTAATTTATTATGTTATATATGTATAACGAAAGAATGTAGACTATAACGAAACAAACTGTCTAATGAGTAGATGTAAATATTTTATTTCAATTATTTACATGAAATAATATTGTATAATCCGCATATAGACGGATAGAATGTAAAAAAATGCGTTCATTTCACTCAGATGGGCGGCAATAAATTCATATAATCATGTAAGACCCCAAGATAGGGAATAACTATTAATTGCACCATATGAGAGATATAGGTCATCCAACCATGACCATTCCAAGGCAGACGTCCACGACTGGGACAGAGCGCAGAAATTGGATCAGATGTCTCCTGTTAATCCAACATCCAATCCAATTTGGGGACAATATAGTGATCAAAATTTTAAAAATTTATAGTTTCTTGATCAAGAGACACGCGCGCATGCTCGAGTTGACAAACCCAGGACCGAGTCGTAAATAAAAACGATTAGAGACACTTCAGACCCGACGCCAGTGGGAAAACAATGAAGCAACGTCTGAGTACACGCAACAATAGAAAGCAGGGAACGTCGTTGACAGACGAAATTAGCTACGATTTACAACGCCAAACAAACCAAACAAAAAAAAGGCATAGTCCAGTAGCCTGGTTACGCAGAAGTGAAATGGAACACATGCTGTGGGGTTAAGTTGTAACGAGCACATGTATGAACGCTACACCCCGTAACAAAGGGTGCAGAGAAATCTTGACAAATATGTAGACAATAGGACGGATATTCAATGAATACTAGAGATATACACAGCCCAGCAGGAAAACACGCCCTGACGTCCAGTCAGATTTACAACTAGAAAGCGTGGGACCCATCCAGGGATGACACCCAACGAAGAGTTGATAATTGGCGGAACGAGCGAAGGGTAAATGAACAATTGACCAAGACGCTGCAGACTCTTAACAAAAGGTGTATCAGAGTGCCTCGACAACGTGGAAACAAAAGGTTGATAGCATTGCTCTAGTTTCTGAGAATCAGCACAACATTCGTCGCTGGGATATTCCGGGGATGCCCGACGACCAACCAGAGTTTGGCATCTTCCAAAGGAACTGGTGGAGAGAGTAGTGATGACATGAACGACGAATCAGGGAACCGATGACAAAAATCTACAAGGTGGTAGGAATTTAGGAACCTATCAACAACGGCCGAAGGCGTAGAGATGAGAAAATTGCCTTCTGGGAGAGAATGATTGATAAAAACTGTTTGCGAGGACGCGGAGCCCAGTAGTAATGGAGTAGTAATACGAGTAATATCAGTAAGACGGAAATAATACAGTAGTAGTTGTTGTAAAGAGTAATAGTAGTGGCGGCGGTAATACTTGACTTACTCAACTTTCAATACGGTTACTCAATCAGTGAACTTGTAACCAAGTCTCGGTCTTAAGCGAACTTAGACATTCAACTCTATCGCAATTCTGCAAAACGTATGTTCGATAGTTTACATGAGTTACCGAACTTACCGTAGTGATCAACAGTGCGAATAGATATAACTATCGTTAAATACCAGTGTTTACGTGACTCTAGACTACGACCGACACGCAACATAATGCAATACGAGTAAGTAACAATCCGAGAGTAAAACAGTGGGTGACGACTTCAGACACTATTCAACCATAATGATTCTCAATCTTGGGCATCTGAACTGAGTGAATTAACACGAACACTAATACGCACATTGCATACATTACGTCCAAGGTAGACAGAATAGTTAGCTACATGAACACGCACACAGCAAACTCTAAAAGCAAACCACTTCAATGACGATGATTGCACCTTAACACATGAAGCCATGAAACACTTAACGCCAGCGGAGAGTCCAACACCACACTATACATAACGCGAGTGGGAAATTCAGTGAGTGAAAGTGAAGTGTTCTTCGATCAATAGTGATTACCATGTACAAGGAACCCACCAACGGATGTAATCTTACACCGATGGAATTTGTGGTAAAGCCTTTTGCAAGATAAGTCTTTATGTTTCTTAAATGCTAATTGATACATACTACTGCACTGTCTCTTCTTTTCAATGAGCTACTCCCGAGAGATTTCTGTAAATCTATATAAATCATAAATCTAATAATGTTAATATTAAAGTCATTCATCTGAGCATAATGAACGCATTTAGCTAGGGATAAAATATATTTGATTGCTTATTGTTTGTATGTGTATATTATTGTGTTGTATTTGATTGTACTATATGTCTTGTTTTCAGGAAACAACGATGTTTTCAGGAAACAACGAACGAATATTATTGTGATTTATGTTATTATGTGTTTTGTTATGTATTTACAGGACATAATTTCATTTATGGTTCAGTAATTTACTTAATCAATGATATAATAAATAAGTAATTATTACATATATACATATATCTTGCGTTCATTATTGCGATTATCCTTGACAATTAATAAATCACGTTCCAAGTGATTTTTCCTTGTAACTTACAAAGAGTCTCAAGAGTTATGCTAATTATCAATGGACACACCCAGATCGACCATTGAAATGTCAGATTAACATGCTCATGTAAATCATATTGATTTGATAACTATATTGAGTCAAATCCGAAAAATATAATTTACTTTTCCATATGTGTATTAAATATAAATGATACCCAAGGAAAGTGGGGCTTTACAAATGTCAATTACAACCCCATTTAGTTAAACATAAATGGCATACAAATTTAATTAGACCCCAATTCATTAATTCATAATTGGATAATTTAATAATTCATAATAATTAGCATAATTGCACTAAATATAAATGGCGCCCAACGCATGGCAAAAGAGAGCAGGCAGTAGTTGTAGTTAGATTAAGTAAAATAATATAATACAATAAGATATTTATAGTGTAAGGTTAGCTTGACTGGTGACTGGATGTTAACAAGGAGTAAAGCTAAAATGGCTAGCAGTAGTTCAGACAGCATGAACTTCGACATCAACAACCACTTAGGCGCACCCGATAACGGAGAAGAAAACTCTACGGTCGAACCGAACATGACTGAGGAGACATCAGAGGTCAGAGCGCGGGGACAGGAGTCCCAACAACCACAAGAAGAGGCGTCACTGCGTTCACTACTGATGGATTTCATGCGTACACAAAGTGAAAACCTCAAAGCAATTAATGAGAACAATCTCAAAGTAATTAATGAGAAATTCGATCAACAGAACGAAAAGTTTGAAGAGAACAGAAGAGAACAGAACGAAAATATTGCTGTAATTAATGAGAAGTTCGACAGACAGAGTGAAAAGCTCGACAAACTAGAAGAAAAACTAGACACTCATAAAGAAGATGTCAAGCGACAGATGACCGAACAGCTCACGCAAATACAAGCGGAAATGCGTGACTACAAGACCATTTGTGACGACAAAATAAGTGAAGTCCTGAAGAAACAGGAGGACACTATAAAAGAATTAAAGGACGGCAATATAAAAAGGTTCGAAGAAGTGTGGGAAACCCGGGAGTCAGATCGTCAAGAAGTAAAGAACCTCGCACAAAACACACAAACCAGTATTAAGAAGGTCCACAATAAATTAGAATCACACATCAACAATAACCAAAAGAAACAAGAAGAATTAAGAACCGAATTATACCACACACTTAGGCAGCAGCAACAAGAACTAGGAGAAACAAACAACACACTACAGCAAAAAATTGAAGAAGTAGACGGCAGACAGAAGACGGCAGAACAGAAACTGGACGAAAACGTCAAAGAGAAGACAACCCACATTCAAGAACTGAGGTGTCAATTAGAAAGACTGCGGCAACAGATAACCGAAGGGGAGTCTGGGCCAAGTAGAACGGTCAACGGACAAGTACAGGTGGAACTTAAATACGATGGAACCGACAGATTCCCGATGGCGTTCCTCAAAGAATTGTCGGAGTTCCAGGAATTGTATTACTCGAATAGTGACATTAAATGGATCGGGAAGCACCTAGAAAAGGACGCTAGTATATGGTGGCGCGTAATCAGGGACCAGATATCCACGTTTGAAGAGTTCAAGGAGGCGTTCATGTTAAAGTATTGGGGATTAGAGCGACAAGACATCATTCGTGATAACCTCGAATACGGGAAGTTTGAGTGGCACGGACCGATTACGGCTATCTAGTATATCGAAAGGATCTTATTAGAAAGCCGACAATTAACTCCCGCATTGACCGACAGACAGTTGATAAGAAAAATTTCTAGGCATTTTGGTAGAGACCTGCAGATCGCTGTAATCACACGCGGGATCACCACGATACCTAACTTTGAAGCTTTAATCACTGAATACACAAGTATTCAGCCGAACAATGGAAATAACAGACGGGCACACTATCGGCTAGCTAATGAAGAGGAAAGCGGAACTAACAACCGACCGAAGGGTAGCTTTGCAAATAAAAGCGAAAGTGACAGAAAACAAGTTTGGCAGGGGAGGCCACAAGGAACTCGCTTTGGGGACAAGCAGTATAATGGAATAAACACTGTTGATTTCGTTAACAGTACGCCAAGCACGAGCAGGGCGACTGACGACACCACCCCAAGGATGAATACCGACAACAATGGAAAAAAAAACACCCCTGCACAGCGAACGACTTAGTTTTTATAAACAAACACAACTTCACCAATAATGTCAACATACTATTACCGGACCTGAGGAATGACCTGCTACAAGAATATGACGAGGAAATTAATAAACAAATATTAAAATGTCCCGAAATACTTATTAAATTTAACAACGGCATTACGGTGTCGACACTTATTGACACAGGCTCTGTTATTAACGGCCTATCAGAAGAGTGGTTCAACGTGAATAAGAAAGACATTGGACCATACGAAATTTTACCAATGACAAATTCCCTCATCATTAGTGCGGTTGGGAATAAATCCAAATTAATCAGAAAGCAGATACTGTGCGATATTGAAATTGACGGAATTAAGAATGAATGTGTTTTCTTAGTTATACCAGATCTCATTAAGCCATGCATATTAGGAATAAGTTTTTTACAGGAAGTGGGATGTCGCATCGACATCGGAAATAAGAAGATAGAATTAAGGAATGCAATTGATGAAGAGGTGCGCGCCGTACCCATCATGAACATCGAACTACTAAATAATGGAGAGGAAGAAGAGATCCTGAGGAATATCAACGAGAAGATAGCAAGCATGGATTGTCAAGATGAAGAGATATTGGAACGATTGAGGGAAATACTTATAAAGAATAGGAGAGTGTTCAGGGAGTGCCCGGGGAGGATAGAAGGATACGAGCATGAATTTCAAGTCACGGACAGGACGCCCTACTTTCAACGGGGTTGGCCTGTACCACTTGCATATAAGGAAAAGGTAAAGGATGAGATTGACAGGATGCTGCGGTACGGAGTGATAGAACGCTGCACGAGTCCGTTCATAAATCCACTCGGCACAGTCATCAAAAGAGATGGAAGGGTCCGTTTATGTCTCGATGCAAGAAAGATAAACGGCGTTACGATTCCCGATTATGAAGGCGTTTCCCCGATCAACGAAATTTTGGCAAGATGTAGTGAGATGCGCTACCTTTCTACCGTTGATTTGTCCAGTAGCTTTTGGCAGGTGCCATTGAAGCAAGAATGCAGAAAGTATACCGCGTTCATGTATGAGGGAAGGTGCTACCAACTCACTGTAACACCATTCGGCCTCAGTACCAGTTTGGCGACTCTGACACGCGGATTGGATACAGCCTTGGATGAAGATGTCAAGAGAAACACGCTAATATACGTTGATGATTGCTTATGCTATTCTAACGACGTTCAGACGCACCTAGCACATCTAGAGGCACTATTAAACAACCTCAACAAAACAAACTTGACCGTTAACCTCAATAAATCACAGTTTTTCAGAAAAGAAATCCCGTATCTTGGATACCAACTGACAACACGCAGCATCCAAGCTACGGAAGAGAAAGTAAAAGCCATTATGGATTTCCCGAAGCCCAAGAATCAGAAACAGTTAAAAGGTTTCTTAGGCCCCACTAACTTCTATAACCGCTTCACAAGTAAATATGCGGAGACCACGCAACCTCTACATGAATTATTGAAGAAAGATCGCAAGTTTTCATGGACAGCTGAATTAGACGATTGTTTTGTGAGGGTCAAGAACTTATTTGTGGATGCTGTAGTTTTAAGATTTCCGCGCCCAAACCAGAGGTACTACATACAATGTGATGCTAGCGATTACGCATACGGAGGACAACTTTATCAGCTTGATGAAGAAGGGGAGATTGGCTTCACGAGTAAAACATTCAAGGGTGCCGAGCGGAACTACTATACCACAGAAAAGGAGCTCTTAAGTATCGTTAGGTGCTTAGAAAAATTCCGCATGTATGTTCTCGGTCAACCGTTGACGATAATAACTGACAACAAGGCGTTGACATTCCTGAACAAATGCCATTTGAATGATTCGAGGATTACGCGATGGATTCTCGCTGTACAAGAATATCATCCATTGCAAGGGCAAAGACAACATCGTAGCCGACATCCTAAGCAGGTACCCACACGATACGAAACTAGACGAAGTTCAGGACAATATGCATGAATATTTGGTCAATCACTTCACCGTTAAGATGAAGCTCGAAGTACGAAAATTGATCAAAAATATTGGAAAACACCAAATAGAAGATAACAAACTTAAGACAATTATTAATAACATTAAGGATGGAAGTTTAGACCAAAATTTAAATAAATTTTATAAATATGTCAATAACAAATTATATAGGCGGCAGCGGAACGAATGGAAGCTATATGTTTCTGATAACGTATCTGGGGACATAATCGCTGAAATTCATCAGATGTTTGGACATTTAGGGACGAAAAAGTGCATGAAGATTGTCCAGGAACATTTCACGTTCGACCGGATGTTGCAGAGGCCCAAAGCTTATATCCAAGCATGCGACGTTTGCCAGAAGTGTAAGGACACCAACAACAAGGAGCTGTTTGGTGGCACATGCGCAGTGATACCTACAGCAAGAGGAGATTTGGTAAGCGCGGACTATTATGGACCCCTACCGACAGGAGCAGGTGGCGTTAAATATTTACTCGTAATAGTAGATAATTTTACAAAATACGTTAAGTTATTTACCCTCCGAAGAGCAACAACCACCACGACGTTGCGGAGAATAAAGGCTTATTGTGAAGAGTTCGGACAACCAAGGGCCATTTTGACGGACAACGGGACCCAGTTCACTTCCAAAAAATGGATCAGCGGTTTAAAGGAGTTGAACATCCAACTGAAGTTTACCGCAATACGAAACCCTTGTACTAATCTTGCCGAGAGGATTAACCGGCAACTTGGGAACTTGTTCCGAATTTTCGTGAGTGACCGACATACTAAATGGTCCCAATACATAAAGACAATCGAAGCGTGTCTGAACGAGGTATACCACGAGACAATCGAAATTACCCCTCATGAAGCACACCTCGGTACGAGACCGACACGAGCATGGGAACAATGCTTGGACAAAGGGATCATTAACAGTGAAGGAAAGCGCAAAAATAATATATTTGTAAAAATCAAGGAGAAAAGAGAGAAGCACGGGAAGCGTTGCAACGAGAGTAACAAGATAACGAAGTTCGCAATAGGCGACAAGGTGTTGATAAGAACATACCATCAATCAGACGCTATGTTGAAAAAATCGACAAGTTCTTTGAACTATTTTCAGGACCTTATAAGATCAACCGTATCATCGGCGAGGCCACGTACGAGCTCGTGGAATGCGACAGCGAGAAAGTACGAGGAAGGTTCAACGTGCGACAAATTAAGGCATATTATGAGCCGGCGAAAGAAGTACGGATGATACAAGAAAATAATAATGACTCCGGCTGTTAGATGACTACAAAGCGGAATACATGAATCAGGTAATTTGCCCCGCGAGACCAGTCCAGCTAGCCAAAGAATGATGTAAGTTTTACTATACTGTGTTTAATTCAAACTTCAATGTCAATTGTGTTTGTGATCACGATGTATTCTTTATTTACAATGTTAATTAGGTAGCTAAACATCAATGTGTATAGAGTAATTTGATAACGTGTACCATGTATCAAAGGGACATTATGATACAATGATACAGGACAGTAAATAATTGAGAAATAATAACTTGGTAAAGATGTAGTGAATCGAGTAATTTGCTTATACAATTAATAATTTAAATATGAGACAATCGTTTTGTAACTTTAGGAATAAGCGTCTAGGTATACATCATGAGGTAGGATGAATCCTTAATTGTTTATTAATTATGCATATTTCATTTATTAATGTAATCATTTATAATATGTGTCACAAGTTAATCTTATGTATGTATTTGTTTGTTTAGCGACTATAGTTATGAGACACTAGTAGTGAATTAAAAGTACTTTGTTGTTATGTGATTCATCGATGTACGATCGATTGATTTAATTGCTAGCTAATCTTCAGCTAATTTATTATGTTATATATGTATAACGAAAGAATGTAGACAATAACGAAACAAACTGTCTAATGAGTAGATGTAAATATTTTATTTCAATTATTTACATGAAATAATATTGTATAATACGCATATAGACGGATAGAATGTAAAAAAAATGCGTTCATTTCACTCAGATGGGCGGCAATAAATTCATATAATCATGTAAGACCCCAAGATAGGGAATAACTATTAATTGCACCATATGAGAGATATAGGTCATCCAACCATGACCATTCCAAGGCAGACGTCCACGACTGGGACAGAGCGCAGAAATTGGATCAGATGTCTCCTGTTAATCCAACATCCAATCCAATTTGGGGACAATATAGTGATCCAAATTTTAAAAATTTATAATTTCTTGATCAAGAGACACGCGCGCACGCTCGAGTTGACAAACCCAGGCCCGAGTCGTAAATAAAAACGATTAGAGACACGTCAGACCCGACGCCAGTGGGAAAACAATGAAGAAACGTCTGAGTACACACAACAATAGAAAGCAGGGAACGTCGTTGACAGACGAAGTTAGCTACGATTTACAACGCCAAACAAACCAAACAAAAAAAAGGCATAGTCCAGTAGCCTGGTTACGCAGAAGTGAAATGGAACACATGCTGTGGGGTTAAGTTGTAACGAGCACATGTATGAACGCTACACCCCGTAACAAAGGGTGCAGAGAAATCTTGACAAATATGTAGACAATAGGACGGATATTCAATGAATACTAGAGATATACACAGCCCAGCAGGAAAACACGCCCTGACGTCCAGTCAGATTTACAACTAGAAAGCGTGGGACCCATCCAGGGATGACACCCAACGAAGAGTTGATAATTGGCGGAACGAGCGAAGGGTAAATGAACAATTGACCAAGACGCTGCAGACTCTTAACAAAAGCTGTATCAGAGTGTCTCGACAACGTGGAAACAAAAGGTTGATAGCATTGCTCTAGTTTCTGAGAATCAGCACAACATTCGTAGCTGGGATATTCCGGGGATGCCCGACGACCAACCAGAGTTTGGCATCTTCCAAAGGAACTGGTGGAGAGAGTAGTGATGACATGAACGACGAATCAGGGAACCGATGACAAAAATCTACAAGGTGGTAGGAATTTAGGAACCTATCAACAACGGCCGAAGGCGTAGAGATGAGAAAATTGCCTTCTGGGAGAGAATGATTGATAAAAACTGTTTGCGAGGACGCGGAGCCCAGTAGTAATGGAGTAGTAATACGAGTAATATCAGTAAGACGGAAATAATACAGTAGTAGTTGTTGTAAAGAGTAATAGTAGTGGCGGCGGTAATACTTGACTTACTCAACTTTCAATACGGTTACTCAATCAGTGAACTTGTAACCAAGTCTCGGTCTTAAGCGAACTTAGACATTCAACTCTATCGCAATTCTGCAAAACGTATGTTCGATAGTTTACATGAGTTACCGAACTTACCGTAGTGATCAACAGTGCGAATAGATATAACTATCGTTAAATACCAGTGTTTACGTGACTCTAGACTACGACCGACACGCAACATAATGCAATACGAGTAAGTAACAATCCGAGAGTAAAACAGTGGGTGACGACTTCAGACACTATTCAACCATAATGATTCTCAATCTTGGGCATCTGAACTGAGTGAATTAACACGAACACTAATACGCACATTGCATACATTACGTCCAAGGTAGACAGAATAGTTAGCTACATGAACACGCACACAGCAAACTCTAAAAGCAAACCACTTCAATGACGATGATTGCACCTTAACACATGAAGCCATGAAACACTTAACGCCAGCGGAGAGTCCAACACCACACCATACATAACGCGAGTGGGAAATTCAGTGAGTGAAAGTGAAGTGTTCTTCGATCAATAGTGATTAACATGTACAAGGAACCCACCAACGGATGTAATCTTACACCGATGGAATTTGTGGTAAAGCCTTTTGCAAGATAAGTCTTTATGTTTCTTAAATGCTAATTGATACATACTACTGCACTGTCTCTTCTTTTCAAAGAGCTACTCCCGAGAGATTTCTGTAAATCTATATAAATCATAAATCTAATAATGTTAATATTAAAGTCATTCATCTGAGCATAATGAACGCATTTAGCTAGGGATAAAATATATTTGATTGCTTATTGTTTGTATGTGTATATTATTGTGTTGTATTTGATTGTACTATATGTCTTGTTTTCAGGAAACAAAGAACGAATATTATTGTGATTTATGTTATTATGTGTTTTGTTATGTATTTACAGGACATAATTTCATTTGTGGTTCAGTAATTTACTTAATCAATGATATAATAAATAAGTAATTATTACATATATACATATATCTTGCGTTCATTATTGCGATTATCCTTGACAATTAATAAACCACGTTCCAAGTGATTTTTCCTTGTAACTTACAAAGAGTCTCAAGAGTTATGCTAATTATCAATGGACACACCCAGATCGACCATTGAAATGTCAGATTAACATGCTCATGTAAATCATATTGATTTGATAACTATATTGAGTCAAATCCGAAAAATATAATTTACTTTTCCATATGTGTATTAAATATAAATGATACCCAAGGAAAGTGGCGCTTTTCAAATGTCAATTACAACCCCATTTAGTTAAACATAAATGGCATACAAATTTAATTAGACCCCAATTCATTAATTCATAATTGGATAATTTAATAATTCATAATAATAGCATAATTGCACTAAATATAAATGGCGCCCAACGCATGGCAAAAGAGAGCAGGCAGTAGTTGTAGTTAGATTAAGTAAAATAATATAATACAATAAGATATTTATAGTGTAAGGTTAGCTTGACTGGTGACTGGATGTTAACAAGGAGTAAAGCTAAAATGGCTAGCAGTAGTTCAGACAGCATGAACTTCGACATCAACAACCAGTTAGGCGCACCCGATAACGGAGAAGAAAACTGTACGGTCGAATCGAACATGACTGAGGAGACATCAGAGGTCAGAGCGCGGGGACAGGAGTCCCAACAACCACAAGAAGAGGCGTCACTGCGTTCACTACTGATGGATTTCATGCGTACACAAAGTGAAAACCTCAAAGCAATTAATGAGAACAATCTTAAAGTAATTAATGAGAAATTCGATCAACAGAACGAAAAGTTTGAAGAGAACAGAAGAGAACAGAACGAAAATATTGCTGTAATTAATGAGAAGTTCGACAGACAGAGTGAAAAGCTCGACAAACTAGAAGAAAAACTAGACAGTCATAAAGAAGATGTCAAGCGACAGATGACCGAACAGCTCACGCAAATACAAGCGGAAATGCGTGACTACAAGACCATTTTTGACGACAAAATAAGTGAAGTCCTGAAGAAACAGGAGGACACTATAAAAGAATTAAAGGACGGCAATACAAAAAGGTTCGAAGAAGTGTGGGAAACCCGGGAGTCAGATCGTCAAGAAGTAAAGAACCTCGCACAAAACACACAAACCAGTATTAAGAAGGTCCACAATAAATTAGAATCACACATCAACAATAACCAAAAGAAACAAGAAGAATTAAGAACCGAATTATACCACACACTTAGGCAGCAGCAACAAGAACTAGGAGAAACAAACAACACACTACAGCAAAAAATTGAAGAAGTAGACGGCAGACAGAAGACGGCAGAACAGAAACTGGACGAAAACGTCAAAGAGAAGACAACCCACATTCAAGAACTGAGGTGTCAGTTAGAAAGACTGCGGCAACAGATAGATAACCGAAGGGGAGTCTGGGCCAAGTAGAACGGTCAACGGACAAGTACAGGTGGAACTTAAATACGATGGAACCGACAGATTCCCGATGGCGTTCCTCAAAGAATTGTCGGAGTTCCAGGAATTGTATTACTCGAATAGTGACATTAAATGGATCGGGAAGCACCTAGAAAAGGACGCTAGTATATGGTGGCGCGTAATCAGGGACCAGATATCCACGTTTGAAGAGTTCAAGGAGGCGTTCATGTTAAAGTATTGGGGATTAGAGCGACAAGACATCATTCGTGATAACCTCGAATACGGGAAGTTTGAGTGGCACGGACCGATTACGGCTATCCAGTATATCGAAAGGATCTTATTAGAAAGCCGACAATTAACTCCCCCATTGACCGACAGACAGTTGATAAGAAAAATTTCTAGGCATTTTGGTAGAGACCTGCAGATCGCTGTAATCACACGCGGGATCACCACGATACCTAACTTTGAAGCTTTAATCACTGAATACACAAGTATTCAGCCGAACAATGGAAATAACAGACGGGCACACTATCGGCTAGCTAATGAAGAGGAAAGCGGAACTAACAACCGACCGAAGGGTAGCTTTGCAAATAAAAGCGAAAGTGACAGAAAACAAGTTTGGCAGGGGAGGCCACAAGGAACTCGCTTTGGGGACAAGCAGTATAATGGAATAAACACTGTTGATTTCGTTAACAGTACGCCAAGCACGAGCAGGGCGACTGACGACACCACCCCAAGGATAAATACCGACAACAATGGAAAAAAAACACCCCTGCACAGCGAACGACTTAGTTTTTATAAACAAACACAACTTCACCAATAATGTCAACATACTATTACCGGACCTGAGGAATGACCTGCTACAAGAATATGACGAGGAAATTAATAAACAAATATTAAAATGTCCCGAAATACTTATTAAATTTAACAACGGCATTACGGTGTCGACACTTATTGACACAGGCTCTGTTATTAACGGCCTATCAGAAGAGTGGTTCAACGTGAATAAGAAAGACATTGAACCATACGAAATTTTACCAATGACAAATTCCCTCATCATTAGTGCTGTTGGGAATAAATCCAAATTAATCAGAAAGCAGATATTGTGCGATATTGAAATTGACGGAATTAAGAATGAATGTGTTTTCTTAGTTATACCAGATCTCATTAAGCCATGCATATTAGGAATAAGTTTTTTACAGGAAGTGGGATGTCGCATCGACATCGGAAATAAGAAGATAGAATTAAGGAATGCAGTTGATGAAGAGGTGCGCGCCGAACCCATCATGAACATCGAACTATTAAATAATGGAGAGGCAGAAGAGATCCTGAGGAATATCAACGAGAAGATAGCAAGCATGGATTGTCAAGATGAAGAGATATTGGAACGATTGAGGGAAATACTTATAAAGAATAGGAGAGTGTTCAGGGAGTGCCCGGGGAGGATAGAAGGATACGAGCATGAATTTCAAGTCACGGACAGGACGCCCTACTTTCAACGGGGTTGGCCTGTACCACTTGCATATAAGGAAAAGGTAAAGGATGAGATTGACAGAATGCTGCGGTACGGAGTGATAGAACGCTGCACGAGTCCGTTCATAAATCCACTCGGCACAGTCATCAAAAGAGATGGAAGGGTCCGTTTATGTCTCGATGCAAGAAAGATAAACGGCGTTACGATTCCCGATTATGAAGGCGTTTCCCCGATCAACGAAATTTTGGCAAGATGTAGTGAGATGCGCTACCTTTCTACCGTTGATTTGTCCAGTAGCTTTTGGCAGGTGCCATTGAAGCAAGAATGCAGAAAGTATACCGCGTTCATGTATGAGGGAAGGTGCTACCAACTCACTGTAACACCATTCGGCCTCAGTACCAGTTTGGCGACTCTGACACGCGGATTGGATACAGCCTTGGATGAAGATGTCAAGAGAAACACGCTAATATACGTTGATGATTGCTTATGCTATTCTAACGACGTTCAGACGCACCTAGCACATCTAGAGGCACTATTAAACAACCTCAACAAAACAAACTTGACCGTTAACCTCAATAAATCACAGTTTTTCAGAAAAGAAATCCCGTATCTTGGATACCAACTGACAACACGCAGCATCCAAGCTACGGAAGAGAAAGTAAAAGCCATTATGGATTTCCCGAAGCCCAAGAATCAGAAACAGTTAAAAGGTTTCTTAGGCCCCACTAACTTCTATAACCGCTTCACAAGTAAATATGCGGAGACCACGCAACCTCTACATGAATTATTGAAGAAAGATCGCAAGTTTTCATGGACAGCTGAATTAGACGATTGTTTTGTGAGGGTCAAGAACTTATTTGTGGATGCTGTAGTTTTAAGATTTCCGCGCCCAAACCAGAGGTACTACATACAATGTGATGCTAGCGATTACGCATACGGAGGACAACTTTATCAGCTTGATGAAGAAGGGGAGATTGGCTTCACGAGTAAAACATTCAAGGGTGCCGAGCGGAACTACTATACCACAGAAAAGGAGTTCTTAAGTATCGTTAGGTGCTTAGAAAAATTCCGCATGTATGTTCTCGGTCAACCGTTGACGATAATAACTGACAACAAGGCGTTGACATTCCTGAACAAATGCCATTTGAATGATTCGAGGATTACGCGATGGATTCTCGCTGTACAAGAATATCATCCATTGCAAGGGCAAAGACAACATCGTAGCCGACATCCTAAGCAGGTACCCACACGATACGAAACTAGACGAAGTTCAGGACAATATGCATGAATATTTGGTCAATCACTTCACCGTTAAGATGAAGCTCGAAGTACGAAAATTGATCAAAAATATTGGAAAACACCAAATAGAAGATAACAAACTTAAGACAATTATTAATAACATTAAGGATGGAAGTTTAGACCAAAATTTAAATAAATTTTATAAATATGTCAATAACAAATTATATAGGCGGCAGCGGAACGAATGGAAGCTATATGTTTCTGATAACGTATCTGGGGACATAATCGCTGAAATTCATCAGATGTTTGGACATTTAGGGACGAAAAAGTGCATGAAGATGCTCCAGGAACATTTCACGTTCGACCGGATGTTGAAGAGGCCCAAAGCTTATATCCAAGCATGCGACGTTTGCCAGAAGTGTAAGGACACCAACAACAAGGAGCTGTTTGGTGGCACATGCGCAGTGATACCTACAGCAAGAGGAGATTTGGTAAGCGCGGACTATTATGGACCCCTACCGACAGGAGCAGGTGGCGTTAAATATTTACTCGTAATAGTAGATAATTTTACAAAATACGTTAAGTTATTTACCCTCCGAAGAGCAACAACCACCACGACGTTGCGGAGAATAAAGGCTTATTGTGAAGAGTTCGGACAACCAAGGGCCATTTTGACGGACAACGGGACATTTGGAACGATTGAGGGAAATAATTATAAAGAATAGGAGAGCGTTCAGGGAGTGCCCGGGGAGGATAGAAGGATACGAGCATGAATTTCTCGTATACGACCGAACAGCTCACGCAAATACAAGCGGAAATGCGTGACTACAAGAACATTTGTGACGAAAAAATAAGTGAAGTCCTGAAGAAACAGGAGGACACTATAAAAGAATTAAAGGACGGCAATACAAAAAGGTTCGAAGAAGTGTGGGAAACCCGGGAGTCAGATCGTCAAGAAGTAAAGAACCTCGCACAAAACACACAAACCAGTATTAAGAAGGTCCACAATAAATTAGAATCACACATCAACAATAACCAAAAGAAACAAGAAGAATTAAGAACCGAATTATACCACACACTTAGGCAGCAGCAACAAGAACTAGGAGAAACAAACAACACACTACAGCAAAAAATTGAAGAAGTAGACGGCAGACAGAAGACGGCAGAACAGAAACTGGACGAAAACGTCAAAGAGAAGACAACCCACATTCAAGAACTGAGGTGTCAATTAGAAAGACTGCGGCAACAGATAACCGAAGGGGAGTCTGGGCCAAGTAGAACGGTCAACGGACAAGTACAGGTGGAACTTAAATACGATGGAACCGACAGATTCCCGATGGCGTTCCTCAAAGAATTGTCGGAGTTCCAGGAATTGTATTACTCGAATAGTGACATTAAATGGATCGGGAAGCACCTAGAAAAGGACGCTAGTATATGGTGGCGCGTAATCAGGGACCAGATATCCACGTTTGAAGAGTTCAAGGAGGCGTTCATGTTAAAGTATTGGGGATTAGAGCGACAAGACATCATTCGTGATAACATCGAATACGGGAAGTTTGAGTGGCACGGACCGATTACGGCTATCTAGTATATCGAAAGGATCTTATTAGAAAGCCGACAATTAACTCCCGCATTGACCGACAGACAGTTGATAAGAAAAATTTCTAGGCATTTTGGTAGAGACCTGCAGATCGCTGTAATCACACGCGGGATCACCACGATACCTAACTTTGAAGCTTTAATCACTGAATACACAAGTATTCAGCCGAACAATGGAAATAACAGACGGGCACACTATCGGCTAGCTAATGAAGAGGAAAGCGGAACTAACAACCGACCGAAGGGTAGCTTTGCAAATAAAAGCGAAAGTGACAGAAAACAAGTTTGGCAGGGGAGGCCACAAGGAACTCGCTTTGGGGACAAGCAGTATAATGGAATAAACACTGTTGATTTCGTTAACAGTACGCCAAGCACGAGCAGGGCGACTGACGACACCACCCCAAGGATGAATACCGACAACAATGGAAAAAAAAACACCCCTGCACAGCGAACGACTTAGTTTTTATAAACAAACACAACTTCACCAATAATGTCAACATACTATTACCGGACCTGAGGAATGACCTGCTACAAGAATATGACGAGGAAATTAATAAACAAATATTAAAATGTCCCGAAATACTTATTAAATTTAACAACGGCATTACGGTGTCGACACTTATTGACACAGGCTCTGTTATTAACGGCCTATCAGAAGAGTGGTTCAACGTGAATAAGAAAGACATTGGACCATACGAAATTTTACCAATGACAAATTCCCTCATCATTAGTGCGGTTGGGAATAAATCCAAATTAATCAGAAAGCAGATACTGTGCGATATTGAAATTGACGGAATTAAGAATGAATGTGTTTTCTTAGTTATACCAGATCTCATTAAGCCATGCATATTAGGAATACGTTTTTTACAGGAAGTGGGATGTCGCATCGACATCGGAAATAAGAAGAATTAAGGAATGCAGTTGATGAAGAGGTGCGCGCCGTACCCATCATGAACATCGAACTACTAAATAATGGAGAGGAAGAAGAGATCCTGAGGAATATCAACGAGAAGATAGCAAGCATTGATTTTCAAGATGAAGAGATATTGGAACGATTGAGGGAAATACTTATAAAGAATAGGAGAGTGTTCAGGGAGTGCCCGGGGAGGATAGAAGGATACGAGCATGAATTTCAAGTCACGGACAGGACGCCCTGCTTTCAACGGGGTTGGCCTGTACCACTTGCATATAAGGAAAAGGTAAAGGATGAGATTGACAGGATGCTGCGGTACGGAGTGATAGAACGCTGCACGAGTCCGTTCATAAATCCACTCGGCACAGTCATCAAAAGAGATGGAAGGGTCCGTTTATGTCTCGATGCAAGAAAGATAAACGGCGTTACGATTCCCGATTATGAAGGCGTTTCCCCGATCAACGAAATTTTGGCAAGATGTAGTGAGATGCGCTACCTTTCTACCGTTGATTTGTCCAGTAGCTTTTGGCAGGTGCCATTGAAGCAAGAATGCAGAAAGTATACCGCGTTCATGTATGAGGGAAGGTGCTACCAATTCACTGTAACACCATTCGGCCTCAGTACCAGTTCGGCGACTCTGACACGCGGATTGGATACAGCCTTGGATGAAGATGTCAAGAGAAACACGCTAATATACGTTGATGATTGCTTATGCTATTCTAACGACTTTCCGACGCACCTAGCACATCTAGAGGCACTATTAAACAACCTCAACAAAACAAACTTGACCGTTAACCTCAATAAATCACAGTTTTTCAGAAAAGAAATCCTATATCTTGGATACCAACTGACAACACGCGGCATCCAAGCTACGGAAGAGAAAGTAAAAGCCATTATGGATTTCCCGAAGCCCAAGAATCAGAAACAGTTAAAAGGTTTCTTAGGCCCCACTAATTTCTATAACCGCTTCACAAGTAAATATGCGGAGACCACGCAACCTCTACATGAATTATTGAAGAAAGATCGCAAGTTTTCATGGACAGCTGAATTAGACGATTGTTTTGTGAGGGTCAAGAACTTATTTGTGGATGCTGTAGTTTTAAGATTTCCGCGCCCAAACCAGAGGTACTACATACAATGTGATGCTAGCGATTACGCATACGGAGGACAACTTTATCAGCTTGATGAAGAAGGGGAGATTGGCTTCACGAGTAAAACATTCAAGGGTGCCGAGCGGAACTACTATACCACAGAAAAGGAGCTCTTAAGTATCGTTAGGTGCTTAGAAAAATTCCGCATGTATGTTCTCGGTCAACCGTTGACGATAATAACTGACAACAAGGCGTTGACATTCCTGAACAAATGCCATTTGAATGATTCGAGGATTAGTGGGGCTCCAAGGGAAGTGGGGCTTTACAAATGTCAATTACAACCCATTTAGTTAAACATAAATGGCATACAAATTTAATTAGACCCCAATTCATTAATTCATAATTGGATAATTTAATAATTCATAATAATTAGCACAATTGCAATAAATAATAACCAATGAAGTAAGATAAATACGAAACTAGAAAATAAATGGATTCGTCGACCACAACTCAGTCAAAATAATCAACGAAAATAATCAGCGAAAAGACGCGTTGAAACTTATAAAGGTGAGAATACTCTTCTGTAAGAACACAGTAGAAACCTTACCCTTTTAGTATGAGTGTATCTCCGTAAAACGAGTGAACAAAAAAAAACTGGTAGTAGCATTAAGAAATAGAAATAAGGTAGATTTATGTATTTGTATATTTTATGTGTTTTATGAGTGTTAAATTTTAGGTGATTTAAATAGTATGTAAGATAATCGTATATTTCTTACGAATAGATTAGGGTAAATCAAAGTAACCATGTAGAAAGAGATTTCATCACGAGGTTCTGAGTTAAGTATAATTCTACTTCTTAGATGTGCCCTTTGGAATCCACCAATGTCGTCCCATGTGTCTTCTTTAAGTAGAGGAGGATGTGACGATTTAAAACATATTTTAAATAACACAAAACAAAAGATTTTTTGTTCAAAATAACCCATGATAAAATAATCCACCCTCCCCTTTGTAGCAAATAACCGGTACAAACATGTGAAAAACTAGTACTGACACGCAAATTATCCAGTTGTTATGCTAATTAAAATAATCATTGTAATTATCTCTAAAAGAAGTGATAATCACAAATAAAATACAGACGAAAATAAAGAAGCTGTAGTATAATTAATAGTAGCTAATTAAAGGTAAAATAATAATAATCAGAAAGAACTACTTTTCTCTCGATGTGTAAACTACGCTAAATCACTACTCACGGCCCCTAAACCTACCCCATTTGTCTCTGAATCATGGCTGAGGCAACTGCTTAGCCATGTGTTGCGAGAGGAAATAAGTGTTATATTACCAAACTATGTAGAACTAAATAGGTGCTTTTGTAAAAAGAGAAATAGGTAGAGGAGAGCGTAAATATGTAGTGAAAGGAAGTAAAAATATAAATATATAAACAGTGTAGCCATGACATCTTTTTAAGAAAGTGTATAACAATTACAGTATGTACAATACTCAATCATAATGTAACAGTAGTGCAGTCAAACATAAATGTGAATAGTGAAAATGACCTTCTGAAATAAATCAACCACAACTCACTACGAGCACCATGTATCCAGAGACCGAGCATCATGAATAAACAACACACTTAGAGTCAACAGATTTAATGGAGGACCACTACAACTGCAACTAAGATCATCCAGAAAACCCCGCCATAGAGGATCTAGAAGAGGACCAGCTATGGATATACCCAATACCCTAGGTGACACGGAAGGAGAACTTCTGTGGTTGTACTTCTTTTAAAAACCCCGAGTAAAGACAGTAAATTTATCGTAAAGACTCATATCAATCCTGTAAATTGTAACGTAGTAATAGGGATAGTTAATATTCCTAAATAATAGTAGCCTGAAACTGCAAACAGGTATAACTAAGTAAAAAGTAAATGAACCTATTCTTCAAATGGTTTACATAATGTTCTAAATAATCTATAATATCATAAAAATTAAAGCCCGGATCCGTGGTATTTTATTATATATGCAGCTGTATGATTTTGAGCTCATCAGAAGATTGTTTTAAGCAGAATGAAAGCGTTTAGTTCAGAATTTAATCACTAAGTAAGAATCATGAATGTTGTAGCTAACATCTTGCAAAGACATTTTGCTAAACCCAAGAGAGTGAGTAAATTTACGAAACCTTAATCTAACTCCTAAACTTTACAGGTTCCTCATTTGTGTGTAAGTAATCAGTACATACAATGGCAGCCGGTTTAATTGACAAGGGCCAATTAAACCGGTTCCCAGTGTTATAATGTCAAAAAGACGAGACGTTATACTTTTCATTCAAAGTACACAGCCAATAAATAAAAAGATGCAATCCAGATGTTATTTAAGTCTTCCTATTAGCATGTCAAGACACATTGAGAAGTCAAATATCAATATTCTTGAAGTACCATGGATGAACCACTTGTGTATCACAAGAGGTTGCTCTTTCTCCATAAAAGATTTGCACAGAGTGCTATTATTAACCTTAGTTGTCATTTTTCACCTTTAACTGTCACACTTTGTCTTGTCAAGAATTGCTCTGTAAAAGTCTCATTTCATCCATATTAAAAATGTTCCATTCAAAATAGTCACTGGTAATCTGCAACACTCTTGTGTTTCAATAGGAAATGACATTTTGATTCATGTCAGCACTTTCCTCACAGTGTCCAAACATGCTGTGTTGCACATGAAATCTGTTCATCCAGCCATTGCTTGTACTTCTTTATATCACAATCTAAAGCAAATTTATATAATGATCTGTGTGTTCTGATGCAGAACACAATATTTACGATACAAATTTGCAATGAGCGAAACCTGGTTCAGGTTTTTTAATTGGTAACAATTAAAAAAATTATCTAAGATACTGAGTCCCATGTCAGAATAGTATATACCGGTAGTTCTCAATCTTTTTGTTCACGGCACACTATCCCTTGTTGTGAATTCCTGCAGCACACTAATGTACAAGTTGGCAACAGTTTTTCCTTACATCACCATTGCCAAGTATGACTGGTGAGCATTGCTTATGCTATATCCACAACCATCATCCCTCTGAAGAAAGAAGAGCAACTTGCAGAACTTCAGTCAGACTGAACACATCATCATCATCATCATCAGTCTCAAGGATTAGGTTCATCCTGAACCTGTTCAGGGGCCCACTTTGCTCTTGGCTGTCCTCTTCCCAAATGTTCACACCACCTTCTTTTCTTGCTCCTTAGCTGTTGCAACAATGAGTTGACCCCCAGTTCTGTCCTTATATACACATTCTTCTTTCTGTCAAGAATGGTACAGCCTAGAGTACTCCTCATAAACTTCATCTCCGCTTTTTCTCTTTCTGTCTTAATTCAGGCTTCATCTCCGTACATCAAAATTGGTGCTGCTACAGTGTTACAAAACCTTATCCTTGTTTCCTTTTTTGTCTTATTTTTAAGGTATCTGTGAATTGTTACACAGATATTCCTAAATTTGTTTAATTATTCATCCACATCAATTTCTGTCCCATATGTAACGTAACATCCCAAGTAATTGAAATGCTGGACTTGTTCCATAATCTTTCCATCTACAACTATCTTAGTCCTTACTGGTCACTTCCCTCTTAATGCCATTGTTTTAGTCTTGTCTGCTGACATTGGAAAACCATATTCATCTACTATTCGCTTTAGTATGTACATTGATTTTTGTAGTTTTTCCTCACTGTCCTGAATTATTACCATATCATCTGTGTACAAAGTGAACTTTAAAATCTTTCAGAAAATTCCTTGGGTTAACATAAGATTTCCATGTTTTAAACATGGCATATATATATATATATATATATATATATATATATATTTTCAAACACTTTCTGCTACAGTTCGTTTCTTGATGTATATAATATATATTTTATAATGACTTTACCTCAAGATGTTTTTCCCTATTTGGAACATGTTTCAGGAAGCCTTGTGTCCCATCTTCAGACTTCCTAATTTTGAGCCTTGTGAGGTATTTGTGTGTTGGCTGGTTGTTGCTTTGGTTTCCTGTTGGTCTCTGGTGCTTTAAATTGGTATTCTTGTGTTTGATTGTGGTGTATATATTAGTATTTTGTGTATTTTCTATGTTGAGTGCTTTGAAAATTGTGTCATGTTTTGTATTGATTTGTATTTGTTCAGGTATTAGTTTGTTTGTGTTTTATGTTTGTATATTTTTCCAAATGTTCATTATGGTCCCTTTGTGTGGTATATGTTTTATTAGTGTCATATTGGTTATATCTGGGAATTCATGTCCAGTGTTTATTGCATGTGTGGCCAAATTAGATTTATATATTTCTGTTTTTTTTTTTCTATGCATTTAGGTGTTCAAAATAACGTTTTTCAGCTGTTTTTTTGTTTGTCCTATGTAACATTTGTTGCAATCTTGGCATTCAATTTTGTATATTCCATTGGTTGTTGTATTATCTTTGTTTTGTGGGTTATTTAGTTTTTGTAAATTATTTTTATTAGTTTTGTATGCTATTTTGATATCTGTGTTTTTAAATAGTTTTGTTAGCTTTGTCATTTTATTATTTATGTATGTGAATGTGGCCCACTTTTTATTGTTGTTATTATTTATGTGTTGTTCATTTTGATTAATTCTTAATTGTTCAGTTTTTATTTTACATTTGATTTTATTTTCTATTTTGTTTACAGTATTTTTATTGTATCAATTTTCATAAGCAATTTGGTGTATTATATTTCTTTCTTTTTCTGTTTCTTGCCATTTGGATCAAATGAACTTATAGTATTTTGTATTTTGGTGTCTACGTGTTGTAAGAATATTTCTGCTATTATGCTAGATAATGGAGATCCCATTGCTAAACCTTCTTGCTGTTGATAAATTTTGCTATTAAATTCAAAGTAATTTTGTTTTAGTATTAGTTGGAGGCTATTTTTTATTTCAGTTATATATTGTGTATCTTCATTTTGTTCTTTAAGTTTGTTTATTATTATGTCTATTGTTTCATCTACTGGGATGTTGGTGTACATGTTTGTGATATCATATGATGTGAAAAATGTATTTTCATGTATATTTATTATTTTTAGTTTGTCTATTAATTCGTATGTATTTTTTATGTTATGATAATTATCCAAAAATACAATTCACAGAAGAAAAAGAAAAACATAACAAAATCAACTATTTAGACATAACCAACACAAGAAACAACAACCACATACAATATGCAATATACAGAAAACCAACTTCTACTAACATCATTATACCTAACCATTCTGACCACCCACTACAACATAAAATGGCAGCATTCTATTCACTATTTAACAGAATGTACAAAATTCCCCTAAACAAACAAGAAACAGAAAAAGAAAGAAATATAATATACCAAATTGCTTATGAAAATGGATACAATAAAAATATTGTAAACAAAATAGAAAATAAAATCAAATATAAAATAAAAACTGAACAATTAAGAATTAATCAAAATGAACAACACATAAATAATAACAACAATAAAAAATGGGCCACATTCACATATATAAATAATAAAATGACAAAGCTAACAAAACTATTCAAAAACACAGATATCAAAATAGCATACAAAACTAATAAAAATAATTTACAAAAACTAAATAACCCACACAACAAAGTAATACAACAACCAATGGTATATACAAACTTGAATGCCAAGATTGCAATAAATGTTACATAGGAGAAACAAAAAAAAAAACAGCTGAAAAAACGTTATTTTGAACACCTAAATGCATACAAAAAACCAGAAATATTACAACAACACGAATTGATTATTTAATGTAATTTAATTTGTGCTGTGCTAACATGTATTTAACATTCCTGTTAGAATGTACCAATTACTGGAGTTTGGGTGTAATAGTAATAAGAGTAGTCATTAATTGAATTGTACGTGTTTTCATTAATTTATTCAAAAAAATCACAAGTGTTTTTAAAATCGCATTTACTTCTCCATAAAATATTCATTATTGTTTGTTTAAATGTTTCTTTGTTGCAATATATTCATCATAAAATAAATCTTATATCCTATATTAACAAAAATATATGCTAAACATTTATTTGTTACTCTAAAATTTCTCGACCGCTCAGTCTGACTGTGTGCTTTATTGAAGTTTTGTTTTCTTTGCTTTATATATTTTTTTATTACATTACTTTATGCATTGCATACATCTTAATGTTTTATAAAATTTAAATTGACTAAGAGAATTGTTATTCTCTTTCTATAACTTCCCAGCTATTTTACTTTCTGCATTGCGTGTAATATTATTCATTGATTACTTTATAAGCTTTAAATAAAAGTTACATTTACTAAATTACTTGTTAGTCATCCAAGCAAAGATTTAAATTTACTTGAAATTAATTGTTCATCATCAAAGAAAATTCTTATTGACTTTAAATTATACTAGCTGAAGTACCCGTTCTATGCCCGGGTGGCGAGCATTTTTATTGACACATATTGATAAAGCCACAGCTGGCTATGAAGTTTAATTATTTGGCAAAAACGTCTTTGTAGACCACATTTTTGGTGTAAACTCTGTGGTCTTTCTTTAAGTTGCCTTGTTGGTCAGTTCCTAAGACTTTTACCTTGACTTGCTGAAAGGACTTTGTTCTTGAAAATGCAATATAAAGTTGTCCATGACTGAATACTGGAGATGGCAAATAAATACCAACTGAATCCAGTGTTTGTCCTTGGCTTTTGTTGATGGTCATAGCAACAAATGGAAACTGTTTTCATCTTAATGTAAAGGGAAGGTCAGGGTCAATGGGTGCAAGAATAACTCTTGGAATAAATACCCTGGTACCTTTAAAAGATCAGGTCAGGATTTCACAGTCAATGACTTTTGACATCATTTGCTTGACGACCATTCTGGTGCCATTGCAAAGACCTCTTTTTGAGTCAATGTTTCGTAGCAACATTACTACTGCACCAACTTTCAAGTTAAGTCTTTGAGGAGGCATACCTCCAGGTGTTAAGCTGTTCAAAATTCCATTGGATAGTTTGCTGCCTCCTCGGCATTTGCACTGTCTTGCTGAATAGAATCTATGCTGGTATAGCATTTCAATTCAGATTGAATTCGTCTAGGACATTTTCATTAAGTTCAAGTGACTCGTGGTTTTTTGGAGTCAGGATTGCACAGTTAGCAATGCTGTCATCTCCTGATTGGATGACCTCAGGAAAGACAGCATCAACAATACATCCATTTTCAATGCAGACTGGAGGAATTTTGAAGATGCCTTCCTGTAATCCAGGCTCTTGGAGTTTTCCATTCCCAAGTTTTAAAAGCCAATCGGAAAAGTGTTCTGATGCGACATTGTCCTCATTGGCACGCATGTTTTGGTCTAACTTTAGGACCTGAATATTTTTCCAACTCTTACTATTCTTCATGCATGAAGAAAGTATTTCGGTTCTGCTGCCATGTGGAACAACAGGGAGAATTTGTCGTCTAAAATCTCCACTGAAAAGAAAGACCACACCTCCAAATAGTTTTTTAGAAGGAACTTTTGGATCTTCAGCTATGAGTAATTCTTTATATAGTGTGTCAACTGCATTTACTCCATGTGCTGGGGCCATTGAAGCTTCATCCCGGATTATCACTTTGGCCTTTTCCAGTTCATTTGCCGTATTAGTCCCATGTCGAACATTACAGGTTGATGTTTCATTTATTGGAATAGGCAGCTTGAAACGACTGTGGGAAGTTCTGCCTCCCTCAAGCAAAGTTGCTGCTATGCCTGTAAATGGACATGGCAAGACTAATTCATTTTTGCTACGCACATAGTGCATGACTGTGTTGTAAAGGAAGGTTTTACCACTTCCGCCAGGTCCATCAATAAAGAATAGACGTTTGGGTAAGTTAGGGTTTTCAATTGCTTCCCTGATTTTGTCGAAAGCCCTTCTTTGCCCTGGGTTGAGCATTTGAAACTTTTCTTCGAACATGGTTTTTTCGGCAATTGGATTGTAATATTTTCCAGAATGGATTGGCTTGTCATAGCTGCCGACTGGAAGTTCTAGGCCAAAATCTACCAATGACTTTCCATATGTTCGAAGGACAGATTCAATTTCTTTAAGTGTCAAATAGAGAGCTTTTTCTCCATCAGGAAAGCGTCTCTTATAGTCTTCCATAAGATTGTTCTTATGTCTGTCGAATAATGCTGCTGCATCCGACGGCTCACACATGATACAAATAAATGCAAACAACTGCCTAAGTTGTACTGGCATTTGATAGGTTGCAGCTTCTGTTAGGCAAGTATTCCATTCTGAGTCATCATCAGTTAATTCCCTTGCAATGCATGCTTGTTGGAAAGTTGCAAAGGGGATAGGATTTCCTTCGACCGTTCTTAGGTCCTCGAAAGATGTTGCTCCTCTAACATTGAGAAGGAGAATTTGGAGGAACCATTTTTATCTATCCATGGGACTTACTAAGACGTGGTTTCCATTTAGAATTTTTGTCATCCCAGGTATAGTGTTCGGGAATTTCAATGTATAAATACTCTCGGGCATTAGGGTCTTCCTGATTAAGTTTAAACCAAGCCAGAAGTTTGGACTTGGTGGCTTTTTGCTGTACAGCTTCAGCTTCCTTGCCTGGTATAAAACATATTGTATGCTTGTTCTCAAGGTGGACATTTAATCTTTCCACATGATCAGTTTGGTGGTGTATTTTGTATTCCCTGAGCCTCCAGCATGCTTCAGGTGCACTTATATACCGGGTCTCCAAGTAGTTTTTTACTTCGTCCCATTCAATAGTAGCTTCCTGTTCTGTGGGAACAGTAATGAATTGAATATTTGCACAGTCATGCCCCTTGTAAACGTATTTGAACAGGTATTTAATGGTTTGAATTGAGCTACAAATCTCTACGTTAATGTGGGCGTTGTATTTCAGAGACAGGTATGGGTTGTATGGCACCACCCATCTGTTATCCACTTTGTTCCCCCAAGTTCAACAAAGTTACCATCATCTCGGCCTTGATATTTTGGGTAACCATTGACATTGCTGTTGGTCTCGGTACAGAAATCTTTTGGGAATTCTTTTGTGCATTTGCCGTTTTCCATACACAGTTCGTTTGGATTTAATGGACCACATGGGCCGTGTATAATACAGGATTTTACAATTTCATGTAGCCTCGGGTGGGCATCTTTATCAGGGAGTTCTGCACAGACAATTTTGTCAATTCTTTCATTCTCCCAGGCTTTGTCTTCCTGGGCCCATGAATAGCAATATGTGCCCATGTGGTAGACCACGTTTTGGAAATCGATCACGTGGAGAACACATCCAAATCTATGGTGTTTGGTTAAGTCCTCTAGTAGCAATTTCAGTTTCAACTCAAACACTCTTGCTACTAAATCAGGCCGGTCACATGGTTGCTGACCGGGAAGTAAGTTTTCACTGATTTCCCTCTATTTAGGATTGCATGTGAATGTTACAATTAAGTCAGGTTTGCCATATTTCCTGACCATGGCCATAGCATCTTGGTAATTTTGAGCCATTTTTCTTGGACTCACTTGGAAGGTTGAAGGCAATATAACTTTCTTTACAGGCAATATGTTAACGTCCTCAAAATTGTGGTTGTTCACAAATCGGTGAAGGACATCATAGTCTTCAGCTCTTACTGTGTTTTGATTTTTTCGAAACCAATTGAAACGGTTTGGCTCAGTCTTGCAATAGGCATCAACCATGAATTGGTGAGTCAGCTTTCCTGCGTTGAGGAACTCGTTAAAGCTTCCATCATGAATGGCAAAATGGTATGAATACCATTGAAGCTGGGACACATTTCCTTGACCAACAGCTTTCTTCAGATCTGTGGTCCACCCTGAATCCCCATATGGGAAAAGCAAAGGGTAGCACATTGGGTCTCAGAGTCTACTCAGGATGGATATATTTTGTAAAATTCTGCTTTTTGGATAAATTGTAATATCCCGATTTTCTGGGGGTGCACCATCAGCACTGTGAAAAATGGCAGCAATTTCTCCTCTGGCAGTGGGAGCGTTGGTTCTGCCGGGATGCACATTATTTACTCTTTCTCTCAAGAAAGTCATGCTATATTCAATTGGCGTTCGGTTTTCCCGATTAGCCTTTAGCATTTCGTCTTGTTCAAATTTGAGCATGTTCTTGTATTCTCTAGAGAACGGATTGATATCTCCAAGAAGTTTTTGGAGGTTCTCCATTACAACACGAATGCATCCAATGTTTGCTTGATTGTTCATTCTTTCTGTCAAGGCTTGGGCCGAATCCAAAATGTACAGTTGGGCATACTTTGGTAATTCACCTTGATTTGGGTGTAATGCAGATGTAGCGTGATAAATTTGCCCATGGATTCTGTAACAAAAAGGACCTGAACGTCTGGTCACTGATTGGTCAACTTGTGCTCCCATTGAGGCAAAGGCCATTGCACTGTTGTAGGATCTTATGTTTTCCATGAAATTTTTGGAATTTGGATCAGATCCATTAATGTAATTTTTAATGAAGGGATGCATTCGTATTTCTTCTAATGCAATAGTCCCTTTATGGCAGCAATTTGACATTAATTAATTTTTGAAATGCGTGGCATTGGAAAACGGACATTTAGCGTCCATTGGGCCAAGATAACTTTCTTCAATTTCGTCTTCATTGAAGTTTTCGGGAAGCAAAGCGGTGTTGCGGGATCGGACATATCTACTCGGATGTCCTCTTTGATGTTGGCGTGCAATCCTTTGTCTTTCAGCGTTTGCCTCGCGCTCTTGTTGAAGTTGATTTTGTGGCATGATTTCTCTGTGTTGCTGTTGACTTACAGCATTAGCTTCACATTCTGCTTGAAGTTGCTCTTCTGACATGGCCGCTCTATGGTGTCTTTAAGCTTCAGCATTACGTGCTTTTTTTGCTGCAATTTCTTCAGCAGTTGGTGGTTGCTGGCGTTTAGGAGGCATATTTGATCATATTTCATTACTTATTCATTGGATCATCAGAAATACGTATAAACATAAATATCACAATTAAAACATATACAGAAATATAGGACAATTACAAAATATATAGACGTACCTGTATACAAAATTACAAAACATATAACACAATTGCATAGTAAAAACATTAAAAACTATAGGAACGGATAAATGTATACATTCGATGCCGGTAAATATCATTTGTTTATTTACTTGTTACTATGGTAACATACCGATGACTGACACACTACCTACCGCGTTATATTATACAGAAATATAGGACAATTACAAAATATATAGACGTACCTGTATAAAAAAAAAATATCAACACAATCGCATAGTAAAAACATTAAAAACTATAGGAACGGATAAATGTATACATTCGATGCCGGTAAATATCATTTGTTTATTTACTTGTTACTATGGTAACATACCGATGACTGACACACTACCTAGCGCATTATATTATAGATTCTTTTATCTCTATCTACATCTAACATAACTTTTATTTATTATTTTAAATTTTTAAATGTCTTTTCAATGTCTTTATTCTCTCATTTACAACTTATAAATTGGTTATTTGTCACCTCGATTCTGTAGATCGTACCCATGTCCTCCATTGATCTGTAGGTTCCCTTCTAATGGAGTTCCCTGCACGTTCTCCGGTTCCACTTGTCCTCCAGTTACTCGTCCCTCATGATCCCATCTGGTTGCTGTAGTGTAGAGTGATATGTTGCTCTGCACCAGCTGCTGTTGTCTTAGCAGACGCCTCTAATGCTCTGCATAGCGTTCCTCTGCCTGATGTGACTTGTCGGTTGTCTAGAGTGCTGAACGTTTGTGGTTGTAGACTTGTAGAGTATGTTTGATAATCGTATTTAAAAAAAATCAAACTAAAAGTTACTGTTTGATACTTGGATGAACGTATTATCCATCCGACTTTACAGTTTATTTTTAAAAAATCGCGTTGATACTAAACATAGCGTCCCGCTGCTTCTGAAGACTGATTGAGAGTATTAAAAATTCGTGTCACCAACGGACATAGCGTACCGCCGTGACTGAAGACTGCTTGAGAGTAAAATTGGCTCTCCTGGGCCCGTATTTATATACTGTCAAGAAACCACACCTGTCGGAAAGGAATTCTGAATGTTAGAAACTGTCCATGGCATCAGTTCCCCCACTCAGGGGCGGCTCTACCATACGTGTAAGTGGTGCACGGCACCAGGGCGCCGGGCCCAGGGGGGCACCGAAGCCTTAAGTAGGAAATATACTCTAATTAATTTAGGTTAATTTTTGTTTAGTACGACTTAGATACGTATAACACATCAGGCATGATAATTATTCAGATTTCAACTTAAATTCAATTTTTATTCAATTAAATTTTGATAAGTGAAAATCGGTGCATATTTGCTAAAGTTATTTATCGAAGAGTTTCCCGACACCCACTGTTACAGGTGTAAAATCATAAAATTTATTGTGGGAAACTACACGGAATGCGATTTGTTCACTCAGAGTGACCACTGTGGAGATCTAGTACCAAATATGCAAAGTCGTTCAAAACACCAGAGCTGTTATTTTCATAGCGCCAAAACGGTGTTGTTTACATTCCACACTCAAAGCACTATGAATGAACTACCGTGGGCGAAATTCGTTCGTAGCGCTTCGAGTGTGGAATGTAAACAACATATACTTTCTTCTAGATCTCCAACGATGCCGCTCTGAGCTCTGAGCGAAGAAGTCGGTTATCGCCATTATTCAACTGGATCGATTATTATTTATTTGAAACCTGCTGAAAAGTAAGTAAATTTTATCGATTCTACTTATTTTATCAATCTTATTTATATAGTTGAAGTTAACCTGAACTAAAAATATATGGCAGTGGAAACACGGGCTAGTGGCGATAAATACAGATTATTTGATTTAACTTTAATGTTTGCAGATGGCTGATGTGGATGTGAAAAAAAAACTTTCCGGTGCACAGAATCGAAAAAGAAAAGTTGAAAAAGAAGGAAATGCGAAGAAATTTACAGGTTCCATCAAAACATTTCTTCAATCCAGTAAGTTGTGGTAATTGTTCTAATTTATTAACCCTGTAAGGAGCGGTGGGAGGTAAACGTTCCACCTTTATGTTTTTAGTTTTTAAAGAATTATTTAACTATTTCACTAATAAATTAACGCTTTTTTGAGAAAATGCACTTTGTCCCCTCTTGCCCCATATGAATGGCAAGACGGGACGACCTATTCGTAATATCAGTTTTAAGGGATATTATTAATTGTTTGTTACATTCTTTCCCAAAATATACACACGTGATGACGTGAACGTCTACCTCATCATTATCACACAGATTTTTCTTTATTGTTGACTAGCAATGAAAAAAGATTAATCGAAATATTTTGATACCCTGATCTGGCTCATTGCCCTCATTGGAATCAAATTCTTTTAAAATAGTTTTCTTATTTTTTTTTAAATTAAAGAGTCTAATATATAATTTATTTTTTAATAATATTTAGAACTGTATTCATTATAATATATAGAATAAATGTAGTAATAACAATAATTTTTTTTTAACAAACAACATATTCTATAAAAAATCATATTTTTGAAATAAAATGTACACTTCTTAGGGTTAATTTACCTACTTTTTGTTACCTTTTCTTTAACAGGCCCATCTTCAGCTTTCGAAAATCTAGTTACAGAAGAAAATCAAGAAGATATCGAAGATTCTAATCCTATTTTTGCAGTTCCGTCTGCAGAGTCTTCCCCTCTACCAGTTAGTGAATGTAACCCAGTAGAATGCGCCAATTCCTCTTCAGAAATGGAAATAGGATTAATTCCTAAAGATGCAATGAATGATCTTGCCTTATGGCCTGAAGTAATATCAGATAACCTAAGGATATGTTTAGTAAATCACGGACCAGTACAGTTAAACAATTTTATTTTTCCGAAGGATAATAAAAACAGGTCATTTTCAAATGTATATTTTATAAAGAAGTTATGAAATAATGAAACTGTTGAAAGAGACTGGCTCGTCTACTCAAAATCAAATGATTCTGTTTATTGTTTTTACTGTAAACTTTTTAATGTTAATGCCACTACTTTTAATGATAAAATGGGATATAAAGATTGGCAACATTTGTCTAGAAGTATAGAACTACATGAAAAAAGTTATAACCATTTAATGAGTGTTAAAAAGTGTCTTGATTTAAAAAGTTGTATTTTAAAAGGAAACACTGTAGACTCCATAAACCTAGCTGAGATTGAGCGCGAAAAAAAAGGTGGATAGCTGTAATGGAAAGAATAATTTATCTCATCCAATTTTTACCGAAGCAATGTTTAGCATTAAGAGGAAAGACTGAAACTATATTTAAATCCGATAATGGAAATTTTTTGAAATTGGTTGAATGTATTTCTAATTTTGATAATGTATTAGAGAAACACATTGCTCGCATCCAAAAAACTCAACATCGTATGCCTCATTATCTTGGTCATAAAATTCAGAATGAAATAATCTATATAATGGGCGAAAAAATTAAAACAACTATTGTTAATGACCTAAAACTTTCAAAATACTATTCAGTTATTTCAGATTGCACTCCTGATATCTCACATGAGGAGCAAATTTCAGTCGTTGTTAGATTTGTATTTTTAAACCCATCTACAAAATATGCTGAAGTGAAGGAACATTTTTTGGGTTTTTTCCCTATCACTGATACTACTGGCCAAGGGCTGTCGACATTTCTTTTAGAATTTTTGACATCCTTGAATATTGACTTAAAGGATATGCGCGGTCAAGGGTATGATAATGGCGCAAATATGAAAGGCAAAACTATCGGCCTTCAGAAAAAAATTCTAGAATTAAACCCACGAGCTTTTTATGTTCCTTGTGCGGGACACAGTCTTAATTTAGTCGTTAATGATGCAGCTAAGTGTTCACTAGAAATAACAAATTTCTTTTCTATTGCTCAAGAAATTTATATATTTTTTTCAGCATCAACTTCGTGTTGGCAGACACTTATGAGCATGGTTCCTACTTTAACTTTAAAACCATTATCTACTACTAGATGGGAGAGCAGAGTCGAAACATAAAGACACTTCGTTTTAACCTAGGAAAAATTTATGATGCTTTATATCAATTTATTCTGATGACAAAAGAGATACTGACTCAAAAAACTTAGCTAGTTCGTTAATATCAAAACTAAAGTTGTTTAAATTAATTTGCTCTCTTGTTATTTGGTACAATATATTGTCAAAAATTAATATTATTAGTAAAGCTTTGCAAAAATCTGACGTTGCTCTTTCAGAGGGAGTCAAAATGATATCTCAAATAAAAGATGATTTAGTCAAAACTAGTACCGAGTCTGCATTCAAGGAAATGATAAGTAACGCAAAAACTGTTGCCGAAGAAGTTGATGCAGAAATTGAATTTTCCTTAGCTACCCGTCCCCGTCCCAGAAAAAGATTTTTTAATTACGAGGTTTGTGGATGAACCCATCTCTGATCCAGAAAGCAATTTCAAAATAAATTTCTACTATTATTTGCTGGATACCGCGATATCAAAATTAGATGAACGATTCAAACTTTTAAATGAAAACAACATGTCTTTTTCCTTTTTACAAAATATTAACAATTGGAGAAATTTAAATTCTGAGAAAAAAAGAATGCTGTGTTTAAATTTACAGCAGAAATTGAGCAATGGTTCAGAATCGGACATTGATGGAGAGGACTTATTCAATGATCTTTGAAATTAAAATTTTTGATCTTTTTCAAAATTAAAATTAGTTAAAAATTATCTTAGGTCAGCAATATCTCAAACTAGATTAACTAATTTATCAATAATTAATTTCGAACATGAAACTCGTATAGAAGTAAGTGACATTGTTAGGGATTTTGCTAATGCAAAGGCTCGAAAAGTAAATTTTTTGTAACTTGTAAGTTATATTAGTTGTTTATAATAAATAAACATTACTTACTAATTCAATTTTTAATTTTGTTTCATTATACTTTGTATAAATGGTGCAATAAACTATTTAACATAAATAAAACAAAGTTGGTTTCTATAAGACCCCAGATATCCTCAATAACGGCTTACTCCTATTTTCCCATCCAATTTTGTAAGTAATTTGTGTGATGTGGGATGGTTTTTGTAGTAACCTGATAGGTTTCAAATGTAATGACTGGATAATGGTTGGGGGGGGGGCGCCACGATAGTTCTCGCATCAGGGCGCCGGATAGGATAGGGCCGCCACTGCCCCCACTAACGTCCAATTTCATATTTTTCCACATTTCTGCCAATTGCAACTTCTAATGCGGATTTCAAGGTGTTCTAACATTGTCTGATTTAATTACACATACTCTATGTAATTACTATTGGACTCGCATAATTAGTGTAATTACTACGCTCTTAAAATCGCACAGAATTCGCACTGAACATCCTAATCACACCGTTTTTGCACTGCACATGTGTATTATTTTTATGCATATTGTAACGTAGCGGTTTTTGTAGAGGTTTTTAGCGAAAACTTTGTATGTGGCTTATTGTGTGTTCGTCTTATTTAATTAAGCTCCCAATGTTGTTATGCAACAATCTTGTAACGTAACGCAGTGAGGTATAGTAGAGTTATATTATATGCCCCACGTTGTATGCGTCAATCTTGTAACGTCGCGGTTTGAGATATTAAAGTTTCCGCCTCTCCGCAGTCACCACTTATGAATTATAATAACTGACGTTTTAAAAAAATAAATAAAGGATTTTTCAATGTTACTCAATCTAAACAGAAATCGAGAGTGTGTGATTTGGGGTCAAGGAGGGAAGTTGTTCAGCCTTATGAGGAAGAGAGAGTAAGTACCAATTATTTACACTCGGTTTAGACGATTTCTGATTTTTCAAATTTTTCGCTGTAATTTAAATCAGCGGATTGTGAGACAAGTTTCCACGCCTAGTTCAACCAGCCTACACTATAGCAAAATCTGATCCGATGTGTTGATCTCTTCTGTTTTTGTGCTGAAATCTATTACAACTACCCACTACAAAAATTATAACACATTTATTATTCAATATCATTTTTCAATAATATTATTTATTTATATTATTGGTTTTACTTCCATATTCCTTAAGGAATGGAAGTATGGTGATGGCAAAAAAAATCGTGTTCGAGATTATTGCAGATTCTGATTCTACTACACTCAAAACATGAAAAAAAGTCGTTTTCCGAAAAGTGTCTGTGTGTGTGTCTGTCTGTCTGTGTGTCTGTCTGTGTGTCTGTCTGTGTGTCTATCTGTGTGTCTGTAGATTTTTTTTCTATGGCAAACGATAACTGCCGCAAATTCAAACAGAATCAAATAATTTTTTGCATACAGCCCTTTTTTGTAGAGGACTCGCGACCTATTGTTTTTGGTGAAGATCGGTTGAGGTAAAGGGGTAGTTTACCTGCAACGGTTTTTTTTTATCAAGGGAAATTTTTTTTTTTTGGCAAACAATAACAGCCGCAAATTCAAACAGAATCAAATAATGTTTCGCATACAGCCCTGAATTGTAGAGTTCTCAAGACCTATTGTTTTTGGTGAAGATCGGTTAAGGGAAAGGGGTAGTTTACCTGTAACGTTTTATGTTTTAACAAGGGTATTTCCTATGGCAAACTATAACAGCCGCAAATTCAAACAGAATCAAAAGATTATTTGCATACAGCCCTAAATTGTAGAGTCCTCAAGATCTGTTGTTTTTGGTGAAGATCGGTTAAGGGAAAGGGGTAGTTTACCTACAACGTTTTTTACTTCCATATTCCTTAAGGAATGGAAGTATGGTGATGGCAAAAAAAATCGTGTTCGAGATTATTGCAGATTCTGATTCTACTACACTCAAAACATGAAAAAAAGTCGTTTTCCGAAAAGTGTCTGTGTGTCTGTCTGTGTGTCTGTCTGTCTGTCTGTCTGTCTGTCTGTCTGTAGATTTTTTTTCTATGGCAAACGATAACTGCCGCAAATTCAAACAGAATCAAATAATTTTTTGCATACAGCCCGGTTTTGCAGAGTTCTCGCGACCTATTGTTTTTGGTGAAGATCGGTTGAGGGAAAGGGGTAGTTTACCTGCAACGGTTTTTTTTTAGCAAGGGTAATTTTGTTTGTTTGGCAAACGATAACAGCCGCAAATTCAAACAGAATCAAATAATGTTTCGCATACAGCCCTGAATTGTAGAGTTCTCAAGACCTATTGTTTTTGGTGAAGATCGGTTAAGGGAAAGGGGTAGTTTACCTGTAACGTTTTATGTTTTAACAAGGGTATTTCCTATGGCAAACGATAACAGCCGCAAATTCAAACAGAATGAAAAGATTATTTGCATACAGCCCTAAATTGTAGAGTTCTCAAGACCTTTTGTTTTTGGTGAAGATCGGTTAAGGGAAAGGGGTAGTTTACCTACAACGTTTTTTTAACAAGGGTATTTTCTATGGCAAACGATAACAGCCGCAAATTCAAACAGAATCAAATAATTTTCTGCATACAGCCCTGATTTGTAGAGTACTCAAGACCTATTGTTTTTGGTGAAGATCGGTTGAGGGGAAGGGGTAGTTTACCAGCAACGTTTTTTATCATGCGTATTTTCTATGGCAAACGACAACTGCCGCAAATTCAAACAGAATCAAATAATTTTTTGCATACAGCCCTGATTTGTAGAGTACTCGCGACCTATTGTTTTTGGTGAAGATCGGTTGAGGGGAAGGGGTAGTTTACCTGCAACGGTTTTTTTTATCAAGGGAAATTTTTTTTTTTTGGCAAACGATAACAGCCGCAAATTCAAACAGAATCAAATAATGTTTCGCATACAGCCCTGAATTGTAGATTTCTCAAGACCTATTGTTTTTGGTGAAGATCGGTTGAGGGAAAGGGGTAGTTTACCTGCAACGTTTTTTTAACAAGGGTATTTTCTATGGCAAACGATAACAGCCGCAATTTCAAACATAATCAAATAATGTTTTGCATACAGCCCTGATTTGTAGAGTACTCAAGACCTATTGTTTTTGGTGAAGATCGGTTGAGGGGAAGGGGTAGTTTACCTGCAACGTTTTTTTATCAAGCGTATTTTCTATGGCAAACGATAACTGCCGCAAATTCAAACAGAATCAAATAATTTTTTGCATACGTCAGTGAATTGTAGAGGACTCAAGGCCTTTAGATTTTGGTGAAGATCAGTTAAGGGGAAGGGGTAGTTTACCTGCAACCTTTTACGTTTTAACAAGAGTAAAGTACTTGAAAATTCATTTAAACTTTTTCAAACAATGGTAATTGTTGAAAATAAAATAATTTTGTTGCCAGGCAGTCTGAAAATTTCAGATTTTGTACCACAAAATCTGAAAAGATTATACGATAGTTTATGAAATGGTTAATAATACGTCAGTGGAAGGTGTAATGAGAAATTAGCAGAAATGGAAACCTGGGGAATGTTAACTGTTCTGTAGATACAATTTTGTCAGAATGTTTGGAAATGATCATCAACATTGAAGAAAAAGTAAGCATATTAAGAAACATATGTAAGTACTTATTATAAAAAAATAATGTTTGTTTTTTGATAAAGTCATTTTGATTATAAAATATAAATATTTACAACAAGAAAAGAATTTTCAGTTTTCAAAATTTAAATATATTTTTATAAAACAATGGGTTCTTCATTGAGGTGGGGACCATGTCACTCACTCCATCTCAAGCCTCCTCTCCCATTTTGCAGAAAAAGAGGACCCTGTCAAGGCTGATACTTTCACGACAGTGACAGGGCTTTCCACCAAATTCAGCAGAGTGACAGGTAGGACCAACTCTGATTGGCTCCTCAGATTTCCCCAGCGTTAGTAGGTTCTATGAAAATATTTTATTTCAAAAATGATTTTAAATATAAATCTTAGATATGTTTTATAAATCTCATGTTTTATGTTTTAACATGGGTAATTTTTACTTCCATATTCCTTAAGGAATGGAAGTATGGTGATGGCAAAAAAAATCGTGTTCGAGATTATTGCAGATTCTGATTCTACTACACTCAAAACATGAAAAAAAGTCGTTTTCCGGAAAGTGTCTGTGTGTGTGTGTGTCTGTCTGTCTGTCTGTGTGTCTGTAGATTTTTTTTTTTGGCAAACGATAACAGCCGCAAATTCAAACAGAATCAAATAATTTTTTGCATACAGCCCTGATTTGTAGAGTACTCGCGACCTATTGTTTTTGGTGAAGATCGGTTGAGGTAAAGGGGTAGTTTACCAGCAACGGTTTTTTTTTTATCAAGGGTAATTTTGTTTGTTTGGCAAACGATAACAGCCGCAAATTCAAACAGAATCAAATAATGTTTCGCATACAGCCCTGAATTGTAGAGTTCTCACGATCTGTTGATTTTGGTAAAGATCGGTTAAGGCAAAGGGGTAGTTTACCTGTACCGTTTTATGTTTTAACAATGGTATTTACTATGGTAAAGATAACAGCCGCAAATTCAAAAATAATCAAATAATGTTTTGCATACTGCCCTAAATTGTAGAGTTCTCAAGACCTTTTGTTTTTGGTGAAGATCGGTTGAGGGAAAGGGGTAGTTTACCAGCCACGTTTTTTGTTTTATCAAGGGTATTTTTTATGGCAAACGATAACAGCCGCAAATTCACACAAAATTATATAATATTTTGCATACAACCCTAAATTGTAGAGTTCTCAAGACCTGTCGTTTTTGGTGAAGATCGGTTAAGGGAAAGGGGTAGTTTACCTGCAACGGTTTTTTATCAAGGGTAATTTTACTTCCATATTCCTTAAGGAATGGAAGTATGGTGATGGCATAAAAAATCGTGTTCGAGATTATTGCAGATTCTGATTCTACTACACTCAAAACATGAAAAAAAGTCGTTTTCCGAAAAGTGTCTGTGTGTGTGTGTCTGTGTGTCTGTCTGTCTGTGTGTGTGTCTGTAGATTTTTTTCTATGGCAAACGATAACAGCCGCAAATTCAAACAGAATCAAATAATTTTTTGCATACAGCCCTGATTTGTAGAGTACTCCCGACCTATTGTTTTTGGTGAAGATCGGTTGAGGGAAAGGGGTAGTTTACCTGCAACGGTTTTTTTTTATCAAGGGTAATTTTGTTTGTTTGGCAAACGATAACAGCCGCAAATTCAAACAGAATCAAATAATGTTTCGCATACAGCCCTGAATTGTAGAGTTCTCACGATCTGTTGATTTTGGTAAAGATCGGTTAAGGGAAAGGGGTAGTTTACCTGTACCGTTTTATGTTTTAACAATGGTATTTACTATGGCAAATGATAACAGCCGCAAATTCAAACATAATCAAATAATGTTTTGCATACTGCCCTACATTGTAGAGTTCTCAAGACCTTTTGTTTTTGGTGAAGATCGGTTAAGGGAAAGGGGTAGTTTACCTGCAACGTTTTATGTTTTTAAGGGTATTTTCTATGGCAAACGATAAGAGCCGCAAATTCAAAGAGAATCAAATACGTTTTTGCATACAGCCCTGATTTCTTGAGTACTAAAGACCTATTGTTTTTGGTGAAGATCGTTTAAGGGAAAGGGGTAGTTTACCTGCCACGTTTTTTGTTTTATCAAGGGTATTTTATATGGCAAACGATAACAGCCGCAAATTCACACAAAATCATATAATATTTTGCATACAACCCTAAATTGTATATTTCTCAAGACCTGTCGTTTTTGGTGAAGATCGGTTAAGGGAAAGGGGTAGTTTACCTGCAACGGTTTTTTATCAAGGGTAATTTTACTTCCATATTCCTTAAGGAATGGAAGTATGGTGATGGCAAAAAAAATCGTGTTCGAGATTATTGCAGATTCTGATTCTACTACACTCAAAACATGAAAATATCGGTATGGAGAACCATACATGACTTCCATATTCTAAGATTTATATTTAAAATCATTTTCACCCAAACAGCCAGGGAAGGAATTTTAACAAAAAAATACTCTTTCTTGCCAATAACGTAGTACACATATAAAAAATATTATCCCCTCCCTCTTCAACTATAATTTTGATTTATAGAAAATTACCCCCAGCCCATTCAACTAGCCTCTTCATTTATAGATATTTCATCTACGTTTCTACAGTGGATTATTAAGATCTTATCAGGATACTTTATCAAAATTAAGTACTTTACTCATGTTACAACAAAAAATGTTTCAGGTAAACTGCCCTTTCCCCGTAACCGATCTTCACCAAAATCAACAGACATTAAGTTCTCTATAGCTCAGGCACATATGTAAAAAATTATTTGATTCTGTTTGAATTTACGGCAGTTATGGTTCGTCATATAAAAAATTACCCATGTTAAAACATAAAACATGAGATTTATAAAACATATCTAAGATTTATATTTAAAATCATTTTTGAAATAAAATATTTTCATAGAACCTACTAACGCTGGGGAAATCTGAGGAGCCAATCAGAGTTGGGCCTACCTGTCACTCTGCTGAATTTGGTGGAAAGCCCTGTCACTGTCGTGAAAGTATCAGCCTTGACAGGGTCCTCTTTTTCTGCAAAATGGGAGAGGAGGCTTGAGATGGAGTGAGTGACATGGTCCCCACCTCAATGAAGAACCCATTGTTTTATAAAAATATATTTAAATTTTGAAAACTGAAAATTCTTTTCTTGTTGTAAATATTTATATTTTATAATCAAAATGACTTTATCAAAAAACAAACATTATTTTTTTATAATAAGTACTTACATATGTTTCTTAATATGCTTACTTTTTCTTCAATGTTGATGATCATTTCCAAACATTCTGACAAAATTGTATCTACAGAACAGTTAACATTCCCCAGGTTTCCATTTCTACTAATTTCTCATTACACCTTCCACTGACGTATTATTAACCATTTCATAAACTATCGTATAATCTTTTCAGATTTTGTGGTACTAAATCTGAAATTTTCAGATTGCCTGGCAACAAAATTATTTTATTTTCAACAATTACCATTGATTGAAAAAGTTTAAATGAATTTTCAAGTACTTTACTCTTGTTAAAACGTAAAAGTTTGCTGGTAAACTACCCCTTCCCCTTAACTAATCTTCACCAAAATCTAAAGGCCTTGAGTCCTCTACAATTCACTGATGTATGCAAAAAATTATTTGATTCTGTTTGAATTTGCGGCAGTTATCGTTTGCCATAGAAAATACGCTTGATAAAAAACGTTGCAGGTAAACTACCCCTTCCCCTCACCCGATCTTCACCAAAAACAATGGGTCTTGAGTACTCTACAAATCAGGGCTGTATGCAGAAAATTATTTGATTCTGTTTTAATTTGCGGCTGTTATCGTTTGCATTATAAAATACCCTTGTTATAAAAACGTTGTAGGTAAACTACCCCTTTCCCTTAACCGATCTTCACCAAAAACAATAGGTCTTGAGAACTCTACAATTCAGGGCTGTATGCGAAACATTATTTGATTCTGTTTGAATTTGCGGCTGTTATCGTTTGCCAAACAAAAAAATTTCCCTTGATAAAAAAAACCGTTGCAGGTAAACTACCCCTCCCCCTCAACCGATCTTCACCAAAAACAACAGGTCGCGAGTACTCTACAAATCAGGGCTGTATGCAAAAAAGTATTTGATTCTGTTTGAATTTTCGGCAGTTATCGTTTGCCATAGAAAATACGCTTGATAAAAAACGTTGCAGGTAAACTACCCCTTCCCCTCAACCGATCTTCACCAAAAACAAAAGGTCTTGAGTACTCTACAAATCAGGGCTGTATGCAGAAAATTGTTTGATTCTGTTTGAATTTGCGGCTGTTATCGTTTGCCATAGAAAATACCCTTGTTAAAACAACGTTGTAGGTAAACTACCCCTTTCCCTTAACCGATCTTCACCAAAAACGGCAGGTCTTGAGAACACTACAATTTAGGGCTGTATGCAAATAATCTTTTGATTCTGTTTGAATTTGCGGCTGTTATCGTTTGCCATAGGAAATACCCTTGTTAAAACATAAAACGTTACTGGTAAACTACCCCTTTCCCTTAACCGATCTTCACCAAAAACAATAGGTCTTGAGAACTCTATAATTCAGGGCTGTATGCGAAAAATTATTTGATTCTGTTTGAATTTGCGGCTGTTATCGTTTGCCAAAAAAAAAAATTTCCCTTGATAAAAAATAACCGTTGCAGGTAAACTACCCCTTTCCCTCAACCGATCTTCACCAAAAACAATAGGTCGCGAGTCCTCTACAAATCAGGGCTGTATGCAAAAAATTATTTGATTCCGTTTGAATTTGCGGCAGTTATCGTTTGCCATAGAAAAAAATCTACAGACACACAGACAGACACACACACAGACACTTTTCGGAAAACGACTTTTTTTCATGTTTTGAGTGTAGTAGAATCAGAATCTGCAATAATCTCGAACACGATTTTTTTTGCCATCACCATACTTCCATTCCTTAAGGAATATGGAAGTAAAAAAGTCGTTTTCCGAAAAGTGTCTGTGTGTGTGCAAATTCAAACAGAATCAAAAGTTTATTTGCATACAGCCCTGAATTGTAGAGTTCTCAAGGCCTATTGTTTTTGGTGAAGATCGGTTAAGGGAAAGGGGTAGTTTACCAGTAACGTTTTATGTTTTAACAAGGGTATTTCCTATGGCAAACGATAACAGCCGCAAATTCAAACAGAATCAAAAGATTATTTGCATACAGCCCTAAATTGTAGAGTTCTCAAGACCTATTGTTTTTGGTGAAGATCGGTTAAGGGAAAGGGGTAGTTTACCTACAACGTTTTTTTAACAAGGGTATTTTCTATGGCAAACGATAACAGCCGCAAGTTCAAACAGAATCAAATAATTTTCTGCATTCAGCCCTGATTTGTAGAGTACTCAAGACCTATTGTTTTTGGTAAAGATCGGTTGAGGGGAAGGGGTAGTTTACCTGCAACGTTTTTTATCAAGCGTATTTTCTATGGCAAACGATAACAGCCGCAAATTCAAACAGAATCAAATAATGTTTTGCATACAGCCCTGATTTGTAGAGTACTCAAGACCTGTTGTTTTTGGTGAAGATCGGTTAAGGGGAAGGCGTAGTTTACCAGCAACGTTTTTTTATCAAGCGTATATTCTATGGCAAATGATAACAGCCGCAAATTCAAACAGAATCAAATAATTTTTTGCATACGTCCCTGAATTGTAGATACCTCAAGGACTTTTGATTTTGGTGAAGATCGGTTAAGGGGAAGGGGTAGTTTACCTGCAACCTTTTACGTTTTAACAAGAGTAAAGTACTTAAACTTTTTTTTAACTTTTTGAAACAATGGTAATTGTTAAAAATAAAATAATTTTGTTGCCAGGCAATAAAATTATAATTTTTTCATTTATGTATTTTACTTCCATATTCCTTAAGGAATGGAAGTATGGTGATGGCAAAAAAAATCGTGTTCGAGATTATTGCAGATTCTGATTCTACTACACTCAAAACATGAAAAAAAGTCGTTTTCCGAAAAGTGTCTGTGTGTGTGTCTGTCTGTCTGTCTGTCTGTGTGTCTGTCTGTGTGTCTATCTGTAGATTTTTTTTCTATGGCAAACGATAACTGCCGTAAATTCAAACAGAATCAAATAATTTTTTGCATGCAGCCCTGATTTGCAGAGTACTCGCGACCTATTGTTTTTGGTGAAGATCGGTTGAGGGAAAGGGGTAGTTTACCTGCAACGTTTTTTTTTTAGCAAGGGTAATTTTGTTTGTTTGGCAAACGATAACAGCCGCAAATTCAAACAGAATCAAATAATGTTTCGCATACAGCCCTGAATTGTAGATTTCTCACGATCTGTTGATTTTGGTGAAGATCGGTTAAGGGAAAGGGGTAGTTTACCTGTAACGTTTTATGTTTTAACAAGGGTATTTCCTATGGCAAACGATAACAGCCGCAAATTCAAACAGAATCAAATAATGTTTTGCATACAGCCCTAAATTGTAGAGTTCTCAAGACCTATTGTTTTTGGTGAAGGTCGGTTGAGGGAAAGGGGTAGTTTACCAGCAACGTTTTTTTAACAAGGGTATTTTCTATGGCAAACGATAACAGCCGCAAATTCAAACAGAATCAAATAATGTTTTGCATACAGCCCTGATTTGTAGAGTACTCAAGACCTATTGTTTTTGGTGAAGATCGGTTAAGGGAAAGGGGTAGTTTACCAGTAACGTTTTATGTTTTAACAAGGGTATTTCCTATGGCAAACGATAACAGCCGCAAATTCAAACAAAATCAAAAGATTATTTGCATACAGCCGTAAATTGTAGAGTTCTCAAGACCTATTGTTTTTGGTGAAGATCGGTTGAGGGAAAGGGGTAGTTTACCGGCAACGTTTTTTTAACAAGGGTATTTTCTATGGCAAACGATAACAGCCGCAAATTCAAACAGAATCAAATAATGTTTTGCGTACAGCCCTGATTTGTAGAGTACTTAAGACCTATTGTTTTTGGTGAAGATCGGTTAAGGGGAAGGGGTAGTTTACCTGCAAGGTTTTTTTATCAAGCGTATTTTCTATGGCAAACGTAACAGCCGCAAATTCAAACAGAATCAAATAATGTTTTGCATACGTCCCTGAATTCTAGAGGTCTCAATGACTTTCGATTTTGGTGAAGATCGGTTAAGGGGAAGGGGTAGTTTACCAGCAACCTTTTACGTTTTAACAAGAGTAAAGTACTTGAAAATTTATTTAAACTTTTTGAAACAATGGTAATTGTTAAAAATAAAATAATTTTGTTGCCAGGCAATAAAATTATAATTTTTTCATTTTAATGTAATATAATATTTTTCATTTAATACAGCAATAAAAGGCAGGTAAGACACAGCCTGGCTGTTTGGCTGAAAATGATTTTAAATATAAATCTTAGAATATGGAAGTCATGTATGGTTCTCCATACCGATATTTTTTCTCAGTTATGTACTGTTTATTCCTGTAAAACACCTTCAAAAATCTAGGATCATCTTATATGTGAGATGTCTTATTAAAACAGTAATTATTGTCTGTTTTGGTTATCTGTTCTGTGATAATCTCATTATGTGGCCACACTATATAAGCTATATGTTTCTATTCTGTCCATTGACATAATATTCTTCCTAATTCCATGAGTATATAGATGTTGCAACTTGGACACTCCACTTGTTTACTTCCATATTCCTTAAGGAATGGAAGTATGGTGATGGCAAAAAAAATCGTGTTCGAGATTATTGCAGATTCTGATTCTACTACACTCAAAACATGAAAAAAAGTCGTTTTCCGAAAAGTGTCTGTGTGTGTGTGTGTCTGTCTGTCTGTCTGTCTGTCTGTCTGTGTGTCTATAGATTTTTTCTATGGCAAACGATAACTGCCGCAAATTCATACAGAATCAAATAATGTTTTGCATACCGTCCTGATTTGCAGAGTACTCGCGACCTATTGTTTTTGGTGAAGATCGGTTGAGGAAAAGGGGTAGTTTACCTGCAACGGTTCTTTTTAGCAAGGGTAATTTTGTTTGTTTGGCAAACGATAACAGCCGCAAATTCAAACAGAATCAAATAATGTTTCGCATACAGCCCTGAATTGTCGAGTTCTCAAGATCTGTTGATTTTGGTGAAGATCGGTTAAGGGACAGGGGTAGTTTACCTGTAACGTTTTATGTTTTAACAAGGGTATTTCCTATGGCAAACGATAACAGCCGCAAATTCAAACAGAATCAAAAGGTTATTTGCATACAGCCCTAAATTGTGGAGTTCTCAAGACCTGTTGTTTTTGGTGAAGATCGGTTAAGGGAAAGGGGTAGTTTACCTGCAACGTTTTTTTAACAAGGGTATTATCTATGGCAAACGATAACAGCCGCAAATTCAAACAGAATCAAATAATGTTTTGCATACGGCCCTGATTTGTAGAGTACTCAAGACCTATTGTTTTGGTGAAAATCGGTTAAGGGGAAGGGGTAGTTTACCTGGAACGTTTTTTTATCAGGCGTATTTTCTATGGCAAACGATAACAGCGGCAAATTCAAACAGAATCAAATAATTTTTTGCATACGTCCCTGAATTGTAGAGGTCTCAATGACTTTCGATTTTGGTGAAGATCGGTTAAGGGGAAGGGGTAGTTTACCTGCAACCTTTTACGTTTTAACAAGAGTAAAGTACTTGAAAATTTATTTAAACTTTTTGAAACAATGGTAATTGTTAAAAATAAAATAATTTTGTTGCCAGGCAATAAAATTATAATTTTTTCATTTTAATGTAATATAATATTTTTCATTTAATACAGCAATAAAAAGGCAGGTAAGACACAGCCTGGCTGTTTGGCTGAAAATGATTTTAAATATAAATCTTAGAATATGGAAGTCATGTATGTTTCTCCATACCGATATTTTTCTATAGTAAACGATAACAACCGCAAATTCAAACAGAATCAAATGATGTTTTGCATACAGCCCTGTATTGTAGAGTTCTCAATACGTATTGGTGTTGGTGAAGATCGGTTGAGGGAAAGGGGTAGTTTACCGGCAACATTTTATGTTTTAACTAGGGTAATTTTTTACTTCCATATTCCTTAAGGAATGGAAGTATGGTGATGGCAAAAAAAATCGTGTTCGAGATTATTGCAGATTCTGATTCTACTACACTCAAAACATGAAAAAAAGTCGTTTTCCGAAAAGTGTCTGTGTGTGTCTGTCTGTCTGTCTGTGTGTCTGTCTGTAGATTTTTTTTTTTGGCAAACGATAACTGCCGCAAATTCAAACAGAATCAAATAATTTTTTGCATACAGCCCTGATTGGTAGAGTACTCAAGACCTATTGTTTTTGGTGAAGATCGGTTGAGGGAAAGGGGTAGTTTACCTGCAACGGTTTTTTTTTATCAATGGAAATTTTTTTTTTTGGCAAACGATAACAGCCGCAAATTCAAACAGAATCAAATAATGTTTCGCATACAGCCCTGAATTGTAGAGTTCTCAAGACCTATTGTTTTTGGTGAAGATCGGTTAAGGGAAAGGGGTAGTTTACCTGTAACGTTTTATGTTTTAACAAGGGTATTTCCTATGGCAAACGATAACAGCCGCAAATTCAAACAGAATCAAACGATTATTTGCATACAGCCCTATATTGTAGAGTACTCAAGACCTATTGTTTTTTGTGAAGATCGGTTGAGGGGAAGGGGTAGTTTACCTGCAACGTTTTTTTATCAAGCGTATTTTCTATGGCAAACGATAACAGCCGCAAATTGAAACAGAATCAAATAATTTTTTGCATACGTCCCTGAATTGTAGAGGTCTCAATGACTTTCGATTTTGGTGAAGATCGGTTAAGGGGAAGGGGTAGTTTACCTGCAACCTTTTACGTTTTAACAAGAGTAAAGTACTTGAAAATTTATTTAAACTTTTTGAAACAATGGTAATTGTTAAAAATAAAATAATTTTGTTGCCAGGCAATAAAATTATAATTTTTTCATTTTAATGTAATATAATATTTTTCATTTAATACAGCAATAAAAAGGCAGGTAAGACACAGCCTGGCTGTTTGGCTGAAAATGATTTTAAATATAAATCTTAGAATATGGAAGTCATGTATGGTTCTCCATACCGATATTTACTTTTTACTTCCATATTCTTTAAGGAATGGAAGTATGGTGATGGCAAAAAAAATCGTGTTCGAGATTATTGCAGATTCTGATTCTACTACACTCAAAACATGAAAAAAAGTCGTTTTCCGAAAAGTGTCTGTGTGTGTGTCTGTGTGTGTGTGTGTGTGTGTGTGTGTGTGTGTGTGTGTGTGTGTGTGTGTGTGTGTGTGTGTGTGTCTGTGTGTCTGTAGATTTTTTTTCTATGGCAAACGATAACTGCCGCAAATTCAAACAGAATCAAATAATTTTTTGGATGCAGCCCTGATTTGTAGAGTACTCACGACCTATTGTTTTTGGTGAAGATCGGTTGAGGGAAAGGGGTAGTTTACCTGCAACGGTTTTTTTTAATCAAGGGAATTTTTTCTTTTTTTGGCCAACGATAACAGCCGCAAATTCAAACAGAATCAAAAGATTATTTGCATACAGCCCTAAATTGTAGAGTTCTCAAGATCTGTTGTTTTTGGTGAAGATCGGTTGAGGGAAAGGGGTAGTTTACCTGCAACGTTTTTTTAACAAGGGTATTTTCTATGGCAAACGATAACAGTCGCAAATTCAAACAGAATCAAATAATGTTTTGCATACAGCCCTGATTTGTAGAGTACTCAAGACCTGTTGTTTTTTGTGAAGATCGGTTAAGGGGAAGAGGTAGTTTACCTGCAACGTTTTTTTATCAAGCGTATTTTCTATGGCAAACGATAACTGCCGCAAATTCAAACAGAATCAAATAATTTTTTGCATACTTCCCTGAATTGTAGAGGTCTCAAGGACTTTCGATTTTGGTGAAGATCGGTTAAGGGGAAAGGGTAGTTTACCGGCAACCTTTTACGTTTTAACAAGAGTAAAGTACTTGAAAATTTATTTAAATTTTTTCAAACAATGGTAATTGTTAAAAATAAAATAATTTTTTTGCCAAGAAATAAAATTAAAATTTTTTCATTTTAATGTACATCATGTAGAACAGAAAATATATCGCGCTTGGCAGGCGATATTAAGATTAAAATATAAATCTTAGAATAAGGAAGTCATGTATGGTTCTCCATACCGATATTTTGTTTCCTGCCACCAAAATACAAGTATCACAATTGATCTTTACTTATATAAAACATAATATCGATTTCATCGAGTAAACATGGAATTGTCTAAAGAAAAAAACATATATGGTTTTGTTTACCAAATTTTACACTATTTTCAAAACATCAATTAATATATAATTCTTAATAATTCCCCAGGGTTAAGGGCAAGTTCTTTTTGTTATGGGATGGTCAGAAATGGATAATTACTAAGCTTTACAAATACCGAAAAAATATTAAATAAATTTGTTTATTTTTCGTTTAGTATGTAGTTCCAGGAATGTCCGTAAGAGAGCAGCGAGCGTTTGTTTACTTTAAAAAACATGTGATTAAATTTGACTAGTTTCGTTTTCTATACCAACATTCGGAATGCGTTTTCTTCGTTAACTATTAAACGAAATGTTTATATTACCTCTCTTCGTATGGTTCTTACGGGAATGAAGCTTTTTCTCTGGTGAGATCCGTCTGGAGTTATAATTTCATTACCGTCTGGCTCATATTCTATTGTCAACTTGAACTATTGCGAAACTAGGTCGAATCATCAGAAGGTTTTCTTTCACTGTTTTTTAAAGAGTATAACCATTTAATTTTGATAAATAATGGATGATTATATAGTGGTCATGTTGCTTGTTAATTTTGTACTAATTTTCACTCCTCCAAAGTTCCAGAAAGGTTATTTTATTAGAATTGTAGTAGCATCATTTTGTCAACTCTATGGTTTTATTCCAAAAAAAATTATTAACAATACTTGTTATTTCCGTCACTCTTAGTAACCCATAGTATTTTTATTATACAGGCAGTTTGTAATTATTATAAATTTATATTTTATTTACCGAAAAATAATTCTTTTCCATTCCGGTTTCTTTATCAATTTGGTTTACATAATAAGTTTTTGTTCATTTTCTTATGACCTTGTATATAAGTATTTGATAATTTTATTATCTTTAAATAAATTTATATAAATTATTTATTAGTCTCTCATAGTATTCCTACACTGCACTACTTCCTGCTGCCATTTCCCTCATAGTATTATTTTAATTTTTTATTATCCTTTAATATTTAAATTTTTATGTTTTTTTTTTTTTCTTTAAAACTAACCCTGGGTTATCTTATATTATAACACAAATATTTGGAAAAATATAACATTAACTTAGGTATAACAATTGGTTGTCCATACAATATAAATATTACAATAAATAAATAAAATACAAAATCAGTTAGTAGTATTATAGTCTACTCTCATGGTTTTATAATGCCCAAACCTACAGCACAATTCTGTAATAAGTTACCTTCACTTTCATTTTTTACCTCAATGGGTACACTATAACTCACTTTGCACCGTATATCACTCGAATTGTTTATCATGTTTAGTGATATACTTTAATTTAGAGCTAGTTATAGGTTACCCATTTCTGACCTTTATTTTCTTACATGATTTAATTTATTGGGACCGGGTTATGTAACGTTACATAAAGCCCCCCCACTAGAACAAATTTATTTTAGTTTAACTCGTTTATTAAAAATAAATTGTTGATTGGTTCAATTCTTCTAATAGTCTTGGCTTTATTCTTCATAATAGTGTTTCTTTAATTCAAACTGGTTGTAAACTGACTGGTAATTCAGACTGGTGGTAATTGCTGTTTTCTTACTCTACTCTCTCTCCCTTGGAGGCAAATTCATCAATTATTTATTTCTCTGGGTAGTGGTACTTCCACATTTTATTTGATAAGGACTGGTCACACTAATCATATTAAACTTGTTTTAACACTCGTTTCTATTTACTACTATAAATTATCTTTATCAATTAAGCTTCAGTCTGCTATCTTCCTTCTATTTTCTTCATCTATACTTCTGGAATCCAATATCACTTTTTTCAGCTATTTTATAATTATTATCCCTTAAATATTCAATTTCCCTAACATTTTTCCCTATCTTGTGCGGTGGTACCAGTCGGGTGGCCACTCTGGGTCCATAACTCCGCTGTCCATCCTTACACCTTCTGAGACCAGGGGAACATCATCCCTGCTCATAAAAATTATTGCCGGAACATTTCTACGGTCAATACATTAAAATAAAAAAATTATAAGTAGTAGTCAATTAGCGACTAGTACTAAACACTTTTGGGATTCTTCATACTGTAGCTGTTTGCATTTATTTATATATTTCTTCTTCTCCTTGATTCCTTCTTCTTTTCCATTAACTAATAGCATATAACATTATTGATAGGCCTTATGTTAAAATTCTTTTGACTTTACTTCTTGTGACATATTTCTCCGTATCATTTCTTCTTATATAATCTTCAATTCTGAGAAATTCTAATTATTGTATTAATTATCATCCTCCTTCAGTTTCATTGGAGTCATTAAATTATTCTTTATTCTTCTTATCATCATCATCAACATTACCATCAATTGTTTTTGTTCATTTAATTTTTCTTCTGTTTGTTACCATTAAAAATATTACTTTTTCCTATTATTTCATTTTAAATCAATTCTTTATAACTCTTATTTACTAATCTGTTATTATTTTTTGTTAAATTATATGGTTTCAAAATAACTTGAGTAAGATGTCCTTACATAGTTTTTGAATTTTGGGGTTTTAGTCTCTTTACTTTAAATTATATGGTTTCAAAATAACTTGAGTAAGATGTCCTTACATACTTTTAGAATTTTGGGGTTTTTATTTACAATGGGTTGCTTGGTCCTGTATCCATAAAATCCGTCCCTTTTTTCTGGTTTGTTTGGAGTCTGTTTAACCGTGGTCCATTATTTCAGGTACTTCCTTTACTCGGATTACTGGGGTGTTCGGAATTAATTCTCTCCTTGATAATCTTCTTACCATCCGGCTCTCCCACTTTGCTGCTATGAAACTTTCACTTAAGTACCGGTCTTCCGTCATAATTCGTTCCTTTTTAACTAACAAGTATTGTACCTCCTCTAACATAACATAGTTGCTCATATTTAATCTCATTCCATTCCCTTTTACCCCTGGATTATTTACCAAATATTTGAATGTTGTATTCCGTCTTGAAGATACGACTGATATTGTCTGATACACTTCCATCGTTGACACATTTAACTGGGATGTAAACTTAATTAACTCCCTCTGTTCGTTAATTGGAAGGTTGAATACATTAATTAATCCACCTGTAATCATCTCCCATTCTTCCTTGGTATTTATTATTCTCTTTCTACATGTTTTTATTATTTTCTTGGTCTTCTTTTCCACGGTTTGAACATCCTTTTTGTTGTGGCTATTTTTATTTTCAGATAGCAATGCATTCGGGTCTTCTTTAGTACCTTCGGAAGTGCTGTTTAATGTTTTATCCAAATTATTAAAACCGCTGTCCATTTTCTTCATAAATGTCTCATGGTGTCTCTTTAAGTTTTCCTCCTGTTTCATAAAACTTTCATTCATTTTCTTGAAACCACTGTCCATTGTTTCCTCTAACTTTCTGAAACTTTCATCCACTTTGTCAAATTTTTCGCTCAAGGTTTCATTTTGTTTCCTTGAGTTTTCAATCATTTTATCCAATTTCTCGCTCAAGGTTTCATTTTGCTTCCTTGAGTTCTCATCTATTTTATCAAATTTTTCGGCTATAAATCTCATCATATCTTGCCAATTTGGTTCTCTCCTGGCCTCCGATTTATCCGGTTGGTCCCCTTGGGCATCCTCTTCCACTATTTCCTTTTCCGTATCCATAACTACTTCGGTTTCTTCTGTATCACCTGTCTGTTGGTCCATTTCACTGTCCGTAACTAATTCTATTTCTTGTTCCTGTCCACCTTCTTCAATCTCCTTTTCTTCTGCCCTCTTCTTCGATTTGCCTCGGGTATTATGCATTTCTTGTTTTCTCATAACTGCCAACGATAATTAGATTTTTTGGTATATTTTTATTAAATATCAAAATTCTTTTCTAATTACCGCCCTTTTACGTTGAGCGCCAATCTTGTAACGTCGCGGTTTTATTAGAGGTTTTAGTGTACTACAGTTACAGGTATATTGTTAATTCAGCCCCACTATTGGAAGCGCCAATTCTGTAACGTAGCGGTTTTTGTAGAGGTTTTTAGCGAAAACTTTGTACGTGGCTTTTTGTGTGTTCGTCTTATTTAATTAAGCTCCCAATGTTGTTATGCAACAATCTTGTAACGTAACGCAGTGAGGTATAGTAGAGTTATATTATATGCCCCACGTTGTATGCGTCAATCTTGTAACGTCGCGGTTTGAGATATTAAAGTTTCCGCCTCTCCGCAGTCGCCACTTATGAATTATAATAACTGACGTTTTAAAAAAATAAATAAAGGATTTTTCAATGTTACTCAATCTAAACAGAAATCGAGAGTGTGTGATTTGGGGTCAAGGAGGGAAGTTGTTCAGCCTTATGAGGAAGAGAGAGTAAGTACCAATTATTTACACTCGGTTTAGACGATTTCTGATTTTTCAAATTGTTCGCTGTAATTTAAATCAGCGGATTGTGAGACAAGTTTCCACGCCTAGTTCAACCAGCCTACACTATAGCAAAATCTGATCCGATGTGTTGATCTCTTCTGTTTTTGTGCTGAAATCTATTACAACTACCCACTACAAAAATTATAACACACTTTATTATTCAATATATTTTTTCAATAATATTATTTATTTATATTATTGGTTTTTGTTTCCTGCCACCAAAATACAAGTATCACAATTGATCTTTACTTACATAAAACATAATATCGATTTCATCGAGTAAACATGGAATTGTCTAAAGAAAAAAACATATATGGTTTTGTTTACCAAATTTTACACTATTTTCAAAACATCAATTAATATATAATTCTTAATAATTCCCCAGGGTTAAGGGCAAGTTCTTTTTGTTATGGGATGGTCAGAAATGGATAATTACTAAGCTTTACAAATACCGAAAAAATATTAAATAAATTTGTTTATTTTTCGTTTAGTATGTAGTTCCAGGAATGTCCGTAAGAGAGCAGCGGGCGTTTGTTTACTTTAAAAAACATGTGATTAAATTTGACTAGTTTCGTTTTCTATACCAACATTCGGAATGCGTTTTCTTCGTTAACTATTAAACGAAATGTTTATATTACCTCTCTTCGTATGGTTCTTACGGGAATGAAGCTTTTTCTCTGGTGAGATCCGTCTGGAGTTATAATTTCATTACCGTCTGGCTCATATTCTATTGTCAACTTGAACTATGGCGAAACTAGGTTGAATCATCAGAAGGTTTTCTTTCACTGTTTTTTAAAGAGTATAACCATTTAATTTTGATAAATAATGGATGATTATATAGTGGTCATGTTGCTTGTTAATTTTGTACTAATTTTCACTCCTCCAAAGTTCCAGAAAGGTTATTTTATTAGAACTGTAGTAGCATCATTTTGTCAACTCTATGGTTTTGTTATAAAAAAAATTATTAACAATACTTGTTATTTCCGTCACTCTTAGTAACCCATAGTATTTTTATTATACAGGCAGTTTGTAATTATTATAAATTTATATTTTATTTACCGAAATTAATTCTTTTCCATTCCGGTTTCTTTATCAATTTGGTTTACATAATAAGTTTTTGTTCATTTTCTTATGACCTTGTATATAAGTATTTGATAATTTTATTATCTTTAAATAAATTTATATATATTATTTATTAGTCTCTCATAGTATTCCTACACTGCACTACTTCCTGCTGCCATTTCCCTCATAGTATTATTTTAATTTTTTATTAGCCTTTAATATTTAAATTTTTATGTTTTCTTTTTTTTCTTTATAACTAACCCTGGGTTATCTTATATTATAACACAAATATTTGAAAAAATATAACATTAACTTAGGTATAACAATTGGTTGTCCATACAATATAAATATTACAATAAATAAATAAAATACAAAATCAGTTAGTAGTATTATAGTCTACTCTCATGGTTTTATAATGCCCAAACCTACAGCACAATTCTGTAATAAGTTACCTTCACTTTCATTTTTTACCTCAATGGGTACACTATAACTCACTTTGCACCGTATATCACTCGAATTGTTTATCATGTTTAGTGATATACTTTAATTTAGAGCTAGTTATAGGTTACCCATTTCTGACCTTTATTTTCTTACATGATTTAATTTATTGGGACCGGGTTATGTAACGTTACAATATTTAGAAGTCTTTGCAATTTTTCTAACATTTACGGTTTGCTTATAATTAAATAAAACTATAATTTAGCATCTACTTGGAGTGAGATTGCAAACTTTCAGGCTTGAACAGGGTTCATGCACACACTCTATTTACTAGTGTACACACTCTCAGCGGCAATTGCATGATCGTGCCTGTCGATTCCTGTGTATAAACTCAGCTTTCAATTTCACACCTGCTTATCTATTACATATTAATACAATTAATCTAAATATTTATTTTATTTAATAAATGCACAGTACAGCCTATGCTTTTTTGTCGCAATATATAAATCTAATTTGGCCATACATGCAATAAACACTGGACATGGGACATATAATATACCACACAAAGGGACCATAATGAACATTTGGGAAAATTTACAAATATACAAACATAAAACACAAAATAAACTAATACCTGAACAAATACAAATCAGTACAAAACATGACAATTTTTAAAGCACTCAACATAGAAAATACACAAAATACTAATATATACACAACAATCACACACAAGAATACCAATTTAAAGCATCAGAGACCAACAGGAAACCAAAGCAACAACCAGCCAACACACAAATACCTCACAAGGCTCAAAATTGGGAAGGCTGAAGATGCGAACACAAGGTTTCCCGAAACAGGTTCCAAATAGGGAGAAAACATCTTGAGGTAAAGTCATTATTAAATATATTATATATAGGCTCTTTATAGTTTCTATAAGATGTATATGATAATCTCTTCTGTCAAGGATTTGCCATAATAATGTCCTTTTAACATTGCCAAAGGCTTTTGTCAAACCTACAAAGGCCAAGAGTGTTCAAAATTAAACTCCCATCTCTCTTTAATTATTCTTTTCAGTGTGAAAATAGCATCCACACATGACCTTTACTTCCTAAAACCCATTTTCTCCTGACAGTAAAAAATCTGCTGTCACCTTTAACTTCTTATTCAGTATCCTTATATATACCATGTACGCTGTGTCTAACAGACTTACCCCTCTATAGTTACTTGGGTTCACTCTATCACTCTTCTTGAAAAGAGAAACTACCTTTGCTTGGTGCCATTCTTTTGGAATACCTCTTATGAAATATCTCTTCCAGCACATATTATAAAAATGTAGGAGGCGTGAGTGAAATATTATACCCGCATATTTTAATATATATAATTAAATCACTACCGACTCGGAACACAAAGTTTTTTAATGGGTAAAAACATAAAAGTTTTATCTTATAGCCTGAACCAGTTTTCGCTTATTATAAGCTTCGTCAGAGGCTGGCACTAGGAGCGCTCTCCATCTTGTTCTTGGCGACGGCGTCGACTTTTGAAGGATCAATGTTGTCTTTGTGGGGTGTGATATGTTCGAATAATACATGTGATTTGAATTGTGTCTGTTCATTTAGGAGTCATTTTTATGTGTTTGTATATTTCCAATTGTTCAAGAGTGTCTAGTTTTCTAGTGTCTAAATGACGTTAGCTCACTAAACAAATATACAATTTGATGACTTTTTCAGGACATTCTTTGACACCATACTGGTAACTAAATCACTGGTATTCAAAGTGTTTATTGCTTTGTTAGTTGCAAATTGTAGATTGCATTTATCTCCTTCTGAATGGTTTGTTTGGAAGGCTTAGGGTGCCATAAGAGACTAGAGGATTACTGTCTTCTCTTCAGGAGGAGCTTGTCCTGAGTATGACTGAAAGGCAATTTATATGCTCAGCAAATGCTAACGCACTTTCGGATTGTTTTTTTTGCCTAGCTTCCATCTTCTTTAGATAGAAAATAATGTGAAGAAGCGGATGTTCTAACCTCTTTGTGGCTTTTCGCAAGTAGTTGGTAACATTTGTAGGTAATAATTGTTTTAGTTGTAGTGACTTATTTTTAAGCGATGAAGGAGGTTCTTAAATTCCCTAACAACATGACAGATTGGAACTCGTGTTAATTGCCACTGTCTCTTTAATCTCATTTTTTTCAGCTTTTTTCTTTGTGACTAATACCGAGCAGTCTCACTGTCTCCTATTCTTGCTCGTACATCTGTCTCCCTCAGAGTAGCTCCCCATGCAGATTCTTGTATAACTAAGTTGAAATGATCGATTCCGTTTTCTAGATCTGTAGGGGGATTTCAAGGGATAGTGACTCCTCTACTTTGGTTTGCCTTGTCAGTCTCCCTGGTAATTTTCTAGTGTTCAGGATTTGTGTGCAAATAGTAACCTGAACGTAGGCCAAGGAAAGTCACGGTTAAAGGTAATAGGAGTTCATACTGTTGATATCACAAAACTCCAAGAGATCAAACAGTTTCTTTATGTTGTAGTCCCAACATATTGTTTTACCAGTGATAAGAAAACTCAAGTTATTTAAGGTTATAACTTTTATTATATCTCGGTCTTTTGTGATTGTTATTCTGCAACTCCATTGCATATTCTTTGTGTTGAAGTCATGAGCTAACACATAAAAATGACACCCTAAATGAACAGACACAACTCAAATCACATGTATTATTCGAACATATCACACCCCACAAAGACAACATCGATCCTTCAAACGTTGACGTCGCCAAGAACAAGATGGACAGCGCTCCCAGTGGTAGCCTCTGATGAAGCTTATAATAAGCGAAAACTGGTTCAGGCTATAAGGTAAAACTTTTACATTTTTACAGAAAAAAAACTTTGTGTTCCAAGTCGGTAGTGATTTAATTATATTTAGTTAATCAACGGACACGTCATGGACAACGAAATCCAGGAATATTTTAATAATTCAGTGTGTAGTCCATTTATGCCCAGTGCTTTCCGGTTTTTTGATTTTCTTAATGCCCCCAGCAATTCCTCCATATTTGGACTGTCTACTTCAGTGTATGTATGCAACCCTATATCCTCTTGTTCTTCTTCCTTGTACCATCACTGCTTATAATGTTCTATCTGTGTTTGCTTGCCAACTACATTTAATTGCACATTTCTCTCTCATTTATATTTAATGTTTTAATTATTTTATGGGCCAATAATTGCCTTCCATACAAATCATGCTCAACATATCCTATAAATCTCTCCAAAGAGGCTCTACGAGCTTTCTTTGATAGTGTCCTGGCTTGTCTATATTCTCTTTGTTTACCTCTGTGGTAAAGACTGGCATGCGATAGGACAGCTTTTACCATTTGAAGACCTGCCTTAGGGGAGAACACCAAATAAGCCTTTGCGGGACTGTCAAGATTCCTCAAGTACATTTCATGCTTATATTTTACAAATGACTCTATTTCTTCCATCCATATCCTTTTCTTCTCCTAAACTATTTCTTTTTTTCCCACAGCCTCATTTGCTGCTTGTTGGATTATTTTCTGTAAATTTTCCCATTCTTCCTCTATATCATCACTTGTGGTATAAGCTTGAATTGCTATATTTATTTATTCTACTATCAGGGGCGAACTAAGGGGGGGATATATCCCCCCCAAAATTTGAAAAAGTGGTCTGAGGTTAACCTCACTCTGGTGAATATCGCTTTGTGTTCTTTTTTCCTTTATGACTGTGTAGTTTAAAGTGAATAGCGTTTTTATACATGATATCAGCCTTTATTTGTTGTGTTCAACATGTCAAAAAGGAAGTTTATGATTGAAGACTTTTTCAAATGCAAAAAAATCCCCGCCCCCGAAATGAAATCCTAGGTTTGCCCTTGCCTACTATGATGCAAATGACTCACATTCTTATCATCTAAAAGATATACTTTATAAACCTTATCAGTATTATTCCCTGCAATCCTTGAATTCCTATCTTTTTTTCACCTTGCCTAAAGCTTTATCCTAGAAACCACTAAGAAATGGTCAGGGCCTATGTCGCATCCTCTTTTTACTGTAATATCTTTTATATGTTGTGATATTCTCTTATTACCTATGGCATAATCGATTATAGATCTACAACCTCTGCCCACCCAAGTATATTTATGTATGTCCATAGAAAAGCTTAGTTTGTTAAAAGATGCACATTCTCTCAATTTTCCTCCATTTGAGTTTTTTACTTCTTTGCCACATGTCCCCATTACTTTTGATATCTATATTTCCTACTCTTAGCATTCATGTCTCATTGACATATTGACCTCCTTTATTCTCGATTCCCACTTCCTGACAATATGCAATGAAACTCCTTTTGCTGCTCTACATTTCAGACTTACACCACTATAAAACATGGCATAATTCCCAACATATTTTGGTCCTTTTAGTTTTTTTTTTGTCTCCATTACTCCCGATACAACATTTCTATCTGGAGTAATAGCCAGATTTATATTTCTATCCTATAAAATTTTCACCAATCAAACTCCTTATTTGCTATTCCGCACACATTCCAGGTAGCAATCTTAAATTGGTCCGCTATCCGTCTGCATAGTCCTGATCTCTTTGCAGTGGTCATTTTCCCATTAACACCATTTCATAATCTTTTTTTGGATCCTGCAAGTAAGTCAGATTGAACGCTTCAATTGAAATATGGTGAACTACACCAGTGTCTACTTTATTGGGATCCATACTTCAGCTGGTGAGACCAGATGGCCCAAATACTGTACTTCCTTATGGGATATGGAACTCTTCTTCAGACTCAGCTTCAGTTGGGCACCATAAATTCTAGTTAGAACCTCCTTAAGGCTTTCCAAATGGTCTTTAAAAGTCCTTCCGATAACTATGACATCATCTACGTAAACTAGGCCAGTTTTCCATATCAGACCTTGGAAGACCAGGTCCATCAATCTTTCAAACATTGCTGGTGTAATACAAAGTCCAAGTGTCATGACTTTAAACTGGAAGAGTCCACTTGGGGTCAAGAAAGCTGTCTTTTTGTTGTCTTTTCGCTGAAGACCCATTTGCCAATATCTGCTCTCCTGCTGCTTAGAGATGGGCAAGAGAACCGAGAATCGATTCAAAGAATCAACTCCTCTGAAAGAACCGTACTCTGAATCAATTCACATGGAATCGGTTGGTGGGGGGACGTCGAGTGAGGATTTCGACTCCCTTGACTTCTTCAGTTCCTACATCTCCTTCACCATTTAGGTGACTGAGCTAGTCAGCTACAGTTCTTCTTGACTCCTTCCATTCCATTCGATTCCATTCAGCTCCGACATCGCCTCTTCCTCCATTCACGGCTCAGTCCTCTCCTTACCTTCCAGTTGTTTATGTGTCTTCGACGCTTCCAGTTGCCGCTTCCTCTTTCGGATTGCCGAGTTGGGGTAAACCCAGTGGTAAGATTATAACCTATTATTCATTAATATTTTCATTTAAAGTTAATCAATAAAATTATAAAATAGTCTATTGATTTTTCAATTTAGTTTCTTTCTGTGTGAAAAAATACCTTGATCTCGATTCTTGGGAAAACAAGGAAAATAGAAAGAAGCATTTCTGTTTTAGTATTTACCGATTGTAGATTTAGGTACGTATATTTTTCAATAATGTTTTAATTTCATTAATTTAAAATTAATCACTGTATTTTTCATTTTAGTACCTTTCTGTCATTGCCTCTTGCAGAAAGATAATTATACTTAATTATTACTCTGTCTGATTCTCTCAGGAGCTCAGGATTTGGTGAATAAGGTAAATAACAATGTTGTTTATAGAATAGTTTTTCATTTCTTCATTTCATTTTCTTCCTGCTTGGTAGTCTTTGGAAAATTTTTGCACTAACTTGATGTTCTCACTCTATTTTGATGTTCAATAACGATTTTTTTTGTTAGTGAACTATAATATTGTCAAAAATTGAAGAAATATGACGAACTTAACGGACTTATAATAATAGAATCTTCGAGGATTGCTTTTAAAAGTTGTTTTACTTGTTATTTGTTTGGGTTTGCAATTTAAAATTGCTTATTATTCCTAATTAAGACCACAATTAAAAGTCCTCGTTCACATGTAAACAAAAGGTTATGAATCTTACAGGTACTTGGAAGGAAGGTTAAATTGGACGTGAAAAGTCAATTTTTTACACATCTCGAGTTTGGAGGTATAAATGTGTATATACATAGTAATATAAATATGTATATAAATAGGTTATAAATGTGAGAAATAGTTAATATCTATCATTGATTTTTACATTTTGTTAACAGGCATGGCCAGGGCCGGAACTAGCCCTCCTTTCACCCAGGGCAAGGGTATATTTCGGCGCCCCCTCCTCCCCCTCCATGCCATACTCACTCCATTTAAAACTATTTAACAAAAAACAAAAGCATATACTTTCCTGTACTTAAGTCAATGCTATTAATTACAGCTTCGTAGCTTTACTCATCAACACACTACACTATAGTGCAAACAGATCAAGTGAAATTCAGTTATGAAATTACAGCACTCCTCTATTGTATTTTGTGTAATAATTTTTAACGGAATCTAAAAAGTAAAAGGTTTTTTCTTCATTTGTTAATCTGAAATTACAGGAGTGGGTAACACATTAAGAAATGAGACATTCAGTTAAACTTCAAATCATTCTTAAGTTTATTTGGTATTTTGGTTATAAATTGGTACAGTATTCATGTAGTACTTTACTATTTCAATTTGGAACACATTGAAAACAAATTAGATTTTTACATGAGTTTTGGGTACTAAATTTACTAACAGTCCTTATTCATTCTTGAATCTAAATAAATCAAATTGTCATTTTTCGAGCTTTTTTGGCAGCAAAGGTGTTAATAATGTCATCAAAAGAAATAGATGATGTTCTCTGGTGCTCGATAGAAATGATGCTCAAGTTAGAGAGTCTGTCTTGTTCCATTGTGCTCCTCAAGTAGTTTTTGACTATTTTCAATTTACTGAAGCTTTTTTCGGCTGAAGCAACTGTAACTGGTAAAGTTAGAAAAATCTTCAATGCCATAGTCAAGTTTGGATAAGCATCTTGAAGCCCATGTTTATAAATAATCTGGAGCATTGCCTTTGCATGTGCCGTTTTTAATCCGTCGTCAATTTCCATCACATGGTGCTTGAAGCTTTCTACTTCTTGAAAAAGTTCTTCTTTGTTCAAATCCGTTTTGTAGGAATCCGTGACTTTTTCAGCTTCTAACCTTAGCTCTGCAGCACTCATTTTATTCATTATTTTTCCATTCAGGAAACTAAATTTAAAGTTTACTTCTTCCAGAGCTTTAAATCGGACATTCATGTCGTTTAAAATGCTGTCAAATATTCCCCTCAATCCCACTTTAAAAACGTCTTCTTGCGATAATCCACTGATCTCATCTTCACACCTCTCGTCAAACATTTTCTTTTTTTTCCTTTTCCATTTTTCCTCAAATTCTTGAGGGACATCAAGGCTTTCAGCTATTCTTCTGGCTTCCGAAATAGCATCTTCTGGTGCATTGCTCCTTATTGATTCTAAATCTGTTATTAAGCCCTTGATGTGTCTTACAGCTGTGTCTACGGTGACATCATCCCTTTGTAGGTATTTATTTACGCTATCAATTTTTTGCAGCATTTTGCTCCAGAAGCAGGTTAGGACAATAAATTCAAATTTGCAAATGTTTTGTGCCAAACATCTAGCTTCCGCTTTTGTTTCAGCGTTACAGAGCGAACTTTCGACCAATTCCTCTAAAGCATAATTCAAATCGTTTAAATGCTTATGAAAAACATCCACCGACTCCTTCCTTGCTGACCATCTGGTCTTACCCAGGGATTTTAAGGAAATCGGCACATGCTTCTTTAAAACTTCCCATCTTGAAGTAGAAGATGAGAAAAAAACAAACAGACGATTTACTATGCCAAAAAAAGATTGGGCTTGTGGAGAGAGCTCAGCAGCATGCACACCAACTAAATTTAATGAATGAGCTGAGCATGGTACAAAACATGCCAGCTTATTTTCTGTTAGAATTCTAATTTGAACTCCCTTATAGATGCCGGCCATGTTAGCTCCATTGTCGTAAGACTGGCCTCTGCAATTTTTGATGTCCAATCCGTCATTTTCTAATTTTTTTAAAATTTCTTCAGATATTCCTAACCCCGTTTTGTCACGGATAATGAAAAAATCTATAAAACTCTCTGTTATTTCAGGCCCAGTTTCAGTCATTTTCACATACCGAACAATTTGGGTCATCTGTTCTTTGTGGCTTATATCGGGAGTAGCATCAAATATAATTGAAAAATATTTGGCATCTTTCACATCTTTGAGAATATCTTCTCTTACTTTGCTGCTAATTAACGTGAGAAATTCATTTTGAATCTTGTGGGAAAAATACCCAATCTGACCTTTTCTATGGCTATTGATATGATCACATAAATCAGCATTGTAATGGGAAATCAAATCGATTGTGTTTAAAAACCTCCTACTTCTTGGATCACCAAAATTATCTAGCTCAGATGATCCTCTTAATGGCCCTCCTTGTTTTGCTGAAAAAACTATTGCATCAATGATACAGCGAAGCACTTGTCGCCAGTGAGTTTCTTCTCTTGCTATATGTTCCTGTAGTTCTTTATCTATTCCTCCCTTTTTCATTGACGTTTCAAGTGATTTCCAAGAACAAAAACACGCTTGTGATTTTGCGAATTTTCATGATCTGGAATTCTTTCACTCACCTTTTTCCATTGGGTGAAACCCTCTTCTTTAGCTAAAAATGACAAGCTAGTTGTAGATTCTTTAAAAGTTTGTGAAAATAGCCTACACGGGATGCAAAATAGTGCATTTTTAATCTTGCTATAACCTAGCCAGGATCTTTTTACTTGGTCTCCATTAGGCAACAGTTTGAAAAACCAGTCTTTTGTGAGTCTACGGCCCTCCGTCATACTTTTACTTAGATCTAGCTCTTGTTCATTATCTTTATCTAACCTCATTTTCATTATGTAACATCTCTGATGATCAGATATTGTACTTGGCCATGACCCTGTGAAGCTTTACGAGCTAATTAAAATTTATTACTGTGTAAATATTGATTGTTTAACTACTTTTCGTGAATTTCCAGGGTCTCGTCAGGTGTACTCATTAGCAGAGAGAAACAGGTGAACGCAAATGACCAACACACATTGATGGTTAACGAACACTTTTCATTTTATTTGACTAACTCCCATTTCGTCAATTTCTATTATACTATTTGATTTTACTTATACTTATATACTTATGACCATTAGCCATACTCTCAAGATTTACTAATTTAAATACATGTATATAAACTTACACCTACTTATGATATAACGGAAACCAGCGCTTCATAATATATATACAATTAAACAAAAACCCTCACACTCGCTCACATACTACCCCAGGATCCTAAATACGTTATAATTTATAAAAAAAAACCAGCATTTTAATTAATTTCGAAATGTCTACTTTCCTGTTAATGCGGAGAAGTTCGACAACTAGGGTGTCTCCTCCTGGTGTACACTGTTTGCTGTTTTATAGTTCTTCTTTTCACATTTTACGGCCGAACTGTCAATTTACTGTAATTAGTCAATATTATGGATGAATATTTAGCAAAAAAAAAAAACTGTTTGTATTTTGTAATATATATAAAAGATTCACATTTTGTTGTATGCGTTGCGGGCCCGCAAAAATACGTTCCGGAACTTTGTATATATGTTGCTCGCGCGAGCGTTGAATTTAGACTGGGAACAGGCTACCGGCGCTAATTTGTGAAGCGGCCGTGGTTGGATGATCAAGTCTCTATTGTTTTAAAGTTTATATCACTCCGCCAGCAGACTGTTTTGCTGCTGTGTGTCACAAAACTGCTGTCGTAGACACACCCTGCATAGCAGCGTTATGTAAGGCGCTGACGTAACGTTCGCCTGTTGTTTCGTTACATAACTTGTTGACTGGTTTTGTGTTTGTCATTAGCTGACCTTGGCACAATTTGTCGGTTGTTGAATCTGTTTTACAAAGTATTATTGAATAAATGTCACGTATAAAGTCACTAGCAGTGCTGCCACTGTCACTTCCGTCGCTAACAATAAATATACCTTTGGTTTATAAATTTTGTCCCAAATACTCAAAAATGTTGTTTTATTTTAAAAAAAATACAAATTTCCTTATTACCCCAGGTAGGCCAAAATGCCACGTTACACCTGGGTTGTTAATATCAAAATCTAACTGTGAGTCCTGAAGCTCTTTGTTTCTATAAATTTTTGAGCTATTATCTATCATGCTCGAAACTGCAGAATCGTCCATTTTACTGAGAGCTAGCTGTTCAGCGATTTCTATATCTTTAGCAGTACTTACAGTGTCAGTGTTCGTGGCTTCCATATGTACATAGTTAGACTGGTCGGCCTCAACTGGATGTTCTTCTCCTTGTGAACCTTCTTCGTCTCGTTGTTGACAGCTTACCTCACCTAAAAGTTAGAACCGTTTATTGGTCACTATTAGGTAATAGGTTACTATTAGAAAATAAAAGCAAGAAATTTTTTTTAATGGAGGTAGCTTTTGAATTCATAATAGATACATCCTCAATGTTTCCTCATCTTCAAACTTAGACAAAAAAATTTTTTTTTTTTAAATCGTTTTATTGGATCCAAAAGATACGAAAATAAAAATAAAAATAAAAATTGTGAGAAAAAATCTTCTTGTTTTTATTGAAAACATCTCACAACATCGCCCTCGACAACATGGGTTGTAGCGTTATAACTATCATCAACTTAACTATGAATCTAGATTTACGAAGAGGACAAATCTTGGCAAGGTCTCTATGGGTTGTAAGGTGGGAGAAAGAAGAGAAGCTAAGCTTAACTAAATATTGGAGCCATGGGCGCACCCAAGGGGGAGGTTTGGGTGCTCGAGCCCCACCTCCTTCTCCTCTAAGAGTATAAAAAAATTTCGGTAAAGAGGCCAAGTTAGATCGAGTTGAAATACCTTAGAAAAGGAATAAATCAGGAGTGCTCTAAAAATCCTTAAATCCTCCGATTCATGTCTAGTTTTCTGGGGGAGGGATAAATTGGAACTAGTTGAATTCCGCTCTAGAAAGCCCCAAAAATGCCCAATTTGCGTACAATTTTCAAAATTATTCTAGTAAAAGGCTAAATTACAAGAAGTGCTCCAGAAAGCTTTAATGCTCCCCAATTTGCGTCTAATTTTCTTGGTTGGGCTAAATTAGAACAAGTTAAATTCTAATCCAGAACAGCGGCGCAGCGAGGGGGGTCAACCAGAGAAATTAAAAAATATATTTTTTTATGTTGAATGGGCTACATAATAAAGAATTTAAAAAAGATTAAGAAGTTCTCATATCAAAACATGCTGACAGTGGACTAAGGAGTATTAATGTCAATTCCATGACCGTAAACTGCGACTTTGCAAGTTCACTCGATGAGTGTTCGCCGCTATGTGTGTCGAATGTAGGAAAATACGCAAATTATTGGGAATGTTTGTAAGCGATCGGCTGACTTCGGCCGTGAGGCGCGCAATAGTGGTGGGGTTTGGGGGATTGGGTGAGTTTCAGTGTTTCCACAAAGAGAATCTCAAATCCCCCCCCCCAGGAGAAATTCCTGGCTGCGCGGTTGATCCAGAAAGCCCAAAAAATGCCCTGGGAAAACAAAATTATATAATGAGCTGAATTCTTCTTTAAAGATCCCCTAAACTCCCCAACTGTTTACGATTTTTAAATCTATTCTAAGAATGAGTTAAATTACGAGCTGAATTTCGCTGCAGAAAACCTCGAAAACTTCCAATTTCTATCCAATTTTTGAAACTTTTCCTATCCCCCCCCCCCGGTCAAGTAAACTATCTCAAAATTAGTTGATATGCCCCTGGTTGGAGCGATATATGAACAATAAGGAATTGGAGTTGTCTGTTAATTTTCCCGTAAACAGTTTTGTCATGATAAAAGGCAAACATTTTTAACATTTCAAAGCCTAGCATCAACAATTAATGTTATAAATTAAATTAATTTTTAAAAATTCAAAAAATACTGGACTTACCTTTTTCTGTCAACCACGACGACATAAATGATGATAATCTGTTTTCATTGTGATGCCGCGCCTTGGCTTTTTTCCTGTATTGTGTTCCAGAAGGTTTCCTTGACATTTTTGTTGTGTTGAGTGACTAATTCGGCTAATGGTACTAAGAAATATAAAGAAAATTAATTTAATTATTCGTATTTATTACAAAAATATCAGCAATGGAACGATTTCACTACTTGCACCTTGCACGTAAATGATAAACTGAACTACTGAACAGTGGTTTCCTTGGCAACTTTGGCACAATCTTTTCTTTTCCCTCCAAAAATTTATCTGCATTAAACCGCAACGAGCCGGAAGTAGCCGAACACGCTCGAGCACTTACGAAGATCGGTTGTAACTTGTATATGGCCGATTGAAACCGGGCGGGGATAATTCTCAATTAATAATGAATTCTTAACATCTATGTGATATGATTACTGCTTTTTAAATTACATCAAATTAAATAAAAATAAAATTGAAGACGTTAAAAACTAAATCGCACAAATAATGCTTTATTATTTGAAAAATTGTAACATATAGACGATATAGAAAATAATTTTACTATTTCTTCGCTTTTTCGGTGCCCCGTGTCTGGGCTGGCGCCTTCGGCGCCCCCCTCCAAGCCGGCGCCCAGGGCACATGCCCCGTCTGCCCCTCCCCTAGTTCCGGGCATGGCTAACAGGTCTGATATCTGGTACCATTTTGTGAAGGTGGATGAAAATAACCGGCATAAAGGGAAATGCTGTTATTGCTCAGCGTTGATAGCAATGACAGGTGGTGCGACGAGCAACCTTCGCCGGCATTTGGCCAAAATACACCCCACGGTCAATCTTGATCGCCGAGGACAACCTGAGCTAACAAGACATGAGGCCCGATCCAGCTCGTCATCTCTAGATGAGTCACACAGGGAATTGCAAGAATTATCCCAAGAACTGAGGTATGCATCTGATGACCCACCGCCTGCAGTATGCCTCTACCCACTTCCACTGATCAGTCAGCATCAACACCGACTCTGTCGCCTGCTATATCTACACACCTTCCCCTCAGCTCCAGCAATTTATGCAATCTTCAATCAGCCATTTTGTCAACATCATTAAACCTATTCCTTTAAATCAAAGCCGGCAAATAGACATTCAGTTATTAAAAATGATCTGCGCAGAATACCAGCCATTCAGCCTTGTGGAAGACAAGGAATTCCAAAAATTTGTCCACATGTTATGCCCCAATTATTCTTTACCAAGCCGAAAGACACAAACAGTCTGCTCCCGTCGCTTTTCATTCCCTGTTTGAAAAAATTTGTTAAATTCTGGAAGGAGCGCCAGCTGTTTGTCTAATGTGTGATGGTTGGACAAACATCAATAGTGTCAGTTTTTATGCAATTACTGCCCATTTTTTTTACCCCCATACACATTTAAATTTAAATTCCATTTTGTTAGAGTGCTCCGAATTTTCTGAAAAAACACACGATAATATTCGCAGTTCACATGTTGTTTAAATTTGTATTTAGTGCCGCTACGTCTCAACTGTGAGTTTATTAACTTTTGAAAATATAATTACTATACCGCATCTCGGCAGTATGCTGTTTACGCCTCGACCGCTCCATCGCAAGTGGTTTATTAGTTAAGGGGTGAGAGTAGTAATCTCGCTTCACTTACTATTCAGCATAAAAGTAGTTCCATATCCGATTAATATTTACTCGTTTATTCTCTGACATATTTAACTATATTTAATTATACTACGGTATCTCTTACTTATTATTTTATTATTGTACATCATTATGTTTTTTATCAAGTTCCGATTTAATACAATTATTAGTCATATTCACGGGTAATTATGCGTGTTGATGCCGGTTTCGGCAGGTTAAAGCCGGGTTAATTATTAAGGGGTGTTATCGCAATTTTATTATAGAATTCTTTTTGGTTTTAAAACTATTTATTTTGGGTATTATGGCGGGGTTACATTATCATTTTCATTAGGGGTTTATGTTCTGTTTTAATGTGAGATTTTAAATTATTTTAAATTTCTTTTATTTCATTTTTTCCTCTTTTAAAATCGTCACATACTCCTCCGCTTAAAAATCGACACCGGGTGAGTATTTTACGGGTTATTAGGTGAGCAACGTACTGGGAGTATGCTCGGGGATTTCTGTGTTAAAATTTAATTTAGTACACGATTTGTTTTCTCTATATCTCTTTAAATGATCTTGTTCATTTAAATGTTCTCCTCCGTGAAATTCCCTTTATCTCACTTCTTACAATGCTAACTTATATTTTAATTCTTAATACTAATTTCCCTAATTATCCGTAACTCACAATATCGTGGCCCGACTGACATCGGCTTACTCTAACTACACCAGTTAGCTTTCAGCACTCATTAATGATCTTTTGGCACCTTTCTGCCCCCATCATTACCCTTTTCAGTCGGCGCCGTTGTGACTATGTTACGTTACCTGTATATAATTATTTCTTAATTATATATCATAAACTTATCTCTAATATAATCTAAAGAGGATCCCATACTCCACTTTAGATCATTGCTAATCCTAACATCTTATACTACCGAGAGAAGCGGAATTTCACGAAGATAATTTTTTATTCTCTCTTTAAATGATCAGTTGTAATACATAAACAAAAGGGGGCAAACACTTTACTTTCAACGATCAGCTGTTACGCTGGAATGTAGGTCAAACTAGTTTTCTTCAAACAATTGCATTGGTTATGCGTACCAAGGGGGAAGTTAACTCGAGGGAGAGTATATCTCTATTGTTCCATTTAACAATAGCTGGCGGACAGCTTATTAACTTGCACTGGCTTGCATCAAAGAGGGGTGGCGTGTGCGATACGTACGCAATGTTACGGCCCGTTACCAAGCTGAGTTTTGTCTTAAATACTGGCAGCTGGGGAATTATTTTCAAGCAGGACACAACCGGGTGTTTACATTATTCACACATATACTTTTATTATTAATTTCTTTTTACTTATTTCACTAATACACTTTTATAATTATAATTATACTAACGTGTTATAATAATTTACGATATTATTAAACTTTTTATTTTAAATGACTTATTATTTATTATTATTACTTTGGTCTGATTTAAGAGACGGTTTCTTTTTTGTTTCGAACTCGTTTATTTACTTAGGGAAGCATCATTCCATAAAATTAATTAGTACTCTTGTTTTATTTAGTCAGTAGTTTATATAACTCATCGTGTCAATAGAAACACGAATTACACATTTATGCAGGCTTGTACAGGAAAACTACAGGACATATATTGTCACAAAATAGACGTGTTAGAGACTGAATACTTTGACACGTACATACATGAATTGGTATAATACAATCTAATCTTTTCACGTATAATTATATACGAGTATGTGAGTAATCTCACACAAAATATACACTTATAAATATCGTCAATATTATTCATATATGCTACTTAGCATTTTTCTTTTTACATACAATTTCCTAACTGAGTGCATAGATATACAGAATAGAGTATTTTATAATTGACACTAAGTACACTAACCATTTACACAAAATGAAACCAAAAACAGTGGCGCATTTTAATAATAAAATTATTTACTTTTTTTTTGTTTTAATTTTCAACATATGTCTGAAATCTTTTGTTACTGGGCAAGGGGTCACACACTTTTTAATACAATAGAGGGAGGTGATGTATTGTCTAACTCGACGTGGCAGAGCGTAACAAAGGGATAGTTTGGTACAAGCGGGAACAGGTCATTTTCTTCTCTGAGATTGTCGTTAAACAGACAAGTTGGGGAATGCATTTTTAAACAGGTTTTACCCAGGGCTTACAATGTTTAAATAATTATTATATTATATTTATATCATTTATATCATTTATTTATATTATATTATATCATTTTCTTGTCTGAGATTGTCGTTAAACAGACAAGTTGGGGAATGCATTTTTAAACAGGTTTTACCCAGGGCTTACAATGTTTAAATAATTATTATATTATATTTAAATATCCTTACCTTATATATCATGGTTATTATATTATATTATATTATTACGCCACATAATGATTATAAAAACACATTATCCTAATTCTGATTTTACTTACTTTAATTCTTCCTTTTGCGTATTTTAAATTAACATTCATAGAGTGAATAATTCTACCACATATTAAATGACAAACACAGAGTATTTTATTTTGCTAATTATCATTTATTCAGCAGAGTGGCGCATTTATAACGTTACACCTACGTTACAATTCGGGAACCTGGTTAATTGGCTCGGGTCAATTAAACAGGCTGCCATAATGTTTATAAATCATAAATAACTGAAAAGTAAACAAATGTTAAAGAGGATCCCGTGCATTGAGGGATACTGACAGGGGTTTGGTAGATTTATTCACTCTCCTTTTGGACCATGACATCTCTTTATTACATAAATTTAGCAATGAGTATATTAAAGTTAAAACATTTGTACATTTGGTACAAAGAGAATTAGAGTAATTTAGTACTGAGTTAACATAGTTTTTCTTTTATTAATACCCTCGGATCCGAGTACTTCGCTTCAACATATGATATTACATTTATAATATTTATTCTTGTGTTATCTTAAATACTGCTTTATTTAACCAAAAATTATTTAAATTAACGCATGTTATTGCTAAACATGAAATTACATTTAATTTAATTAAATCAGTCTTTCTTGTTTTACTTAACGTTCAGTTTTTATCTATTTAGTGTTTATCATACAATATTATACTTCAAGTTTTGAACCACTGAATTAAAAGTTCAGTGTCACCTGTGGGTATCATCCTCGGCGAATCGGCGACTCTCTCGGTTGTCCTGGTGTCTTGTAGTTTTCTTCTGAAGATCAGGTTTCTGTTGTTGGTGAAGTTCGGAAGTCATTTTAGTCATGGTGGGTCCGGGTTCTCTCCTTTTTTAATAAGATGTAGTAATCGCTTGTTGTTTTGGACTTTTACACTTTATTCACTTGTAATCACGTCACATGTTGATTTAGTTATTGAGTTTCACATTATGATTTCACCATATTTCTAATTACATACACTTTATTGTTTAGATTTCTAGAGATGTCATAGACGCGCAATTCTCATTCACACTCACTTGTTCACTACACATATACTGTAATTAGTCTTGTAGATAATATTCGCAGTTCACATGTTGTTTAAATTTGTATTTAGTGCCGCTACGTCTCAACTGTGAGTTTATTAACTTTTGAAAATATAATTACTATACCGCATCTCGGCAGTATGCTGTTTACGCCTCGACCGCTCCATCGCAAGTGGTTTATTAGTTAAGGGGTGAGATTAGTAATCTCGCTTCACTTACTATTCAGCATAAAAGTAGTTCCATATTCGATTAATATTTACTCGTTTATTCTCTGACATATTTAACTATATTTAATTATACTACGGTATCTCTTACTTATTATTTTATTATTGTACATCATTATGTTTTTTATCAAGTTCCGATTTAATACAATTATTAGTCATATTCACGGGTAATTATGCGTGTTGATGCCGGTTTCGGCAGGTTAAAGCCGGGTTAATTATTAAGGGGTGTTATCGCAATTTTATTATAGAATTCTTCTTGGTTTTAAAACTATTTATTTTGGGTATTGTGGCGGGGTTACATTATCATTTTCATTAGGGGTTTATGTTCTGTTTTAATGTGAGATTTTAAATTATTTTAAATTTCTTTTATTTCATTTTTTCCTCTTTTAAAATCGTCACATACTCCTCCGCTTAAAAATCGACACCGGGTGAGTATTTTACGGGTTATTAGGTGAGCAACGTACTGGGAGTATGCTCGGGGATTTCTGTGTTAAAATTTAATTTAGTACACGATTTGTTTTCTCTATATCTCTTTAAATGATCTTGTTCATTTAAATGTTCTCCTCCGTGAAATTCCCTTTATCTCACTTCTTACAATGCTAACTTATATTTTAATTCTTAATACTAATTTCCCTAATTATCCGTAACTCACAATATCGTGGCCCGACTGACATCGGCTTACTCTAACTACACCAGTTAGCTTTCAGCACTCATTAATGATCTTTTGGCACCTTTCTGCCCCCATCATTACCCTTTTCAGTCGGCGCCGTTGTGACTATGTTACGTTACCTGTATATAATTATTTCTTAATTATATATCATAAACTTATCTCTAATATAATCTAAAGAGGATCCCATACTCCACTTTAGATCATTGCTAATCCTAACATCTTATACTACCGAGAGAAGCGGAATTTCACGAAGATAATTTTTTATTCTCTCTTTAAATGATCAGTTGTAATATATAAACAAAAGGGGGCAAACACTTTACTTTCAACGATCAGCTGTTACGCTGGAATGTGGGTCAAACTAGTTTTCTTCAAACAATTGCATTTTTTATGCGTACCAAGGGGGAAGTTAACTCGAGGGAGAGTATATCTCTATTGTTCCATTTAACAATAGCTGGCGGACAGCTTATTAACTTGCACTGGCTTGCATCAAAGAGGGGTGGCGTGTGCGATGCGTACGCAATGTTACGGCCCGTTACCAAGCTGAGTTTTGTCTTAAATACTGGCAGCTGGGGAATTATTTTCAAGCAGGACACAACCGGGTGTTTACATTATTCACACATATACTTTTATTATTAATTTCTTTTTACTTATTTCACTAATACACTCTTATAATTATAATTATACTAACGTGTTATAATAATTTACGATATTATTAAACTTTTTATTTTAAATGACTTATTATTTATTATTATTACTTTGGTCTGATTTAAGAACCGGTTTCTTTTTTGTTTCGAACTCGTTTATTTACTTAGGGAAGCATCATTCCACAAAATTAATTAGTACTCTTGTTTTATTTAGTCAGTAGTTTATATAACTCATCGTGTCAATAGAAACACGAATTACACATTTATGCAGGCTTGTACAGGAAAACTACAGGACTTATATTGTCACAAAATAGACGTGTTAGAGACTGAATACTTTGACACGTACATACATGAATTGGTATAATACAATCTAATCTTTTCACGTATAATTATATACGAGTATGTGCGTAATCTCACACAAAATATACACTTATAAATATCGTCAATATTATTCATATATGCTACTTAGCCTTTTTCTTTTTACATACAATTTCCTAACTGAGTGCATAGATATACAGAATAGAGTATTTTATAATTGACACTAAGTACACTAACCATTTACACAAAATGAAACCAAAAACCGTGGCGCATTTTAATAATAAAATTATTTACTTTTTTTTTGTTTTAATTTTCAACATATGTCTGAAATCTTTTGTTACTGGGCAAGGGGTCACACACTTTTTAATACAATAGAGGGAGGTGATGTATTGTCTAACTCGACGTGGCAGAGCGTAACAAAGGGATAGTTTGGTACAAGCGGGAACAGGTCATTTTCTTCTCTGAGATTGTCGTTAAACAAACAAGTTGGGGAATGCATTTTTAAACAGGTTTTACCCAGGGCTTACAATGTTTAAATAATTATTATATTATATTTAAATATCCTTACCTTATATATCATGGTTATTATATTATATTATATTATTACGCCACATAATGATTATAAAAACACATTATCCTAATTCTGATTTTACTTACTTTAATTCTTCCTTTTGCGTATTTTAAATTAACATTCATAGAGTGAATAATTCTACCACATATTAAATGACAAACACAGAGTATTTTATTTTGCTAATTATCATTTATTCAGCAGAGTGGCGCATTTATAACGTTACACCTACGTTACAATTCGGGAACCTGGTTAATTGGCTCGGGTCAATTAAACAGGCTGCCATAATGTTTATAAATCATAAATAACTGAAAAGTAAACAAATGTTAAAGAGGATCCCGTGCATTGAGGGATACTGACAGGGGTTTGGTAGATTTATTCACTCTCCTTTTGGACCATGACATCTCTTTATTACATAAATTTAGCAATGAGTATATTAAAGTTAAAACATTTGTACATTTGGTACAAAGAGAATTAGAGTAATTTAGTACTGAGTTAACATAGTTTTTCTTTTATTAATACCCTCGGATCCGAGTACTTCGCTTCAACATATGATATTACATTTATAATATTTATTCTTGTGTTATCTTAAATACTGCTTTATTTAACCAAAAATTATTTAAATTAACGCATGTTATTGCTAAACATGAAATTACATTTAATTTAATTAAATCAGTCTTTCTTGTTTTACTTAACGTTCAGTTTTTATCTATTTAGTGTTTATCATACAATATTATACTTCAAGTTTTGAACCACTGAATTAAAAGTTCAGTGTCACCTGTGGGTATCATCCTCGGCGAATCGGCGACTCTCTCGGTTGTCCTGGTGTCTTGTAGTTTTCTTCTGAAGATCAGGTTTCTGTTGTTGGTGAAGTTCGGAAGTCATTTTAGTCATGGTGAGTCCTGGTTCTCTCCTTTTTTAATAAGATGTAGTAATCGCTTGTTGTTTTGGACTTTTACACTTTATTCACTTGTAATCACGTCACATGTTGATTTAGTTATTGAGTTTCACATTATGATTTCACCATATTTCTAATTACATACACTTTATTGTTTAGATTTCTAGAGATGTCATAGACGCGCAATTCTCATTCACACTCACTTGTTCACTACACATATACTGTAATTAGTCTTGTAGATAATATTCGCAGTTCACATGTTGTTTAAATTTGTATTTAGTGCCGCTACGTCTCAACTGTGAGTTTATTAACTTTTGAAAATATAATTACTATACCGCATCTCGGCAGTATGCTGTTTACGCCTCGACCGCTCCATCGCAAGTGGTTTATTAGTTAAGGGGTGAGAGTAGTAATCTCGCTTCACTTACTATTCAGCATAAAAGTAGTTCCATATTCGATTAATATTTACTCGTTTATTCTCTGACATATTTAACTATATTTAATTATACTACGGTATCTCTTACTTATTATTTTATTATTGTACATCATTATGTTTTTTATCAAGTTCCGATTTAATACAATTATTAGTCATATTCACGGGTAATTATGCGTGTTGATGCCGGTTTCGGCAGGTTAAAGCCGGGTTAATTATTAAGGGGTGTTATCGCAATTTTATTATAGAATTCTTTTTGGTTTTAAAACTATTTATTTTGGGATTGTGGCGGGGTTATATTATCATTTTCATTAGGGGTTTATGTTCTGTTTTAATGTGAGATTTTAAATTATTTTAAATTTCTTTTATTTCATTTTTTCCTCTTTTAAAATCGTCACATACTCCTCCGCTTAAAAATCGACACCGGGTGAGTATTTTACGGGTTATTAGGTGAGCAACGTACTGGGAGTATGCTCGGGGATTTCTGTGTTAAAATTTAATTTAGTACACGATTTGTTTTCTCTATATCTCTTTAAATGATCTTGTTCATTTAAATGTTCTCCTCCGTGAAATTCCCTTTATCTCACTTCTTACAATGCTAACTTATATTTTAATTCTTAATACTAATTTCCCTAATTATCCGTAACTCACAATATCGTGGCCCGACTGACATCGGCTTACTCTAACTACACCAGTTAGCTTTCAGCACTCATTAATGATCTTTTGGCACCTTTCTGCCCCCATCATTACCCTTTTCAGTCGGCGCCGTTGTGACTATGTTACGTTACCTGTATATAATTATTTCTTAATTATATATCATAAACTTATCTCTAATATAATCTAAAGAGGATCCCATACTCCACTTTAGATCATTGCTAATCCTAACATCTTATACTACCGAGAGAAGCGGAATTTCACGAAGATAATTTTTTATTCTCTCTTTAAATGATCAGTTGTAATATATAAACAAAAGGGGGCAAACACTTTACTTTCAACGATCAGCTGTTACGCTGGAATGTGGGTCAAACTAGTTTTCTTCAAACAATTGCATTTTTTATGCGTACCAAGGGGGAAGTTAACTCGAGGGAGAGTATATCTCTATTGTTCCATTTAACAATAGCTGGCGGACAGCTTATTAACTTGCACTGGCTTGCATCAAAGAGGGGTGGCGTGTGCGATGCGTACGCAATGTTACGGCCCGTTACCAAGCTGAGTTTTGTCTTAAATACTGGCAGCTGGGGAATTATTTTCAAGCAGGACACAACCGGGTGTTTACATTATTCACACATATACTTTTATTATTAATTTCTTTTTACTTATTTCACTAATACACTCTTATAATTATAATTATACTAACGTGTTATAATAATTTACGATATTATTAAACTTTTTATTTTAAATGACTTATTATTTATTATTATTACTTTGGTCTGATTTAAGAGCCGGTTTCTTTTTTGTTTCGAACTCGTTTATTTACTTAGGGAAGCATCATTCCACAAAATTAATTAGTACTCTTGTTTTATTTAGTCAGTAGTTTATATAACTCATCGTGTCAATAGAAACACGAATTACACATTTATGCAGGCTTGTACAGGAAAACTACAGGACTTATATTGTCACAAAATAGACGTGTTAGAGACTGAATACTTTGACACGTACATACATGAATTGGTATAATACAATCTAATCTTTTCACGTATAATTATATACGAGTATGTGCGTAATCTCACACAAAATATACACTTATAAATATCGTCAATATTATTCATATATGCTACTTAGCCTTTTTCTTTTTACATACAATTTCCTAACTGAGTGCATAGATATACAGAATAGAGTATTTTATAATTGACACTAAGTACACTAACCATTTACACAAAATGAAACCAAAAACCGTGGCGCATTTTAATAATAAAATTATTTACTTTTTTTTTGTTTTAATTTTCAACATATGTCTGAAATCTTTTGTTACTGGGCAAGGGGTCACACACTTTTTAATACAATAGAGGGAGGTGATGTATTGTCTAACTCGACGTGGCAGAGCGTAACAAAGGGATAGTTTGGTACAAGCGGGAACAGGTCATTTTCTTCTCTGAGATTGTCGTTAAACAAACAAGTTGGGGAATGCATTTTTAAACAGGTTTTACCCAGGGCTTACAATGTTTAAATAATTATTATATTATATTTAAATATCCTTACCTTATATATCATGGTTATTATATTATATTATATTATTACGCCACATAATGATTATAAAAACACATTATCCTAATTCTGATTTTACTTACTTTAATTCTTCCTTTTGCGTATTTTAAATTAACATTCATAGAGTGAATAATTCTACCACATATTAAATGACAAACACAGAGTATTTTATTTTGCTAATTATCATTTATTCAGCAGAGTGGCGCATTTATAACGTTACACCTACGTTACAATTCGGGAACCTGGTTAATTGGCTCGGGTCAATTAAACAGGCTGCCATAATGTTTATAAATCATAAATAACTGAAAAGTAAACAAATGTTAAAGAGGATCCCGTGCATTGAGGGATACTGACAGGGGTTTGGTAGATTTATTCACTCTCCTTTTGGACCATGACATCTCTTTATTACATAAATTTAGCAATGAGTATATTAAAGTTAAAACATTTGTACATTTGGTACAAAGAGAATTAGAGTAATTTAGTACTGAGTTAACATAGTTTTTCTTTTATTAATACCCTCGGATCCGAGTACTTCGCTTCAACATATGATATTACATTTATAATATTTATTCTTGTGTTATCTTAAATACTGCTTTATTTAACCAAAAATTATTTAAATTAACGCATGTTATTGCTAAACATGAAATTACATTTAATTTAATTAAATCAGTCTTTCTTGTTTTACTTAACGTTCAGTTTTTATCTATTTAGTGTTTATCATACAATATTATACTTCAAGTTTTGAACCACTGAATTAAAAGTTCAGTGTCACCTGTGGGTATCATCCTCGGCGAATCGGCGACTCTCTCGGTTGTCCTGGTGTCTTGTAGTTTTCTTCTGAAGATCAGGTTTCTGTTGTTGGTGAAGTTCGGAAGTCATTTTAGTCATGGTGAGTCCTGGTTCTCTCCTTTTTTAATAAGATGTAGTAATCGCTTGTTGTTTTGGACTTTTACACTTTATTCACTTGTAATCACGTCACATGTTGATTTAGTTATTGAGTTTCACATTATGATTTCACCATATTTCTAATTACATACACTTTATTGTTTAGATTTCTAGAGATGTCATAGACGCGCAATTCTCATTCACACTCACTTGTTCACTACACATATACTGTAATTAGTCTTGTAGATAATATTCGCAGTTCACATGTTGTTTAAATTTGTATTTAGTGCCGCTACGTCTCAACTGTGAGTTTATTAACTTTTGAAAATATAATTACTATACCGCATCTCGGCAGTATGCTGTTTACGCCTCGACCGCTCCATCGCAAGTGGTTTATTAGTTAAGGGGTGAGAGTAGTAATCTCGCTTCACTTACTATTCAGCATAAAAGTAGTTCCATATTCGATTAATATTTACTCGTTTATTCTCTGACATATTTAACTATATTTAATTATACTACGGTATCTCTTACTTATTATTTTATTATTGTACATCATTATGTTTTTTATCAAGTTCCGATTTAATACAATTATTAGTCATATTCACGGGTAATTATGCGTGTTGATGCCGGTTTCGGCAGGTTAAAGCCGGGTTAATTATTAAGGGGTGTTATCGCAATTTTATTATAGAATTCTTTTTGGTTTTAAAACTATTTATTTTGGGATTGTGGCGGGGTTATATTATCATTTTCATTAGGGGTTTATGTTCTGTTTTAATGTGAGATTTTAAATTATTTTAAATTTCTTTTATTTCATTTTTTCCTCTTTTAAAATCGTCACATACTCCTCCGCTTAAAAATCGACACCGGGTGAGTATTTTACGGGTTATTAGGTGAGCAACGTACTGGGAGTATGCTCGGGGATTTCTGTGTTAAAATTTAATTTAGTACACGATTTGTTTTCTCTATATCTCTTTAAATGATCTTGTTCATTTAAATGTTCTCCTCCGTGAAATTCCCTTTATCTCACTTCTTACAATGCTAACTTATATTTTAATTCTTAATACTAATTTCCCTAATTATCCGTAACTCACAATATCGTGGCCCGACTGACATCGGCTTACTCTAACTACACCAGTTAGCTTTCAGCACTCATTAATGATCTTTTGGCACCTTTCTGCCCCCATCATTACCCTTTTCAGTCGGCGCCGTTGTGACTATGTTACGTTACCTGTATATAATTATTTCTTAATTATATATCATAAACTTATCTCTAATATAATCTAAAGAGGATCCCATACTCCACTTTAGATCATTGCTAATCCTAACATCTTATACTACCGAGAGAAGCGGAATTTCACGAAGATAATTTTTTATTCTCTCTTTAAATGATCAGTTGTAATATATAAACAAAAGGGGGCAAACACTTTACTTTCAACGATCAGCTGTTACGCTGGAATGTGGGTCAAACTAGTTTTCTTCAAACAATTGCATTTTTTATGCGTACCAAGGGGGAAGTTAACTCGAGGGAGAGTATATCTCTATTGTTCCATTTAACAATAGCTGGCGGACAGCTTATTAACTTGCACTGGCTTGCATCAAAGAGGGGTGGCGTGTGCGATGCGTACGCAATGTTACGGCCCGTTACCAAGCTGAGTTTTGTCTTAAATACTGGCAGCTGGGGAATTATTTTCAAGCAGGACACAACCGGGTGTTTACATTATTCACACATATACTTTTATTATTAATTTCTTTTTACTTATTTCACTAATACACTCTTATAATTATAATTATACTAACGTGTTATAATAATTTACGATATTATTAAACTTTTTATTTTAAATGACTTATTATTTATTATTATTACTTTGGTCTGATTTAAGAGCCGGTTTCTTTTTTGTTTCGAACTCGTTTATTTACTTAGGGAAGCATCATTCCACAAAATTAATTAGTACTCTTGTTTTATTTAGTCAGTAGTTTATATAACTCATCGTGTCAATAGAAACACGAATTACACATTTATGCAGGCTTGTACAGGAAAACTACAGGACTTATATTGTCACAAAATAGACGTGTTAGAGACTGAATACTTTGACACGTACATACATGAATTGGTATAATACAATCTAATCTTTTCACGTATAATTATATACGAGTATGTGCGTAATCTCACACAAAATATACACTTATAAATATCGTCAATATTATTCATATATGCTACTTAGCCTTTTTCTTTTTACATACAATTTCCTAACTGAGTGCATAGATATACAGAATAGAGTATTTTATAATTGACACTAAGTACACTAACCATTTACACAAAATGAAACCAAAAACCGTGGCGCATTTTAATAATAAAATTATTTACTTTTTTTTTGTTTTAATTTTCAACATATGTCTGAAATCTTTTGTTACTGGGCAAGGGGTCACACACTTTTTAATACAATAGAGGGAGGTGATGTATTGTCTAACTCGACGTGGCAGAGCGTAACAAAGGGATAGTTTGGTACAAGCGGGAACAGGTCATTTTCTTCTCTGAGATTGTCGTTAAACAAACAAGTTGGGGAATGCATTTTTAAACAGGTTTTACCCAGGGCTTACAATGTTTAAATAATTATTATATTATATTTAAATATCCTTACCTTATATATCATGGTTATTATATTATATTATATTATTACGCCACATAATGATTATAAAAACACATTATCCTAATTCTGATTTTACTTACTTTAATTCTTCCTTTTGCGTATTTTAAATTAACATTCATAGAGTGAATAATTCTACCACATATTAAATGACAAACACAGAGTATTTTATTTTGCTAATTATCATTTATTCAGCAGAGTGGCGCATTTATAACGTTACACCTACGTTACAATTCGGGAACCTGGTTAATTGGCTCGGGTCAATTAAACAGGCTGCCATAATGTTTATAAATCATAAATAACTGAAAAGTAAACAAATGTTAAAGAGGATCCCGTGAATTGAGGGATACTGACAGGGGTTTGGTAGATTTATTCACTCTCCTTTTGGACCATGACATCTCTTTATTACATAAATTTAGCAATGAGTATATTAAAGTTAAAACATTTGTACATTTGGTACAAAGAGAATTAGAGTAATTTAGTACTGAGTTAACATAGTTTTTCTTTTATTAATACCCTCGGATCCGAGTACTTCGCTTCAACATATGATATTACATTTATAATATTTATTCTTGTGTTATCTTAAATACTGCTTTATTTAACCAAAAATTATTTAAATTAACGCATGTTATTGCTAAACATGAAATTACATTTAATTTAATTAAATCAGTCTTTCTTGTTTTACTTAACGTTCAGTTTTTATCTATTTAGTGTTTATCATACAATATTATACTTCAAGTTTTGAACCACTGAATTAAAAGTTCAGTGTCACCTGTGGGTATCATCCTCGGCGAATCGGCGACTCTCTCGGTTGTCCTGGTGTCTTGTAGTTTTCTTCTGAAGATCAGGTTTCTGTTGTTGGTGAAGTTCGGAAGTCATTTTAGTCATGGTGAGTCCTGGTTCTCTCCTTTTTTAATAAGATGTAGTAATCGCTTGTTGTTTTGGACTTTTACACTTTATTCACTTGTAATCACGTCACATGTTGATTTAGTTATTGAGTTTCACATTATGATTTCACCATATTTCTAATTACATACACTTTATTGTTTAGATTTCTAGAGATGTCATAGACGCGCAATTCTCATTCACACTCACTTGTTCACAACACATATACTGTAATTAGTCTTGTAGATAATATTCGCAGTTCACATGTTGTTTAAATTTGTATTTAGTGCCGCTACGTCTCAACTGTGAGTTTATTAACTTTTGAAAATATAATTACTATACCGCATCTCGGCAGTATGCTGTTTACGCCTCGACCGCTCCATCGCAAGTGGTTTATTAGTTAAGGGGTGAGAGTAGTAATCTCGCTTCACTTACTATTCAGCATAAAAGTAGTTCCATATTCGATTAATATTTACTCGTTTATTCTCTGACATATTTAACTATATTTAATTATACTACGGTATCTCTTACTTATTATTTTATTATTGTACATCATTATGTTTTTTATCAAGTTCGATTTAATACAATTATTAGTCATATTCACGGGTAATTATGCGTGTTGATGCCGGTTTCGGCAGGTTAAAGCCGGGTTAATTATTAAGGGGTGTTATCGCAATTTTATTATAGAATTCTTTTTGGTTTTAAAACTATTTATTTTGGGATTGTGGCGGGGTTATATTATCATTTTCATTAGGGGTTTATGTTCTGTTTTAATGTGAGATTTTAAATTATTTTAAATTTCTTTTATTTCATTTTTTCCTCTTTTAAAATCGTCACATACTCCTCCGCTTAAAAATCGACACCGGGTGAGTATTTTACGGGTTATTAGGTGAGCAACGTACTGGGAGTATGCTCGGGGATTTCTGTGTTAAAATTTAATTTAGTACACGATTTGTTTTCTCTATATCTCTTTAAATGATCTTGTTCATTTAAATGTTCTCCTCCGTGAAATTCCCTTTATCTCACTTCTTACAATGCTAACTTATATTTTAATTCTTAATACTAATTTCCCTAATTATCCGTAACTCACAATATCGTGGCCCGACTGACATCGGCTTACTCTAACTACACCAGTTAGCTTTCAGCACTCATTAATGATCTTTTGGCACCTTTCTGCCCCCATCATTACCCTTTTCAGTCGGCGCCGTTGTGACTATGTTACGTTACCTGTATATAATTATTTCTTAATTATATATCATAAACTTATCTCTAATATAATCTAAAGAGGATCCCATACTCCACTTTAGATCATTGCTAATCCTAACATCTTATACTACCGAGAGAAGCGGAATTTCACGAAGATAATTTTTTATTCTCTCTTTAAATGATCAGTTGTAATATATAAACAAAAGGGGGCAAACACTTTACTTTCAACGATCAGCTGTTACGCTGGAATGTGGGTCAAACTAGTTTTCTTCAAACAATTGCATTTTTTATGCGTACCAAGGGGGAAGTTAACTCGAGGGAGAGTATATCTCTATTGTTCCATTTAACAATAGCTGGCGGACAGCTTATTAACTTGCACTGGCTTGCATCAAAGAGGGGTGGCGTGTGCGATGCGTACGCAATGTTACGGCCCGTTACCAAGCTGAGTTTTGTCTTAAATACTGGCAGCTGGGGAATTATTTTCAAGCAGGACACAACCGGGTGTTTACATTATTCACACATATACTTTTATTATTAATTTCTTTTTACTTATTTCACTAATACACTCTTATAATTATAATTATACTAACGTGTTATAATAATTTACGATATTATTAAACTTTTTATTTTAAATGACTTATTATTTATTATTATTACTTTGGTCTGATTTAAGAGCCGGTTTCTTTTTTGTTTCGAACTCGTTTATTTACTTAGGGAAGCATCATTCCACAAAATTAATTAGTACTCTTGTTTTATTTAGTCAGTAGTTTATATAACTCATCGTGTCAATAGAAACACGAATTACACATTTATGCAGGCTTGTACAGGAAAACTACAGGACTTATATTGTCACAAAATAGACGTGTTAGAGACTGAATACTTTGACACGTACATACATGAATTGGTATAATACAATCTAATCTTTTCACGTATAATTATATACGAGTATGTGCGTAATCTCACACAAAATATACACTTATAAATATCGTCAATATTATTCATATATGCTACTTAGCCTTTTTCTTTTTACATACAATTTCCTAACTGAGTGCATAGATATACAGAATAGAGTATTTTATAATTGACACTAAGTACACTAACCATTTACACAAAATGAAACCAAAAACCGTGGCGCATTTTAATAATAAAATTATTTACTTTTTTTTTGTTTTAATTTTCAACATATGTCTGAAATCTTTTGTTACTGGGCAAGGGGTCACACACTTTTTAATACAATAGAGGGAGGTGATGTATTGTCTAACTCGACGTGGCAGAGCGTAACAAAGGGATAGTTTGGTACAAGCGGGAACAGGTCATTTTCTTCTCTGAGATTGTCGTTAAACAAACAAGTTGGGGAATGCATTTTTAAACAGGTTTTACCCAGGGCTTACAATGTTTAAATAATTATTATATTATATTTAAATATCCTTACCTTATATATCATGGTTATTATATTATATTATATTATTACGCCACATAATGATTATAAAAACACATTATCCTAATTCTGATTTTACTTACTTTAATTCTTCCTTTTGCGTATTTTAAATTAACATTCATAGAGTGAATAATTCTACCACATATTAAATGACAAACACAGAGTATTTTATTTTGCTAATTATCATTTATTCAGCAGAGTGGCGCATTTATAACGTTACACCTACGTTACAATTCGGGAACCTGGTTAATTGGCTCGGGTCAATTAAACAGGCTGCCATAATGTTTATAAATCATAAATAACTGAAAAGTAAACAAATGTTAAAGAGGATCCCGTGCATTGAGGGATACTGACAGGGGTTTGGTAGATTTATTCACTCTCCTTTTGGACCATGACATCTCTTTATTACATAAATTTAGCAATGAGTATATTAAAGTTAAAACATTTGTACATTTGGTACAAAGAGAATTAGAGTAATTTAGTACTGAGTTAACATAGTTTTTCTTTTATTAATACCCTCGGATCCGAGTACTTCGCTTCAACATATGATATTACATTTATAATATTTATTCTTGTGTTATCTTAAATACTGCTTTATTTAACCAAAAATTATTTAAATTAACGCATGTTATTGCTAAACATGAAATTACATTTAATTTAATTAAATCAGTCTTTCTTGTTTTACTTAACGTTCAGTTTTTATCTATTTAGTGTTTATCATACAATATTATACTTCAAGTTTTGAACCACTGAATTAAAAGTTCAGTGTCACCTGTGGGTATCATCCACGGCGAATCGGCGACTCTCTCGGTTGTCCTGGTGTCTTGTAGTTTTCTTCTGAAGATCAGGTTTCTGTTGTTGGTGAAGTTCGGAAGTCATTTTAGTCATGGTGAGTCCTGGTTCTCTCCTTTTTTAATAAGATGTAGTAATCGCTTGTTGTTTTGGACTTTTACACTTTATTCACTTGTAATCACGTCACATGTTGATTTAGTTATTGAGTTTCACATTATGATTTCACCATATTTCTAATTACATACACTTTATTGTTTAGATTTCTAGAGATGTCATAGACGCGCAATTCTCATTCACACTCACTTGTTCACTACACATATACTGTAATTAGTCTTGTAGATAATATTCGCAGTTCACATGTTGTTTAAATTTGTATTTAGTGCCGCTACGTCTCAACTGTGAGTTTATTAACTTTTGAAAATATAATTACTATACCGCATCTCGGCAGTATGCTGTTTACGCCTCGACCGCTCCATCGCAAGTGGTTTATTAGTTAAGGGGTGAGAGTAGTAATCTCGCTTCACTTACTATTCAGCATAAAAGTAGTTCCATATTCGATTAATATTTACTCGTTTATTCTCTGACATATTTAACTATATTTAATTATACTACGGTATCTCTTACTTATTATTTTATTATTGTACATCATTATGTTTTTTATCAAGTTCCGATTTAATACAATTATTAGTCATATTCACGGGTAATTATGCGTGTTGATGCCGGTTTCGGCAGGTTAAAGCCGGGTTAATTATTAAGGGGTGTTATCGCAATTTTATTATAGAATTCTTTTTGGTTTTAAAACTATTTATTTTGGGATTGTGGCGGGGTTATATTATCATTTTCATTAGGGGTTTATGTTCTGTTTTAATGTGAGATTTTAAATTATTTTAAATTTCTTTTATTTCATTTTTTCCTCTTTTAAAATCGTCACATACTCCTCCGCTTAAAAATCGACACCGGGTGAGTATTTTACGGGTTATTAGGTGAGCAACGTACTGGGAGTATGCTCGGGGATTTCTGTGTTAAAATTTAATTTAGTACACGATTTGTTTTCTCTATATCTCTTTAAATGATCTTGTTCATTTAAATGTTCTCCTCCGTGAAATTCCCTTTATCTCACTTCTTACAATGCTAACTTATATTTTAATTCTTAATACTAATTTCCCTAATTATCCGTAACTCACAATATCGTGGCCCGACTGACATCGGCTTACTCTAACTACACCAGTTAGCTTTCAGCACTCATTAATGATCTTTTGGCACCTTTCTGCCCCCATCATTACCCTTTTCAGTCGGCGCCGTTGTGACTATGTTACGTTACCTGTATATAATTATTTCTTAATTATATATCATAAACTTATCTCTAATATAATCTAAAGAGGATCCCATACTCCACTTTAGATCATTGCTAATCCTAACATCTTATACTACCGAGAGAAGCGGAATTTCACGAAGATAATTTTTTATTCTCTCTTTAAATGATCAGTTGTAATATATAAACAAAAGGGGGCAAACACTTTACTTTCAACGATCAGCTGTTACGCTGGAATGTGGGTCAAACTAGTTTTCTTCAAACAATTGCATTTTTTATGCGTACCAAGGGGGAAGTTAACTCGAGGGAGAGTATATCTCTATTGTTCCATTTAACAATAGCTGGCGGACAGCTTATTAACTTGCACTGGCTTGCATCAAAGAGGGGTGGCGTGTGCGATGCGTACGCAATGTTACGGCCCGTTACCAAGCTGAGTTTTGTCTTAAATACTGGCAGCTGGGGAATTATTTTCAAGCAGGACACAACCGGGTGTTTACATTATTCACACATATACTTTTATTATTAATTTCTTTTTACTTATTTCACTAATACACTCTTATAATTATAATTATACTAACGTGTTATAATAATTTACGATATTATTAAACTTTTTATTTTAAATGACTTATTATTTATTATTATTACTTTGGTCTGATTTAAGAGCCGGTTTCTTTTTTGTTTCGAACTCGTTTATTTACTTAGGGAAGCATCATTCCACAAAATTAATTAGTACTCTTGTTTTATTTAGTCAGTAGTTTATATAACTCATCGTGTCAATAGAAACACGAATTACACATTTATGCAGGCTTGTACAGGAAAACTACAGGACTTATATTGTCACAAAATAGACGTGTTAGAGACTGAATACTTTGACACGTACATACATGAATTGGTATAATACAATCTAATCTTTTCACGTATAATTATATACGAGTATGTGCGTAATCTCACACAAAATATACACTTATAAATATCGTCAATATTATTCATATATGCTACTTAGCCTTTTTCTTTTTACATACAATTTCCTAACTGAGTGCATAGATATACAGAATAGAGTATTTTATAATTGACACTAAGTACACTAACCATTTACACAAAATGAAACCAAAAACCGTGGCGCATTTTAATAATAAAATTATTTACTTTTTTTTTGTTTTAATTTTCAACATATGTCTGAAATCTTTTGTTACTGGGCAAGGGGTCACACACTTTTTAATACAATAGAGGGAGGTGATGTATTGTCTAACTCGACGTGGCAGAGCGTAACAAAGGGATAGTTTGGTACAAGCGGGAACAGGTCATTTTCTTCTCTGAGATTGTCGTTAAACAAACAAGTTGGGGAATGCATTTTTAAACAGGTTTTACCCAGGGCTTACAATGTTTAAATAATTATTATATTATATTTAAATATCCTTACCTTATATATCATGGTTATTATATTATATTATATTATTACGCCACATAATGATTATAAAAACACATTATCCTAATTCTGATTTTACTTACTTTAATTCTTCCTTTTGCGTATTTTAAATTAACATTCATAGAGTGAATAATTCTACCACATATTAAATGACAAACACAGAGTATTTTATTTTGCTAATTATCATTTATTCAGCAGAGTGGCGCATTTATAACGTTACACCTACGTTACAATTCGGGAACCTGGTTAATTGGCTCGGGTCAATTAAACAGGCTGCCATAATGTTTATAAATCATAAATAACTGAAAAGTAAACAAATGTTAAAGAGGATCCCGTGAATTGAGGGATACTGACAGGGGTTTGGTAGATTTATTCACTCTCCTTTTGGACCATGACATCTCTTTATTACATAAATTTAGCAATGAGTATATTAAAGTTAAAACATTTGTACATTTGGTACAAAGAGAATTAGAGTAATTTAGTACTGAGTTAACATAGTTTTTCTTTTATTAATACCCTCGGATCCGAGTACTTCGCTTCAACATATGATATTACATTTATAATATTTATTCTTGTGTTATCTTAAATACTGCTTTATTTAACCAAAAATTATTTAAATTAACGCATGTTATTGCTAAACATGAAATTACATTTAATTTAATTAAATCAGTCTTTCTTGTTTTACTTAACGTTCAGTTTTTATCTATTTAGTGTTTATCATACAATATTATACTTCAAGTTTTGAACCACTGAATTAAAAGTTCAGTGTCACCTGTGGGTATCATCCTCGGCGAATCGGCGACTCTCTCGGTTGTCCTGGTGTCTTGTAGTTTTCTTCTGAAGATCAGGTTTCTGTTGTTGGTGAAGTTCGGAAGTCATTTTAGTCATGGTGAGTCCTGGTTCTCTCCTTTTTTAATAAGATGTAGTAATCGCTTGTTGTTTTGGACTTTTACACTTTATTCACTTGTAATCACGTCACATGTTGATTTAGTTATTGAGTTTCACATTATGATTTCACCATATTTCTAATTACATACACTTTATTGTTTAGATTTCTAGAGATGTCATAGACGCGCAATTCTCATTCACACTCACTTGTTCACAACACATATACTGTAATTAGTCTTGTAGATAATATTCGCAGTTCACATGTTGTTTAAATTTGTATTTAGTGCCGCTACGTCTCAACTGTGAGTTTATTAACTTTTGAAAATATAATTACTATACCGCATCTCGGCAGTATGCTGTTTACGCCTCGACCGCTCCATCGCAAGTGGTTTATTAGTTAAGGGGTGAGAGTAGTAATCTCGCTTCACTTACTATTCAGCATAAAAGTAGTTCCATATTCGATTAATATTTACTCGTTTATTCTCTGACATATTTAACTATATTTAATTATACTACGGTATCTCTTACTTATTATTTTATTATTGTACATCATTATGTTTTTTATCAAGTTCGATTTAATACAATTATTAGTCATATTCACGGGTAATTATGCGTGTTGATGCCGGTTTCGGCAGGTTAAAGCCGGGTTAATTATTAAGGGGTGTTATCGCAATTTTATTATAGAATTCTTTTTGGTTTTAAAACTATTTATTTTGGGATTGTGGCGGGGTTATATTATCATTTTCATTAGGGGTTTATGTTCTGTTTTAATGTGAGATTTTAAATTATTTTAAATTTCTTTTATTTCATTTTTTCCTCTTTTAAAATCGTCACATACTCCTCCGCTTAAAAATCGACACCGGGTGAGTATTTTACGGGTTATTAGGTGAGCAACGTACTGGGAGTATGCTCGGGGATTTCTGTGTTAAAATTTAATTTAGTACACGATTTGTTTTCTCTATATCTCTTTAAATGATCTTGTTCATTTAAATGTTCTCCTCCGTGAAATTCCCTTTATCTCACTTCTTACAATGCTAACTTATATTTTAATTCTTAATACTAATTTCCCTAATTATCCGTAACTCACAATATCGTGGCCCGACTGACATCGGCTTACTCTAACTACACCAGTTAGCTTTCAGCACTCATTAATGATCTTTTGGCACCTTTCTGCCCCCATCATTACCCTTTTCAGTCGGCGCCGTTGTGACTATGTTACGTTACCTGTATATAATTATTTCTTAATTATATATCATAAACTTATCTCTAATATAATCTAAAGAGGATCCCATACTCCACTTTAGATCATTGCTAATCCTAACATCTTATACTACCGAGAGAAGCGGAATTTCACGAAGATAATTTTTTATTCTCTCTTTAAATGATCAGTTGTAATATATAAACAAAAGGGGGCAAACACTTTACTTTCAACGATCAGCTGTTACGCTGGAATGTGGGTCAAACTAGTTTTCTTCAAACAATTGCATTGTTTATGCGTACCAAGGGGGAAGTTAACTCGAGGGAGAGTATATCTCTATTGTTCCATTTAACAATAGCTGGCGGACAGCTTATTAACTTGCACTGGCTTGCATCAAAGAGGGGTGGCGTGTGCGATGCGTACGCAATGTTACGGCCCGTTACCAAGCTGAGTTTTGTCTTAAATACTGGCAGCTGGGGAATTATTTTCAAGCAGGACACAACCGGGTGTTTACATTATTCACACATATACTTTTATTATTAATTTCTTTTTACTTATTTCACTAATACACTCTTATAATTATAATTATACAACGTGTTATAATAATTTACGATATTATTAAACTTTTTATTTTAAATGACTTATTATTTATTATTATTACTTTGGTCTGATTTAAGAGACGGTTTCTTTTTTGTTTCGAACTCGTTTATTTACTTAGGGAAGCATCATTCCATAAAATTAATTAGTACTCTTGTTTTATTTAGTCAGTAGTTTATATAACTCATCGTGTCAATAGAAACACGAATTACACATTTATGCAGGCTTGTACAGGAAAACTACAGGACTTATATTGTCACAAAATAGACGTGTTAGAGACTGAATACTTTGACACGTACATACATGAATTGGTATAATACAATCTAATCTTTTCACGTATAATTATATACGAGTATGTGCGTAATCTCACACAAAATATACACTTATAAATATCGTCAATATTATTCATATATGCTACTTAGCCTTTTTCTTTTTACATACAATTTCCTAACTGAGTGCATAGATATACAGAATAGAGTATTTTATAATTGACACTAAGTACACTAACCATTTACACAAAATGAAACCAAAAACAGTGGCGCATTTTAATAAATAAAATTATTTACTTTTTTTTTGTTTTAATTTTCAACATATGTCTGAAATCTTTTGTTACTGGGCAAGGGGTCACACACTTTTTAATACAATAGAGGGAGGTGATGTATTGTCTAACTCGACGTGGCAGAGCGTAACAAAGGGATAGTTTGGTACAAGCGGGAACAGGTCATTTTCTTCTCTGAGATTGTCGTTAAACAAACAAGTTGGGGAATGCATTTTTAAACAGGTTTTACCCAGGGCTTACAATGTTTAAATAATTATTATATTATATTTAAATATCCTTACCTTATATATCATGGTTATTATATTATATTATATTATTACGCCACATAATGATTATAAAAACACATTATCCTAATTCTGATTTTACTTACTTTAATTCTTCCTTTTGCGTATTTTAAATTAACATTCATAGAGTGAATAATTCTACCACATATTAAATGACAAACACAGAGTATTTTATTTTGCTAATTATCATTTATTCAGCAGAGTGGCGCATTTATAACGTTACACCTACGTTACAATTCGGGAACCTGGTTAATTGGCTCGGGTCAATTAAACAGGCTGCCATAATGTTTATAAATCATAAATAACTGAAAAATAAACAAATGTTAAAGAGGATCCCGTGAATTGAGGGATACTGACAGGGGTTTGGTAGATTTATTCACTCTCCTTTTGGACCATGACATCTCTTTATTACATAAATTTAGCAATGAGTATATTAAAGTTAAAACATTTGTACATTTGGTACAAAGAGAATTAGAGTCATTTAGTACTGAGTTAACATAGTTTTTCTTTTATTAATACCCTCGGATCCGAGTACTTCGCTTCAACATAAGATATTACATTTATAATATTTATTCTTGTGTTATCTTAAATACTGCTTTATTTAACCAAAAATTATTTAAATTAACGCATGTTATTGCTAAACATGAAATTACATTTAATTTAATTAAATCAGTCTTTCTTGTTTTACTTAACGTTCAGTTTTTATCTATTTAGTGTTTATCATACAATATTATACTTCAAGTTTTGAACCACTGAATTAAAAGTTCAGTGTCACCTGTGGGTATCATCCTCGGCGAATCGGCGACTCTCTCGGTTGTCCTGGTGTCTTGTAGTTTTCTTCTGAAGATCAGGTTTCTGTTGTTGGTGAAGTTCGGAAGTCATTTTAGTCATGGTGAGTCCTGGTTCTCTCCTTTTTTAATAAGATGTAGTAATCGCTTGTTGTTTTGGACTTTTACACTTTATTCACTTGTAATCACGTCACATGTTGATTTAGTTATTGAGTTTCACATTATGATTTCACCATATTTCTAATTACATACACTTTATTGTTTAGATTTCTAGAGATGTCATAGACGCGCAATTCTCATTCACACTCACTTGTTCACAACACATATACTGTAATTAGTCTTGTAGATAATATTCGCAGTTCACATGTTGTTTAAATTTGTATTTAGTGCCGCTACGTCTCAACTGTGAGTTTATTAACTTTTGAAAATATAATTACTATACCGCATCTCGGCAGTATGCTGTTTACGCCTCGACCGCTCCATCGCAAGTGGTTTATTAGTTAAGGGGTGAGAGTAGTAATCTCGCTTCACTTACTATTCAGCATAAAAGTAGTTCCATATTCGATTAATATTTACTCGTTTATTCTCTGACATATTTAACTATATTTAATTATACTACGGTATCTCTTACTTATTATTTTATTATTGTACATCATTATGTTTTTTATCAAGTTCGATTTAATACAATTATTAGTCATATTCACGGGTAATTATGCGTGTTGATGCCGGTTTCGGCAGGTTAAAGCCGGGTTAATTATTAAGGGGTGTTATCGCAATTTTATTATAGAATTCTTTTTGGTTTTAAAACTATTTATTTTGGGTATTGTGGCGGGGTTATATTATCATTTTCATTAGGGGTTTATGTTCTGTTTTAATGTGAGATTTTAAATTATTTTAAATTTCTTTTATTTCATTTTTTCCTCTTTTAAAATCGTCACATACTCCTCCGCTTAAAAATCGACACCGGGTGAGTATTTTACGGGTTATTAGGTGAGCAACGTACTGGGAGTATGCTCGGGGATTTCTGTGTTAAAATTTAATTTAGTACACGATTTGTTTTCTCTATATCTCTTTAAATGATCTTGTTCATTTAAATGTTCTCCTCCGTGAAATTCCCTTTATCTCACTTCTTACAATGCTAACTTATATTTTAATTCTTAATACTAATTTCCCTAATTATCCGTAACTCACAATATCGTGGCCCGACTGACATCGGCTTACTCTAACTACACCAGTTAGCTTTCAGCACTCATTAATGATCTTTTGGCACCTTTCTGCCCCCATCATTACCCTTTTCAGTCGGCGCCGTTGTGACTATGTTACGTTACCTGTATATAATTATTTCTTAATTATATATCATAAACTTATCTCTAATATAATCTAAAGAGGATCCCATACTCCACTTTAGATCATTGCTAATCCTAACATCTTATACTACCGAGAGAAGCGGAATTTCACGAAGATAATTTTTTATTCTCTCTTTAAATGATCAGTTGTAATATATAAACAAAAGGGGGCAAACACTTTACTTTCAACGATCAGCTGTTACGCTGGAATGTGGGTCAAACTAGTTTTCTTCAAACAATTGCATTTTTTATGCGTACCAAGGGGGAAGTTAACTCGAGGGAGAGTATATCTCTATTGTTCCATTTAACAATAGCTGGCGGACAGCTTATTAACTTGCACTGGCTTGCATCAAAGAGGGGTGGCGTGTGCGATGCGTACGCAATGTTACGGCCCGTTACCAAGCTGAGTTTTGTCTTAAATACTGGCAGCTGGGGAATTATTTTCAAGCAGTACACAACCGGGTGTTTACATTATTCACACATATACTTTTATTATTAATTTCTTTTTACTTATTTCACTAATACACTCTTATAATTATAATTATACAACGTGTTATAATAATTTACGATATTATTAAACTTTTTATTTTAAATGACTTATTATTTATTATTATTACTTTGGTCTGATTTAAGAGACGGTTTCTTTTTTGTTTCGAACTCGTTTATTTACTTAGGGAAGCATCATTCCATAAAATTAATTAGTACTCTTGTTTTATTTAGTCAGTAGTTTATATAACTCATCGTGTCAATAGAAACACGAATTACACATTTATGCAGGCTTGTACAGGAAAACTACAGGACTTATATTGTCACAAAATAGACGTGTTAGAGACTGAATACTTTGACACGTACATACATGAATTGGTATAATACAATCTAATCTTTTCACGTATAATTATATACGAGTATGTGCGTAATCTCACACAAAATATACACTTATAAATATCGTCAATATTATTCATATATGCTACTTAGCCTTTTTCTTTTTACATACAATTTCCTAACTGAGTGCATAGATATACCGAATAGAGTATTTTATAATTGACACTAAGTACACTAACCATTTACACAAAATGAAACCAAAAACCGTGGCGCATTTTAATAATAAAATTTTCTACTTTTTTTTTGTTTTAATTTTCAACATATGTCTGAAATCTTTTGTTACTGGGCAAGGGGTCACACACTTTTTAATACAATAGAGGGAGGTGATGTATTGTCTAACTCGACGTGGCAGAGCGTAACAAAGGGATAGTTTGGTACAAGCGGGAACAGGTCATTTTCTTCTCTGAGATTGTCGTTAAACAAACAAGTTGGGGAATGCATTTTTAAACAGGTTTTACCCAGGGCTTACAATGTTTAAATAATTATTATATTATATTTAAATATCCTTACCTTATATATCATGGTTATTATATTATATTATATTATTACGCCACATAATGATTATAAAAACACATTATCCTAATTCTGATTTTACTTACTTTAATTCTTCCTTTTGCGTATTTTAAATTAACATTCATAGAGTGAATAATTCTACCACATATTAAATGACAAACACAGAGTATTTTATTTTGCTAATTATCACTTATTCAGCAGAGTGGCGCATTTATAACGTTACACCTACGTTACAATTCGGGAACCTGGTTAATTGGCTCGGGTCAATTAAACAGGCTGCCATAATGTTTATAAATCATAAATAACTGAAAAGTAAACAAATGTTAAAGAGGATCCCGTGCATTGAGGGATACTGACAGGGGTTTGGTAGATTTATTCACTCTCCTTTTGGACCATGACATCTCTTTATTACATAAATTTAGCAATGAGTATATTAAAGTTAAAACATTTGTACATTTGGTACAAAGAGAATTAGAGTAATTTAGTACTGAGTTAACATAGTTTTTCTTTTATTAATACCCTCGGATCCGAGTACTTCGCTTCAACATATGATATTACATTTATAATACTTATTCTTGTGTTATCTTAAATACTGCTTTATTTAACCAAAAATTATTTAAATTAACGCATGTTATTGCTAAACATGAAATTACATTTAATTTAATTAAATCAGTCTTTCTTGTTTTACTTAACGTTCAGTTTTTATCTATTTAGTGTTTATCATACAATATTATACTTCAAGTTTTGAACCACTGAATTAAAAGTTCAGTGTCACCTGTGGGTATCATCCTCGGCGAATCGGCGACTCTCTCGGTTGTCCTGGTGTCTTGTAGTTTTCTTCTGAAGATCAGGTTTCTGTTGTTGGTGAAGTTCGGAAGTCATTTTAGTCATGGTGAGTCCTGGTTCTCTCCTTTTTTAATAAGATGTAGTAATCGCTTGTTGTTTTGGACTTTTACACTTTATTCACTTGTAATCACGTCACATGTTGATTTAGTTATTGAGTTTCACATTATGATTTCACCATATTTCTAATTACATACACTTTATTGTTTAGATTTCTAGAGATGTCATAGACGCGCAATTCTCATTCACACTCACTTGTTCACTACACATATACTGTAATTAGTCTTGTAGATAATATTCGCAGTTCACATGTTGTTTAAATTTGTATTTAGTGCCGCTACGTCTCAACTGTGAGTTTATTAACTTTTGAAAATATAATTACTATACCGCATCTCGGCAGTATGCTGTTTACGCCTCGACCGCTCCATCGCAAGTGGTTTATTAGTTAAGGGGTGAGAGTAGTAATCTCGCTTCACTTACTATTCAGCATAAAAGTAGTTCCATATTCGATTAATATTTACTCGTTTATTCTCTGACATATTTAACTATATTTAATTATACTACGGTATCTCTTACTTATTATTTTATTATTGTACATCATTATGTTTTTTATCAAGTTCGATTTAATACAATTATTAGTCATATTCACGGGTAATTATGCGTGTTGATGCCGGTTTCGGCAGGTTAAAGCCGGGTTAATTATTAAGGGGTGTTATCGCAATTTTATTATAGAATTCTTCTTGGTTTTAAAACTATTTATTTTGGGTATTGTGGCGGGGTTACATTATCATTTTCATTAGGGGTTTATGTTCTGTTTTAATGTGAGATTTTAAATTATTTTAAATTTCTTTTATTTCATTTTTTCCTCTTTTAAAATCGTCACATACTCCTCCGCTTAAAAATCGACACCGGGTGAGTATTTTACGGGTTATTAGGTGAGCAACGTACTGGGAGTATGCTCGGGGATTTCTGTGTTAAAATTTAATTTAGTACACGATTTGTTTTCTCTATATCTCTTTAAATGATCTTGTTCATTTAAATGTTCTCCTCCGTGAAATTCCCTTTATCTCACTTCTTACAATGCTAACTTATATTTTAATTCTTAATACTAATTTCCCTAATTATCCGTAACTCACAATATCGTGGCCCGACTGACATCGGCTTACTCTAACTACACCAGTTAGCTTTCAGCACTCATTAATGATCTTTTGGCACCTTTCTGCCCCCATCATTACCCTTTTCAGTCGGCGCCGTTGTGACTATGTTACGTTACCTGTATATAATTATTTCTTAATTATATATCATAAACTTATCTCTAATATAATCTAAAGAGGATCCCATACTCCACTTTAGATCATTGCTAATCCTAACATCTTATACTACCGAGAGAAGCGGAATTTCACGAAGATAATTTTTTATTCTCTCTTTAAATGATCAGTTGTAATATATAAACAAAAGGGGGCAAACACTTTACTTTCAACGATCAGCTGTTACGCTGGAATGTGGGTCAAACTAGTTTTCTTCAAACAATTGCATTTTTTATGCGTACCAAGGGGGAAGTTAACTCGAGGGAGAGTATATCTCTATTGTTCCATTTAACAATAGCTGGCGGACAGCTTATTAACTTGCACTGGCTTGCATCAAAGAGGGGTGGCGTGTGCGATGCGTACGCAATGTTACGGCCCGTTACCAAGCTGAGTTTTGTCTTAAATACTGGCAGCTGGGGAATTATTTTCAAGCAGGACACAACCGGGTGTTTACATTATTCACACATATACTTTTATTATTAATTTCTTTTTACTTATTTCACTAATACACTCTTATAATTATAATTATACTAACGTGTTATAATAATTTACGATATTATTAAACTTTTTATTTTAAATGACTTATTATTTATTATTATTACTTTGGTCTGATTTAAGAGCCGGTTTCTTTTTTGTTTCGAACTCGTTTATTTACTTAGGGAAGCATCATTCCACAAAATTAATTAGTACTCTTGTTTTATTTAGTCAGTAGTTTATATAACTCATCGTGTCAATAGAAACACGAATTACACATTTATGCAGGCTTGTACAGGAAAACTACAGGACTTATATTGTCACAAAATAGACGTGTTAGAGACTGAATACTTTGACACGTACATACATGAATTGGTATAATACAATCTAATCTTTTCACGTATAATTATATACGAGTATGTGCGTAATCTCACACAAAATATACACTTATAAATATCGTCAATATTATTCATATATGCTACTTAGCCTTTTTCTTTTTACATACAATTTCCTAACTGAGTGCATAGATATACCGAATAGAGTATTTTATAATTGACACTAAGTACACTAACCATTTACACAAAATGAAACCAAAAACCGTGGCGCATTTTAATAATAAAATTTTCTACTTTTTTTTTGTTTTAATTTTCAACATATGTCTGAAATCTTTTGTTACTGGGCAAGGGGTCACACACTTTTTAATACAATAGAGGGAGGTGATGTATTGTCTAACTCGACGTGGCAGAGCGTAACAAAGGGATAGTTTGGTACAAGCGGGAACAGGTAATTTTCTTCTCTGAGATTGTCGTTAAACAAACAAGTTGGGGAATGCATTTTTAAACAGGTTTTACCCAGGGCTTACAATGTTTAAATAATTATTATATTATATTTAAATATCCTTACCTTATATATCATGGTTATTATATTATATTATATTATTACGCCACATAATGATTATAAAAACACATTATCCTAATTCTGATTTTACTTACTTTAATTCTTCCTTTTGCGTATTTTAAATTAACATTCATAGAGTGAATAATTCTACCACATATTAAATGACAAACACAGAGTATTTTATTTTGCTAATTATCATTTATTCAGCAGAGTGGCGCATTTATAACGTTACACCTACGTTACAATTCGGGAACCTGGTTAATTGGCTCGGGTCAATTAAACAGGCTGCCATAATGTTTATAAATCATAAATAACTGAAAAGTAAACAAATGTTAAAGAGGATCCCGTGCATTGAGGGATACTGACAGGGGTTTGGTAGATTTATTCACTCTCCTTTTGGACCATGACATCTCTTTATTACATAAATTTAGCAATGAGTATATTAAAGTTAAAACATTTGTACATTTGGTACAAAGAGAATTAGAGTAATTTAGTACTGAGTTAACATAGTTTTTCTTTTATTAATACCCTCGGATCCGAGTACTTCGCTTCAACATATGATATTACATTTATAATATTTATTCTTGTGTTATCTTAAATACTGCTTTATTTAACCAAAAATTATTTAAATTAACGCATGTTATTGCTAAACATGAAATTACATTTAATTTAATTAAATCAGTCTTTCTTGTTTTACTTAACGTTCAGTTTTTATCTATTTAGTGTTTATCATACAATATTATACTTCAAGTTTTGAACCACTGAATTAAAAGTTCAGTGTCACCTGTGGGTATCATCCTCGGCGAATCGGCGACTCTCTCGGTTGTCCTGGTGTCTTGTAGTTTTCTTCTGAAGATCAGGTTTCTGTTGTTGGTGAAGTTCGGAAGTCATTTTAGTCATGGTGAGTCCTGGTTCTCTCCTTTTTTAATAAGATGTAGTAATCGCTTGTTGTTTTGGACTTTTACACTTTATTCACTTGTAATCACGTCACATGTTGATTTAGTTATTGAGTTTCACATTATGATTTCACCATATTTCTAATTACATACACTTTATTGTTTAGATTTCTAGAGATGTCATAGACGCGCAATTCTCATTCACACTCACTTGTTCACAACACATATACTGTAATTAGTCTTGTAGATAATATTCGCAGTTCACATGTTGTTTAAATTTGTATTTAGTGCCGCTACGTCTCAACTGTGAGTTTATTAACTTTTGAAAATATAATTACTATACCGCATCTCGGCAGTATGCTGTTTACGCCTCGACCGCTCCATCGCAAGTGGTTTATTAGTTAAGGGGTGAGAGTAGTAATCTCGCTTCACTTACTATTCAGCATAAAAGTAGTTCCATATTCGATTAATATTTACTCGTTTATTCTCTGACATATTTAACTATATTTAATTATACTACGGTATCTCTTACTTATTATTTTATTATTGTACATCATTATGTTTTTTATCAAGTTCGATTTAATACAATTATTAGTCATATTCACGGGTAATTATGCGTGTTGATGCCGGTTTCGGCAGGTTAAAGCCGGGTTAATTATTAAGGGGTGTTATCGCAATTTTATTATAGAATTCTTTTTGGTTTTAAAACTATTTATTTTGGGTATTGTGGCGGGGTTATATTATCATTTTCATTAGGGGTTTATGTTCTGTTTTAATGTGAGATTTTAAATTATTTTAAATTTCTTTTATTTCATTTTTTCCTCTTTTAAAATCGTCACATACTCCTCCGCTTAAAAATCGACACCGGGTGAGTATTTTACGGGTTATTAGGTGAGCAACGTACTGGGAGTATGCTCGGGGATTTCTGTGTTAAAATTTAATTTAGTACACGATTTGTTTTCTCTATATCTCTTTAAATGATCTTGTTCATTTAAATGTTCTCCTCCGTGAAATTCCCTTTATCTCACTTCTTACAATGCTAACTTATATTTTAATTCTTAATACTAATTTCCCTAATTATCCGTAACTCACAATATCGTGGCCCGACTGACATCGGCTTACTCTAACTACACCAGTTAGCTTTCAGCACTCATTAATGATCTTTTGGCACCTTTCTGCCCCCATCATTACCCTTTTCAGTCGGCGCCGTTGTGACTATGTTACGTTACCTGTATATAATTATTTCTTAATTATATATCATAAACTTATCTCTAATATAATCTAAAGAGGATCCCATACTCCACTTTAGATCATTGCTAATCCTAACATCTTATACTACCGAGAGAAGCGGAATTTCACGAAGATAATTTTTTATTCTCTCTTTAAATGATCAGTTGTAATATATAAACAAAAGGGGGCAAACACTTTACTTTCAACGATCAGCTGTTACGCTGGAATGTGGGTCAAACTAGTTTTCTTCAAACAATTGCATTTTTTATGCGTACCAAGGGGGAAGTTAACTCGAGGGAGAGTATATCTCTATTGTTCCATTTAACAATAGCTGGCGGACAGCTTATTAACTTGCACTGGCTTGCATCAAAGAGGGGTGGCGTGTGCGATGCGTACGCAATGTTACGGCCCGTTACCAAGCTGAGTTTTGTCTTAAATACTGGCAGCTGGGGAATTATTTTCAAGCAGTACACAACCGGGTGTTTACATTATTCACACATATACTTTTATTATTAATTTCTTTTTACTTATTTCACTAATACACTCTTATAATTATAATTATACAACGTGTTATAATAATTTACGATATTATTAAACTTTTTATTTTAAATGACTTATTATTTATTATTATTACTTTGGTCTGATTTAAGAGACGGTTTCTTTTTTGTTTCGAACTCGTTTATTTACTTAGGGAAGCATCATTCCATAAAATTAATTAGTACTCTTGTTTTATTTAGTCAGTAGTTTATATAACTCATCGTGTCAATAGAAACACGAATTACACATTTATGCAGGCTTGTACAGGAAAACTACAGGACTTATATTGTCACAAAATAGACGTGTTAGAGACTGAATACTTTGACACGTACATACATGAATTGGTATAATACAATCTAATCTTTTCACGTATAATTATATACGAGTACGTGCGTAATCTCACACAAAATATACACTTATAAATATCGTCAATATTATTCATATATGCTACTTAGCCTTTTTCTTTTTACATACAATTTCCTAACTGAGTGCATAGATATACCGAATAGAGTATTTTATAATTGACACTAAGTACACTAACCATTTACACAAAATGAAACCAAAAACCGTGGCGCATTTTAATAATAAAATTTTCTACTTTTTTTTTGTTTTAATTTTCAACATATGTCTGAAATCTTTAGTTACTGGGCAAGGGGTCACACACTTTTTAATACAATAGAGGGAGGTGATGTATTGTCTAACTCGACGTGGCAGAGCGTAACAAAGGGATAGTTTGGTACAAGCGGGAACAGGTCATTTTCTTCTCTGAGATTGTCGTTAAACAAACAAGTTGGGGAATGCATTTTTAAACAGGTTTTACCCAGGGCTTACAATGTTTAAATAATTATTATATTATATTTAAATATCCATACCTTATATATCATGGTTATTATATTATATTATATTATTACGCCACATAATGATTATAAAAACACATTATCCTAATTCTGATTTTACTTACTTTAATTCTTCCTTTTGCGTATTTTAAATTAACATTCATAGAGTGAATAATTCTACCACATATTAAATGACAAACACAGAGTATTTTATTTTGCTAATTATCATTTATTCAGCAGAGTGGCGCATTTATAACGTTACACCTACGTTACAATTCGGGAACCTGGTTAATTGGCTCGGGTCAATTAAACAGGCTGCCATAATGTTTATAAATCATAAATAACTGAAAAATAAACAAATGTTAAAGAGGATCCCGTGAATTGAGGGATACTGACAGGGGTTTGGTAGATTTATTCACTCTCCTTTTGGACCATGACATCTCTTTATTACATAAATTTAGCAATGAGTATATTAAAGTTAAAACATTTGTACATTTGGTACAAAGAGAATTAGAGTCATTTAGTACTGAGTTAACATAGTTTTTCTTTTATTAATACCCTCGGATCCGAGTACTTCGCTTCAACATAAGATATTACATTTATAATATTTATTCTTGTGTTATCTTAAATACTGCTTTATTTAACCAAAAATTATTTAAATTAACGCATGTTATTGCTAAACATGAAATTACATTTAATTTAATTAAATCAGTCTTTCTTGTTTTACTTAACGTTCAGTTTTTATCTATTTAGTGTTTATCATACAATATTATACTTCAAGTTTTGAACCACTGAATTCAAAGTTCAGTGTCACCTGTGGGTATCATCCTCGGCGAATCGGCGACTCTCTCGGTTGTCCTGGTGTCTTGTAGTTTTCTTCTGAAGATCAGGTTTCTGTTGTTGGTGAAGTTCGGAAGTCATTTTAGTCATGGTGAGTCCTGGTTCTCTCCTTTTTTAATAAGATGTAGTAATCGCTTGTTGTTTTGGACTTTTACACTTTATTCACTTGTAATCACGTCACATGTTGATTTAGTTATTGAGTTTCACATTATGATTTCACCATATTTCTAATTACATACACTTTATTGTTTAGATTTCTAGAGATGTCATAGACGCGCAATTCTCATTCACACTCACTTGTTCACTACACATATACTGTAATTAGTCTTGTAGATAATATTCGCAGTTCACATGTTGTTTAAATTTGTATTTAGTGCCGCTACGTCTCAACTGTGAGTTTATTAACTTTTGAAAATATAATTACTATACCGCATCTCGGCAGTATGCTGTTTACGCCTCGACCGCTCCATCGCAAGTGGTTTATTAGTTAAGGGGTGAGAGTAGTAATCTCGCTTCACTTACTATTCAGCATAAAAGTAGTTCCATATTCGATTAATATTTACTCGTTTATTCTCTGACATATTTAACTATATTTAATTATACTACGGTATCTCTTACTTATTATTTTATTATTGTACATCATTATGTTTTTTATCAAGTTCCGATTTAATACAATTATTAGTCATATTCACGGGTAATTATGCGTGTTGATGCCGGTTTCGGCAGGTTAAAGCCGGGTTAATTATTAAGGGGTGTTATCGCAATTTTATTATAGAATTCTTCTTGGTTTTAAAACTATTTATTTTGGGTATTGTGGCGGGGTTATATTATCATTTTCATTAGGGGTTTATGTTCTGTTTTAATGTGAGATTTTAAATTATTTTAAATTTCTTTTATTTCATTTTTTCCTCTTTTAAAATCGTCACATACTCCTCCGCTTAAAAATCGACACCGGGTGAGTATTTTACGGGTTATTAGGTGAGCAACGTACTGGGAGTATGCTCGGGGATTTCTGTGTTAAAATTTAATTTAGTACACGATTTGTTTTCTCTATATCTCTTTAAATGATCTTGTTCATTTAAATGTTCTCCTCCGTGAAATTCCCTTTATCTCACTTCTTACAATGCTAACTTATATTTTAATTCTTAATACTAATTTCCCTAATTATCCGTAACTCACAATATCGTGGCCCGACTGACATCGGCTTACTCTAACTACACCAGTTAGCTTTCAGCACTCATTAATGATCTTTTGGCACCTTTCTGCCCCCATCATTACCCTTTTCAGTCGGCGCCGTTGTGACTATGTTACGTTACCTGTATATAATTATTTCTTAATTATATATCATAAACTTATCTCTAATATAATCTAAAGAGGATCCCATACTCCACTTTAGATCATTGCTAATCCTAACATCTTATACTACCGAGAGAAGCGGAATTTCACGAAGATAATTTTTTATTCTCTCTTTAAATGATCAGTTGTAATATATAAACAAAAGGGGGCAAACACTTTACTTTCAACGATCAGCTGTTACGCTGGAATGTGGGTCAAACTAGTTTTCTTCAAACAATTGCATTTTTTATGCGTACCAAGGGGGAAGTTAACTCGAGGGAGAGTATATCTCTATTGTTCCATTTAACAATAGCTGGCGGACAGCTTATTAACTTGCACTGGCTTGCATCAAAGAGGGGTGGCGTGTGCGATGCGTACGCAATGTTACGGCCCGTTACCAAGCTGAGTTTTGTCTTAAATACTGGCAGCTGGGGAATTATTTTCAAGCAGGACACAACCGGGTGTTTACATTATTCACACATATACTTTTATTATTAATTTCTTTTTACTTATTTCACTAATACACTCTTATAATTATAATTATACTAACGTGTTATAATAATTTACGATATTATTAAACTTTTTATTTTAAATGACTTATTATTTATTATTATTACTTTGGTCTGATTTAAGAGCCGGTTTCTTTTTTGTTTCGAACTCGTTTATTTACTTAGGGAAGCATCATTCCACAAAATTAATTAGTACTCTTGTTTTATTTAGTCAGTAGTTTATATAACTCATCGTGTCAATAGAAACACGAATTACACATTTATGCAGGCTTGTACAGGAAAACTACAGGACTTATATTGTCACAAAATAGACGTGTTAGAGACTGAATACTTTGACACGTACATACATGAATTGGTATAATACAATCTAATCTTTTCACGTATAATTATATACGAGTATGTGCGTAATCTCACACAAAATATACACTTATAAATATCGTCAATATTATTCATATATGCTACTTAGCCTTTTTCTTTTTACATACAATTTCCTAACTGAGTGCATAGATATACAGAATAGAGTATTTTATAATTGACACTAAGTACACTAACCATTTACACAAAATGAAACCAAAAACCGTGGCGCATTTTAATAATAAAATTATTTACTTTTTTTTTGTTTTAATTTTCAACATATGTCTGAAATCTTTTGTTACTGGGCAAGGGGTCACACACTTTTTAATACAATAGAGGGAGGTGATGTATTGTCTAACTCGACGTGGCAGAGCGTAACAAAGGGATAGTTTGGTACAAGCGGGAACAGGTCATTTTCTTCTCTGAGATTGTCGTTAAACAAACAAGTTGGGGAATGCATTTTTAAACAGGTTTTACCCAGGGCTTACAATGTTTAAATAATTATTATATTATATTTAAATATCCTTACCTTATATATCATGGTTATTATATTATATTATATTATTACGCCACATAATGATTATAAAAACACATTATCCTAATTCTGATTTTACTTACTTTAATTCTTCCTTTTGCGTATTTTAAATTAACATTCATAGAGTGAATAATTCTACCACATATTAAATGACAAACACAGAGTATTTTATTTTGCTAATTATCATTTATTCAGCAGAGTGGCGCATTTATAACGTTACACCTACGTTACAATTCGGGAACCTGGTTAATTGGCTCGGGTCAATTAAACAGGCTGCCATAATGTTTATAAATCATAAATAACTGAAAAGTAAACAAATGTTAAAGAGGATCCCGTGCATTGAGGGATACTGACAGGGGTTTGGTAGATTTATTCACTCTCCTTTTGGACCATGACATCTCTTTATTACATAAATTTAGCAATGAGTATATTAAAGTTAAAACATTTGTACATTTGGTACAAAGAGAATTAGAGTAATTTAGTACTGAGTTAACATAGTTTTTCTTTTATTAATACCCTCGGATCCGAGTACTTCGCTTCAACATATGATATTACATTTATAATATTTATTCTTGTGTTATCTTAAATACTGCTTTATTTAACCAAAAATTATTTAAATTAACGCATGTTATTGCTAAACATGAAATTACATTTAATTTAATTAAATCAGTCTTTCTTGTTTTACTTAACGTTCAGTTTTTATCTATTTAGTGTTTATCATACAATATTATACTTCAAGTTTTGAACCACTGAATTAAAAGTTCAGTGTCACCTGTGGGTATCATCCTCGGCGAATCGGCGACTCTCTCGGTTGTCCTGGTGTCTTGTAGTTTTCTTCTGAAGATCAGGTTTCTGTTGTTGGTGAAGTTCGGAAGTCATTTTAGTCATGGTGAGTCCTGGTTCTCTCCTTTTTTAATAAGATGTAGTAATCGCTTGTTGTTTTGGACTTTTACACTTTATTCACTTGTAATCACGTCACATGTTGATTTAGTTATTGAGTTTCACATTATGATTTCACCATATTTCTAATTACATACACTTTATTGTTTAGATTTCTAGAGATGTCATAGACGCGCAATTCTCATTCACACTCACTTGTTCACAACACATATACTGTAATTAGTCTTGTAGATAATATTCGCAGTTCACATGTTGTTTAAATTTGTATTTAGTGCCGCTACGTCTCAACTGTGAGTTTATTAACTTTTGAAAATATAATTACTATACCGCATCTCGGCAGTATGCTGTTTACGCCTCGACCGCTCCATCGCAAGTGGTTTATTAGTTAAGGGGTGAGAGTAGTAATCTCGCTTCACTTACTATTCAGCATAAAAGTAGTTCCATATTCGATTAATATTTACTCGTTTATTCTCTGACATATTTAACTATATTTAATTATACTACGGTATCTCTTACTTATTATTTTATTATTGTACATCATTATGTTTTTTATCAAGTTCGATTTAATACAATTATTAGTCATATTCACGGGTAATTATGCGTGTTGATGCCGGTTTCGGCAGGTTAAAGCCGGGTTAATTATTAAGGGGTGTTATCGCAATTTTATTATAGAATTCTTCTTGGTTTTAAAACTATTTATTTTGGGTATTGTGGCGGGGTTACATTATCATTTTCATTAGGGGTTTATGTTCTGTTTTAATGTGAGATTTTAAATTATTTTAAATTTCTTTTATTTCATTTTTTCCTCTTTTAAAATCGTCACATACTCCTCCGCTTAAAAATCGACACCGGGTGAGTATTTTACGGGTTATTAGGTGAGCAACGTACTGGGAGTATGCTCGGGGATTTCTGTGTTAAAATTTAATTTAGTACACGATTTGTTTTCTCTATATCTCTTTAAATGATCTTGTTCATTTAAATGTTCTCCTCCGTGAAATTCCCTTTATCTCACTTCTTACAATGCTAACTTATATTTTAATTCTTAATACTAATTTCCCTAATTATCCGTAACTCACAATATCGTGGCCCGACTGACATCGGCTTACTCTAACTACACCAGTTAGCTTTCAGCACTCATTAATGATCTTTTGGCACCTTTCTGCCCCCATCATTACCCTTTTCAGTCGGCGCCGTTGTGACTATGTTACGTTACCTGTATATAATTATTTCTTAATTATATATCATAAACTTATCTCTAATATAATCTAAAGAGGATCCCATACTCCACTTTAGATCATTGCTAATCCTAACATCTTATACTACCGAGAGAAGCGGAATTTCACGAAGATAATTTTTTATTCTCTCTTTAAATGATCAGTTGTAATATATAAACAAAAGGGGGCAAACACTTTACTTTCAACGATCAGCTGTTACGCTGGAATGTGGGTCAAACTAGTTTTCTTCAAACAATTGCATTTTTTATGCGTACCAAGGGGGAAGTTAACTCGAGGGAGAGTATATCTCTATTGTTCCATTTAACAATAGCTGGCGGACAGCTTATTAACTTGCACTGGCTTGCATCAAAGAGGGGTGGCGTGTGCGATGCGTACGCAATGTTACGGCCCGTTACCAAGCTGAGTTTTGTCTTAAATACTGGCAGCTGGGGAATTATTTTCAAGCAGTACACAACCGGGTGTTTACATTATTCACACATATACTTTTATTATTAATTTCTTTTTACTTATTTCACTAATACACTCTTATAATTATAATTATACAACGTGTTATAATAATTTACGATATTATTAAACTTTTTATTTTAAATGACTTATTATTTATTATTATTACTTTGGTCTGATTTAAGAGACGGTTTCTTTTTTGTTTCGAACTCGTTTATTTACTTAGGGAAGCATCATTCCATAAAATTAATTAGTACTCTTGTTTTATTTAGTCAGTAGTTTATATAACTCATCGTGTCAATAGAAACACGAATTACACATTTATGCAGGCTTGTACAGGAAAACTACAGGACTTATATTGTCACAAAATAGACGTGTTAGAGACTGAATACTTTGACACGTACATACATGAATTGGTATAATACAATCTAATCTTTTCACGTATAATTATATACGAGTATGTGCGTAATCTCACACAAAATATACACTTATAAATATCGTCAATATTATTCATATATGCTACTTAGCCTTTTCCTTTTTACATACAATTTCCTAACTGAGTGCATAGATATACCGAATAGAGTATTTTATAATTGACACTAAGTACACTAACCATTTACACAAAATGAAACCAAAAACCGTGGCGCATTTTAATAATAAAATTTTCTACTTTTTTTTTTTGTTTTAATTTTCAACATATGTCTGAAATCTTTTGTTACTGGGCAAGGGGTCACACACTTTTTAATACAATAGAGGGAGGTGATGTATTGTCTAACTCGACGTGGCAGAGCGTAACAAAGGGATAGTTTGGTACAAGCGGGAACAGGTAATTTTCTTCTCTGAGATTGTCGTTAAACAAACAAGTTGGGGAATGCATTTTTAAACAGGTTTTACCCAGGGCTTACAATGTTTAAATAATTATTATATTATATTTAAATATCCTTACCTTATATATCATGGTTATTATATTATATTATATTATTACGCCACATAATGATTATAAAAACACATTATCCTAATTCTGATTTTACTTACTTTAATTCTTCCTTTTGCGTATTTTAAATTAACATTCATAGAGTGAATAATTCTACCACATATTAAATGACAAACACAGAGTATTTTATTTTGCTAATTATCATTTATTCAGCAGAGTGGCGCATTTATAACGTTACACCTACGTTACAATTCGGGAACCTGGTTAATTGGCTCGGGTCAATTAAACAGGCTGCCATAATGTTTATAAATCATAAATAACTGAAAAGTAAACAAATGTTAAAGAGGATCCCGTGCATTGAGGGATACTGACAGGGGTTTGGTAGATTTATTCACTCTCCTTTTGGACCATGACATCTCTTTATTACATAAATTTAGCAATGAGTATATTAAAGTTAAAACATTTGTACATTTGGTACAAAGAGAATTAGAGTAATTTAGTACTGAGTTAACATAGTTTTTCTTTTATTAATACCCTCGGATCCGAGTACTTCGCTTCAACATATGATATTACATTTATAATACTTATTCTTGTGTTATCTTAAATACTGCTTTATTTAACCAAAAATTATTTAAATTAACGCATGTTATTGCTAAACATGAAATTACATTTAATTTAATTAAATCAGTCTTTCTTGTTTTACTTAACGTTCAGTTTTTATCTATTTAGTGTTTATCATACAATATTATACTTCAAGTTTTGAACCACTGAATTCAAAGTTCAGTGTCACCTGTGGGTATCATCCTCGGCGAATCGGCGACTCTCTCGGTTGTCCTGGTGTCTTGTAGTTTTCTTCTGAAGATCAGGTTTCTGTTGTTGGTGAAGTTCGGAAGTCATTTTAGTCATGGTGAGTCCTGGTTCTCTCCTTTTTTAATAAGATGTAGTAATCGCTTGTTGTTTTGGACTTTTACACTTTATTCACTTGTAATCACGTCACATGTTGATTTAGTTATTGAGTTTCACATTATGATTTCACCATATTTCTAATTACATACACTTTATTGTTTAGATTTCTAGAGATGTCATAGACGCGCAATTCTCATTCACACTCACTTGTTCACAACACATATACTGTAATTAGTCTTGTAGATAATATTCGCAGTTCACATGTTGTTTAAATTTGTATTTAGTGCCGCTACGTCTCAACTGTGAGTTTATTAACTTTTGAAAATATAATTACTATACCGCATCTCGGCAGTATGCTGTTTACGCCTCGACCGCTCCATCGCAAGTGGTTTATTAGTTAAGGGGTGAGAGTAGTAATCTCGCTTCACTTACTATTCAGCATAAAAGTAGTTCCATATTCGATTAATATTTACTCGTTTATTCTCTGACATATTTAACTATATTTAATTATACTACGGTATCTCTTACTTATTATTTTATTATTGTACATCATTATGTTTTTTATCAAGTTCGATTTAATTCAATTATTAGTCATATTCACGGGTAATTATGCGTGTTGATGCCGGTTTCGGCAGGTTAAAGCCGGGTTAATTATTAAGGGGTGTTATCGCAATTTTATTATAGAATTCTTTTTGGTTTTAAAACTATTTATTTTGGGTATTGTGGCGGGGTTATATTATCATTTTCATTAGGGGTTTATGTTCTGTTTTAATGTGAGATTTTAAATTATTTTAAATTTCTTTTATTTCATTTTTTCCTCTTTTAAAATCGTCACATACTCCTCCGCTTAAAAATTGACACCGGGTGAGTATTTTACGGGTTATTAGGTGAGCAACGTACTGGGAGTATGCTCGGGGATTTCTGTGTTAAAATTTAATTTAGTACACGATTTGTTTTCTCTATATCTCTTTAAATGACCTTGTTCATTTAAATGTTCTCCTCCCTGAAATTCCCTTTATCTCACTTCTTACAATGCTAACTTATATTTTAATTCTTAATACTAATTTCCCTAATTATCCGTAACTCACAATATCGTGGCCCGACTGACATCGGCTTACTCTAACTACACCAGTTAGCTTTCAGCACTCATTAATGATCTTTTGGCACCTTTCTGCCCCCATCATTACCCTTTTCAGTCGGCGCCGTTGTGACTATGTTACGTTACCTGTATATAATTATTTCTTAATTATATATCATAAACTTATCTCTAATATAATCTAAAGAGGATCCCATACTCCACTTTAGATCATTGCTAATCCTAACATCTTATACTACCGAGAGAAGCGGAATTTCACGAAGATAATTTTTTATTCTCTCTTTAAATGATCAGTTGTAATATATAAACAAAAGGGGGCAAACACTTTACTTTCAACGATCAGCTGTTACGCTGGAATGTGGGTCAAACTAGTTTTCTTCAAACAATTGCATTTTTTATGCGTACCAAGGGGGAAGTTAACTCGAGGGAGAGTATATCTCTATTGTTCCATTTAACAATAGCTGGCGGACAGCTTATTAACTTGCACTGGCTTGCATCAAAGAGGGGTGGCGTGTGCGATGCGTACGCAATGTTACGGCCCGTTACCAAGCTGAGTTTTGTCTTAAATACTGGCAGCTGGGGAATTATTTTCAAGCAGGACACAACCGGGTGTTTACATTATTCACACATATACTTTTATTATTAATTTCTTTTTACTTATTTCACTAATACACTCTTATAATTATAATTATACTAACGTGTTATAATAATTTACGATATTATTAAACTTTTTATTTTAAATGACTTATTATTTATTATTATTACTTTGGTCTGATTTAAGAGCCGGTTTCTTTTTTGTTTCGAACTCGTTTATTTACTTAGGGAAGCATCATTCCACAAAATTAATTAGTACTCTTGTTTTATTTAGTCAGTAGTTTATATAACTCATCGTGTCAATAGAAACACGAATTACACATTTATGCAGGCTTGTACAGGAAAACTACAGGACTTATATTGTCACAAAATAGACGTGTTAGAGACTGAATACTTTGACACGTACATACATGAATTGGTATAATACAATCTAATCTTTTCACGTATAATTATATACGAGTATGTGCGTAATCTCACACAAAATATACACTTATAAATATCGTCAATATTATTCATATATGCTACTTAGCCTTTTTCTTTTTACATACAATTTCCTAACTGAGTGCATAGATATACCGAATAGAGTATTTTATAATTGACACTAAGTACACTAACCATTTACACAAAATGAAACCAAAAACCGTGGCGCATTTTAATAATAAAATTATTTACTTTTTTTTTGTTTTAATTTTCAACATATGTCTGAAATCTTTTGTTACTGGGCAAGGGGTCACACACTTTTTAATACAATAGAGGGAGGTGATGTATTGTCTAACTCGACGTGGCAGAGCGTAACAAAGGGATAGTTTGGTACAAGCGGGAACAGGTCATTTTCTTCTCTGAGATTGTCGTTAAACAAACAAGTTGGGGAATGCATTTTTAAACAGGTTTTACCCAGGGCTTACAATGTTTAAATAATTATTATATTATATTTAAATATCCTTACCTTATATATCATGGTTATTATATTATATTATATTATTACGCCACATAATGATTATAAAAACACATTATCCTAATTCTGATTTTACTTACTTTAATTCTTCCTTTTGCGTATTTTAAATTAACATTCATAGAGTGAATAATTCTACCACATATTAAATGACAAACACAGAGTATTTTATTTTGCTAATTATCATTTATTCAGCAGAGTGGCGCATTTATAACGTTACACCTACGTTACAATTCGAGAACCTGGTTAATTGGCTCGGGTCAATTAAACAGGCTGCCATAATGTTTATAAATCATAAATAACTGAAAAGTAAACAAATGTTAAAGAGGATCCCGTGAATTGAGGGATACTGACAGGGGTTTGGTAGATTTATTCACTCTCCTTTTGGACCATGACATCTCTTTATTACATAAATTTAGCAATGAGTATATTAAACTTAAAACATTTGTACATTTGGTACAAAGAGAATTAGAGTAATTTAGTACTGAGTTAACATAGTTTTTCTTTTATTAATACCCTCGGATCCGAGTACTTCGCTTCAACATATGATATTACATTTATAATATTTATTCTTGTGTTATCTTAAATACTGCTTTATTTAACCAAAAATTATTTAAATTAACGCATGTTATTGCTAAACATGAAATTACATTTAATTTAATTAAATCAGTCTTTCTTGTTTTACTTAACGTTCAGTTTTTATCTATTTAGTGTTTATCATACAATATTATACTTCAAGTTTTGAACCACTGAATTCAAAGTTCAGTGTCACCTGTGGGTATCATCCTCGGCGAATCGGCGACTCTCTCGGTTGTCCTGGTGTCTTGTAGTTTTCTTCTGAAGATCAGGTTTCTGTTGTTGGTGAAGTTCGGAAGTCATTTTAGTCATGGTGAGTCCTGGTTCTCTCCTTTTTTAATAAGATGTAGTAATCGCTTGTTGTTTTGGACTTTTACACTTTATTCACTTGTAATCACGTCACATGTTGATTTAGTTATTGAGTTTCACATTATGATTTCACCATATTTCTAATTACATACACTTTATTGTTTAGATTTCTAGAGATGTCATAGACGCGCAATTCTCATTCACACTCACTTGTTCACAACACATATACTGTAATTAGTCTTGTAGATAATATTCGCAGTTCACATGTTGTTTAAATTTGTATTTAGTGCCGCTACGTCTCAACTGTGAGTTTATTAACTTTTGAAAATATAATTACTATACCGCATCTCGGCAGTATGCTGTTTACGCCTCGACCGCTCCATCGCAAGTGGTTTATTAGTTAAGGGGTGAGAGTAGTAATCTCGCTTCACTTACTATTCAGCATAAAAGTAGTTCCATATTCGATTAATATTTACTCGTTTATTCTCTGACATATTTAACTATATTTAATTATACTACGGTATCTCTTACTTATTATTTTATTATTGTACATCATTATGTTTTTTATCAAGTTCGATTTAATACAATTATTAGTCATATTCACGGGTAATTATGCGTGTTGATGCCGGTTTCGGCAGGTTAAAGCCGGGTTAATTATTAAGGGGTGTTATCGCAATTTTATTATAGAATTCTTTTTGGTTTTAAAACTATTTATTTTGGGTATTGTGGCGGGGTTATATTATCATTTTCATTAGGGGTTTATGTTCTGTTTTAATGTGAGATTTTAAATTATTTTAAATTTCTTTTATTTCAATTTTTCCTCTTTTAAAATCGTCACATACTCCTCCGCTTAAAAATCGACACCGGGTGAGTATTTTACGGGTTATTAGGTGAGCAACGTACTGGGAGTATGCTCGGGGATTTCTGTGTTAAAATTTAATTTAGTACACGATTTGTTTTCTCTATATCTCTTTAAATGATCTTGTTCATTTAAATGTTCTCCTCCGTGAAATTCCCTTTATCTCACTTCTTACAATGCTAACTTATATTTTAATTCTTAATACTAATTTCCCTAATTATCCGTAACTCACAATATCGTGGCCCGACTGACATCGGCTTACTCTAACTACACCAGTTAGCTTTCAGCACTCATTAATGATCTTTTGGCACCTTTCTGCCCCCATCATTACCCTTTTCAGTCGGCGCCGTTGTGACTATGTTACGTTACCTGTATATAATTATTTCTTAATTATATATCATAAACTTATCTCTAATATAATCTAAAGAGGATCCCATACTCCACTTTAGATCATTGCTAATCCTAACATCTTATACTACCGAGAGAAGCGGAATTTCACGAAGATAATTTTTTATTCTCTCTTTAAATGATCAGTTGTAATATATAAACAAAAGGGGGCAAACACTTTACTTTCAACGATCAGCTGTTACGCTGGAATGTGGGTCAAACTAGTTTTCTTCAAACAATTGCATTGTTTATGCGTACCAAGGGGGAAGTTAACTCGAGGGAGAGTATATCTCTATTGTTCCATTTAACAATAGCTGGCGGACAGCTTATTAACTTGCACTGGCTTGCATCAAAGAGGGGTGGCGTGTGCGATGCGTACGCAATGTTACGGCCCGTTACCAAGCTGAGTTTTGTCTTAAATACTGGCAGCTGGGGAATTATTTTCAAGCAGTACACAACCGGGTGTTTACATTATTCACACATATACTTTTATTATTAATTTCTTTTTACTTATTTCACTAATACACTCTTATAATTATAATTATACAACGTGTTATAATAATTTACGATATTATTAAACTTTTTATTTTAAATGACTTATTATTTATTATTATTACTTTGGTCTGATTTAAGAGACGGTTTCTTTTTTGTTTCGAACTCGTTTATTTACTTAGGGAAGCATCATTCCATAAAATTAATTAGTACTCTTGTTTTATTTAGTCAGTAGTTTATATAACTCATCGTGTCAATAGAAACACGAATTACACATTTATGCAGGCTTGTACAGGAAAACTACAGGACTTATATTGTCACAAAATAGACGTGCTAGAGACTGAATACTTTGACACGTACATACATGAATTGGTATAATACAATCTAATCTTTTCACGTATAATTATATACGAGTATGTGCGTAATCTCACACAAAATATACACTTATAAATATCGTCAATATTATTCATATATGCTACTTAGCCTTTTTCTTTTTACATACAATTTCCTAACTGAGTGCATAGATATACCGAATAGTGTATTTTATAATTGACACTAAGTACACTAACCATTTACACAAAATGAAACCAAAAACCGTGGCGCATTTTAATAATAAAATTTTCTACTTTTTTTTTTGTTTTAATTTTCAACATATGTCTGAAATCTTTTGTTACTGGGCAAGGGGTCACACACTTTTTAATACAATAGAGGGAGGTGATGTATTGTCTAACTCGACGTGGCAGAGCGTAACAAAGGGATAGTTTGGTACAAGCGGGAACAGGTCATTTTCTTCTCTGAGATTGTCGTTAAACAAACAAGTTGGGGAATGCATTTTTAAACAGGTTTTACCCAGGGCTTACAATGTTTAAATAATTATTATATTATATTTAAATATCCTTACCTTATATATCATGGTTATTATATTATATTATATTATTACGCCACATAATGATTATAAAAACACATTATCCTAATTCTGATTTTACTTACTTTAATTCTTCCTTTTGCGTATTTTAAATTAACATTCATAGAGTGAATAATTCTACCACATATTAAATGACAAACACAGAGTATTTTATTTTGCTAATTATCATTTATTCAGCAGAGTGGCGCATTTATAACGTTACACCTACGTTACAATTCGGGAACCTGGTTAATTGGCTCGGGTCAATTAAACAGGCTGCCATAATGTTTATAAATCATAAATAACTGAAAAGTAAACAAATGTTAAAGAGGATCCCGTGAATTGAGGGATACTGACAGGGGTTTGGTAGATTTATTCACTCTCCTTTTGGACCATGACATCTCTTTATTACATAAATTTAGCAATGAGTATATTAAAGTTAAAACATTTGTACATTTGGTACAAAGAGAATTAGAGTAATTTAGTACTGAGTTAACATAGTTTTTCTTTTATTAATACCCTCGGATCCGAGTACTTCGCTTCAACATATGATATTACATTTATAATATTTATTCTTGTGTTATCTTAAATACTGCTTTATTTAACCAAAAATTATTTAAATTAACGCATGTTATTGCTAAACATGAAATTACATTTAATTTAATTAAATCAGTCTTTCTTGTTTTACTTAACGTTCAGTTTTTATCTATTTAGTGTTTATCATACAATATTATACTTCAAGTTTTGAACCACTGAATTAAAAGTTCAGTGTCACCTGTGGGTATCATCCTCGGCGAATCGGCGACTCTCTCGGTTGTCCTGGTGTCTTGTAGTTTTCTTCTGAAGATCAGGTTTCTGTTGTTGGTGAAGTTCGGAAGTCATTTTAGTCATGGTGAGTCCTGGTTCTCTCCTTTTTTAATAAGATGTAGTAATCGCTTGTTGTTTTGGACTTTTACACTTTATTCACTTGTAATCACGTCACATGTTGATTTAGTTATTGAGTTTCACATTATGATTTCACCATATTTCTAATTACATACACTTTATTGTTTAGATTTCTAGAGATGTCATAGACGCGCAATTCTCATTCACACTCACTTGTTCACAACACATATACTGTAATTAGTCTTGTAGATAATATTCGCAGTTCACATGTTGTTTAAATTTGTATTTAGTGCCGCTACGTCTCAACTGTGAGTTTATTAACTTTTGAAAATATAATTACTATACCGCATCTCGGCAGTATGCTGTTTACGCCTCGACCGCTCCATCGCAAGTGGTTTATTAGTTAAGGGGTGAGAGTAGTAATCTCGCTTCACTTACTATTCAGCATAAAAGTAGTTCCATATTCGATTAATATTTACTCGTTTATTCTCTGACATATTTAACTATATTTAATTATACTACGGTATCTCTTACTTATTATTTTATTATTGTACATCATTATGTTTTTTATCAAGTTCGATTTAATACAATTATTAGTCATATTCACGGGTAATTATGCGTGTTGATGCCGGTTTCGGCAGGTTAAAGCCGGGTTAATTATTAAGGGGTGTTATCGCAATTTTATTATAGAATTCTTTTTGGTTTTAAAACTATTTATTTTGGGTATTGTGGCGGGGTTATATTATCATTTTCATTAGGGGTTTATGTTCTGTTTTAATGTGAGATTTTAAATTATTTTAAATTTCTTTTATTTCATTTTTTCCTCTTTTAAAATCGTCACATACTCCTCCGCTTAAAAATCGACACCGGGTGAGTATTTTACGGGTTATTAGGTGAGCAACGTACTGGGAGTATGCTCGGGGATTTCTGTGTTAAAATTTAATTTAGTACACGATTTGTTTTCTCTATATCTCTTTAAATGATCTTGTTCATTTAAATGTTCTCCTCCGTGAAATTCCCTTTATCTCACTTCTTACAATGCTAACTTATATTTTAATTCTTAATACTAATTTCCCTAATTATCCGTAACTCACAATATCGTGGCCCGACTGACATCGGCTTACTCTAACTACACCAGTTAGCTTTCAGCACTCATTAATGATCTTTTGGCACCTTTCTGCCCCCATCATTACCCTTTTCAGTCGGCGCCGTTGTGACTATGTTACGTTACCTGTATATAATTATTTCTTAATTATATATCATAAACTTATCTCTAATATAATCTAAAGAGGATCCCATACTCCACTTTAGATCATTGCTAATCCTAACATCTTATACTACCGAGAGAAGCGGAATTTCACGAAGATAATTTTTTATTCTCTCTTTAAATGATCAGTTGTAATATATAAACAAAAGGGGGCAAACACTTTACTTTCAACGATCAGCTGTTACGCTGGAATGTGGGTCAAACTAGTTTTCTTCAAACAATTGCATTGTTTATGCGTACCAAGGGGGAAGTTAACTCGAGGGAGAGTATATCTCTATTGTTCCATTTAACAATAGCTGGCGGACAGCTTATTAACTTGCACTGGCTTGCATCAAAGAGGGGTGGCGTGTGCGATGCGTACGCAATGTTACGGCCCGTTACCAAGCTGAGTTTTGTCTTAAATACTGGCAGCTGGGGAATTATTTTCAAGCAGTACACAACCGGGTGTTTACATTATTCACACATATACTTTTATTATTAATTTCTTTTTACTTATTTCACTAATACACTCTTATAATTATAATTATACAACGTGTTATAATAATTTACGATATTATTAAACTTTTTATTTTAAATGACTTATTATTTATTATTATTACTTTGGTCTGATTTAAGAGACGGTTTCTTTTTTGTTTCGAACTCGTTTATTTACTTAGGGAAGCATCATTCCATAAAATTAATTAGTACTCTTGTTTTATTTAGTCAGTAGTTTATATAACTCATCGTGTCAATAGAAACACGAATTACACATTTATGCAGGCTTGTACAGGAAAACTACAGGACTTATATTGTCACAAAATAGACGTGTTAGAGACTGAATACTTTGACACGTACATACATGAATTGGTATAATACAATCTAATCTTTTCACGTATAATTATATACGAGTATGTGCGTAATCTCACACAAAATATACACTTATAAATATCGTCAATATTATTCATATATGCTACTTAGCCTTTTTCTTTTTACATACAATTTCCTAACTGAGTGCATAGATATACCGAATAGTGTATTTTATAATTGACACTAAGTACACTAACCATTTACACAAAATGAAACCAAAAACCGTGGCGCATTTTAATAATAAAATTTTCTACTTTTTTTTTGTTTTAATTTTCAACATATGTCTGAAATCTTTTGTTACTGGGCAAGGGGTCACACACTTTTTAATACAATAGAGGGAGGTGATGTATTGTCTAACTCGACGTGGCAGAGCGTAACAAAGGGATAGTTTGGTACAAGCGGGAACAGGTCATTTTCTTCTCTGAGATTGTCGTTAAACAAACAAGTTGGGGAATGCATTTTTAAACAGGTTTTACCCAGGGCTTACAATGTTTAAATAATTATTATATTATATTTAAATATCCTTACCTTATATATCATGGTTATTATATTATATTATATTATTACGCCACATAATGATTATAAAAACACATTATCCTAATTCTGATTTTACTTACTTTAATTCTTCCTTTTGCGTATTTTAAATTAACATTCATAGAGTGAATAATTCTACCACATATTAAATGACAAACACAGAGTATTTTATTTTGCTAATTATCATTTATTCAGCAGAGTGGCGCATTTATAACGTTACACCTACGTTACAATTCGGGAACCTGGTTAATTGGCTCGGGTCAATTAAACAGGCTGCCATAATGTTTATAAATCATAAATAACTGAAAAGTAAACAAATGTTAAAGAGGATCCCGTGAATTGAGGGATACTGACAGGGGTTTGGTAGATTTATTCACTCTCCTTTTGGACCATGACATCTCTTTATTACATAAATTTAGCAATGAGTATATTAAAGTTAAAACATTTGTACATTTGGTACAAAGAGAATTAGAGTAATTTAGTACTGAGTTAACATAGTTTTTCTTTTATTAATACCCTCGGATCCGAGTACTTCGCTTCAACATATGATATTACATTTATAATATTTATTCTTGTGTTATCTTAAATACTGCTTTATTTAACCAAAAATTATTTAAATTAACGCATGTTATTGCTAAACATGAAATTACATTTAATTTAATTAAATCAGTCTTTCTTGTTTTACTTAACGTTCAGTTTTTATCTATTTAGTGTTTATCATACAATATTATACTTCAAGTTTTGAACCACTGAATTAAAAGTTCAGTGTCACCTGTGGGTATCATCCTCGGCGAATCGGCGACTCTCTCGGTTGTCCTGGTGTCTTGTAGTTTTCTTCTGAAGATCAGGTTTCTGTTGTTGGTGAAGTTCGGAAGTCATTTTAGTCATGGTGAGTCCTGGTTCTCTCCTTTTTTAATAAGATGTAGTAATCGCTTGTTGTTTTGGACTTTTACACTTTATTCACTTGTAATCACGTCACATGTTGATTTAGTTATTGAGTTTCACATTATGATTTCACCATATTTCTAATTACATACACTTTATTGTTTAGATTTCTAGAGATGTCATAGACGCGCAATTCTCATTCACACTCACTTGTTCACAACACATATACTGTAATTAGTCTTGTAGATAATATTCGCAGTTCACATGTTGTTTAAATTTGTATTTAGTGCCGCTACGTCTCAACTGTGAGTTTATTAACTTTTGAAAATATAATTACTATACCGCATCTCGGCAGTATGCTGTTTACGCCTCGACCGCTCCATCGCAAGTGGTTTATTAGTTAAGGGGTGAGAGTAGTAATCTCGCTTCACTTACTATTCAGCATAAAAGTAGTTCCATATTCGATTAATATTTACTCGTTTATTCTCTGACATATTTAACTATATTTAATTATACTACGGTATCTCTTACTTATTATTTTATTATTGTACATCATTATGTTTTTTATCAAGTTCGATTTAATACAATTATTAGTCATATTCACGGGTAATTATGCGTGTTGATGCCGGTTTCGGCAGGTTAAAGCCGGGTTAATTATTAAGGGGTGTTATCGCAATTTTATTATAGAATTCTTTTTGGTTTTAAAACTATTTATTTTGGGTATTGTGGCGGGGTTATATTATCATTTTCATTAGGGGTTTATGTTCTGTTTTAATGTGAGATTTTAAATTATTTTAAATTTCTTTTATTTCATTTTTTCCTCTTTTAAAATCGTCACATACTCCTCCGCTTAAAAATCGACACCGGGTGAGTATTTTACGGGTTATTAGGTGAGCAACGTACTGGGAGTATGCTCGGGGATTTCTGTGTTAAAATTTAATTTAGTACACGATTTGTTTTCTCTATATCTCTTTAAATGATCTTGTTCATTTAAATGTTCTCCTCCGTGAAATTCCCTTTATCTCACTTCTTACAATGCTAACTTATATTTTAATTCTTAATACTAATTTCCCTAATTATCCGTAACTCACAATATCGTGGCCCGACTGACATCGGCTTACTCTAACTACACCAGTTAGCTTTCAGCACTCATTAATGATCTTTTGGCACCTTTCTGCCCCCATCATTACCCTTTTCAGTCGGCGCCGTTGTGACTATGTTACGTTACCTGTATATAATTATTTCTTAATTATATATCATAAACTTATCTCTAATATAATCTAAAGAGGATCCCATACTCCACTTTAGATCATTGCTAATCCTAACATCTTATACTACCGAGAGAAGCGGAATTTCACGAAGATAATTTTTTATTCTCTCTTTAAATGATCAGTTGTAATATATAAACAAAAGGGGGCAAACACTTTACTTTCAACGATCAGCTGTTACGCTGGAATGTGGGTCAAACTAGTTTTCTTCAAACAATTGCATTGTTTATGCGTACCAAGGGGGAAGTTAACTCGAGGGAGAGTATATCTCTATTGTTCCATTTAACAATAGCTGGCGGACAGCTTATTAACTTGCACTGGCTTGCATCAAAGAGGGGTGGCGTGTGCGATGCGTACGCAATGTTACGGCCCGTTACCAAGCTGAGTTTTGTCTTAAATACTGGCAGCTGGGGAATTATTTTCAAGCAGTACACAACCGGGTGTTTACATTATTCACACATATACTTTTATTATTAATTTCTTTTTACTTATTTCACTAATACACTCTTATAATTATAATTATACAACGTGTTATAATAATTTACGATATTATTAAACTTTTTATTTTAAATGACTTATTATTTATTATTATTACTTTGGTCTGATTTAAGAGACGGTTTCTTTTTTGTTTCGAACTCGTTTATTTACTTAGGGAAGCATCATTCCATAAAATTAATTAGTACTCTTGTTTTATTTAGTCAGTAGTTTATATAACTCATCGTGTCAATAGAAACACGAATTACACATTTATGCAGGCTTGTACAGGAAAACTACAGGACTTATATTGTCACAAAATAGACGTGTTAGAGACTGAATACTTTGACACGTACATACATGAATTGGTATAATACAATCTAATCTTTTCACGTATAATTATATACGAGTATGTGCGTAATCTCACACAAAATATACACTTATAAATATCGTCAATATTATTCATATATGCTACTTAGCCTTTTTCTTTTTACATACAATTTCCTAACTGAGTGCACAGATATACCGAATAGAGTATTTTATAATTGACACTAAGTACACTAACCATTTACACAAAATGAAACCAAAAACCGTGGCGCATTTTAATAATAAAATTTTCTACTTTTTTTTTGTTTTAATTTTCAACATATGTCTGAAATCTTTTGTTACTGGGCAAGGGGTCACACACTTTTTAATACAATAGAGGGAGGTGATGTATTGTCTAACTCGACGTGGCAGAGCGTAACAAAGGGATAGTTTGGTACAAGCGGGAACAGGTAATTTTCTTCTCTGAGATTGTCGTTAAACAAACAAGTTGGGGAATGCATTTTTAAACAGGTTTTACCCAGGGCTTACAATGTTTAAATAATTATTATATTATATTTAAATATCCTTACCTTATATATCATGGTTATTATATTATATTATATTATTACGCCACATAATGATTATAAAAACACATTATCCTAATTCTGATTTTACTTACTTTAATTCTTCCTTTTGCGTATTTTAAATTAACATTCATAGAGTGAATAATTCTACCACATATTAAATGACAAACACAGAGTATTTTATTTTGCTAATTATCATTTATTCAGCAGAGTGGCGCATTTATAACGTTACACCTACGTTACAATTCGGGAACCTGGTTAATTGGCTCGGGTCAATTAAACAGGCTGCCATAATGTTTATAAATCATAAATAACTGAAAAGTAAACAAATGTTAAAGAGGATCCCGTGCATTGAGGGATACTGACAGGGGTTTGGTAGATTTATTCACTCTCCTTTTGGACCATGACATCTCTTTATTACATAAATTTAGCAATGAGTATATTAAAGTTAAAACATTTGTACCTTTGGTACAAAGAGAATTAGAGTAATTTAGTACTGAGTTAACATAGTTTTTCTTTTATTAATACCCTCGGATCCGAGTACTTCGTTTCAACATATGATATTACATTTATAATATTTATTCTTGTGTTATCTTAAATACTGCTTTATTTAACCAAAAATTATTTAAATTAACGCATGTTATTGCTAAACATGAAATTACATTTAATTTAATTAAATCAGTCTTTCTTGTTTTACTTAACGTTCAGTTTTTATCTATTTAGTGTTTATCATACAATATTATACTTCAAGTTTTGAACCACTGAATTCAAAGTTCAGTGTCACCTGTGGGTATCATCCTCGGCGAATCGGCGACTCTCTCGGTTGTCCTGGTGTCTTGTAGTTTTCTTCTGAAGATCAGGTTTCTGTTGTTGGTGAAGTTCGGAAGTCATTTTAGTCATGGTGAGTCCTGGTTCTCTCCTTTTTTAATAAGATGTAGTAATCGCTTGTTGTTTTGGACTTTTACACTTTATTCACTTGTAATCACGTCACATGTTGATTTAGTTATTGAGTTTCACATTATGATTTCACCATATTTCTAATTACATACACTTTATTGTTTAGATTTCTAGAGATGTCATAGACGCGCAATTCTCATTCACACTCACTTGTTCACAACACATATACTGTAATTAGTCTTGTAGATAATATTCGCAGTTCACATGTTGTTTAAATTTGTATTTAGTGCCGCTACGTCTCAACTGTGAGTTTATTAACTTTTGAAAATATAATTACTATACCGCATCTCGGCAGTATGCTGTTTACGCCTCGACCGCTCCATCGCAAGTGGTTTATTAGTTAAGGGGTGAGAGTAGTAATCTCGCTTCACTTACTATTCAGCATAAAAGTAGTTCCATATTCGATTAATATTTACTCGTTTATTCTCTGACATATTTAACTATATTTAATTATACTACGGTATCTCTTACTTATTATTTTATTATTGTACATCATTATGTTTTTTATCAAGTTCGATTTAATACAATTATTAGTCATATTCACGGGTAATTATGCGTGTTGATGCCGGTTTCGGCAGGTTAAAGCCGGGTTAATTATTAAGGGGTGTTATCGCAATTTTATTATAGAATTCTTTTTGGTTTTAAAACTATTTATTTTGGGTATTGTGGCGGGGTTATATTATCATTTTCATTAGGGGTTTATGTTCTGTTTTAATGTGAGATTTTAAATTATTTTAAATTTCTTTTATTTCAATTTTTCCTCTTTTAAAATCGTCACATACTCCTCCGCTTAAAAATCGACACCGGGTGAGTATTTTACGGGTTATTAGGTGAGCAACGTACTGGGAGTATGCTCGGGGATTTCTGTGTTAAAATTTAATTTAGTACACGATTTGTTTTCTCTATATCTCTTTAAATGATCTTGTTCATTTAAATGTTCTCCTCCGTGAAATTCCCTTTATCTCACTTCTTACAATGCTAACTTATATTTTAATTCTTAATACTAATTTCCCTAATTATCCGTAACTCACAATATCGTGGCCCGACTGACATCGGCTTACTCTAACTACACCAGTTAGCTTTCAGCACTCATTAATGATCTTTTGGCACCTTTCTGCCCCCATCATTACCCTTTTCAGTCGGCGCCGTTGTGACTATGTTACGTTACCTGTATATAATTATTTCTTAATTATATATCATAAACTTATCTCTAATATAATCTAAAGAGGATCCCATACTCCACTTTAGATCATTGCTAATCCTAACATCTTATACTACCGAGAGAAGCGGAATTTCACGAAGATAATTTTTTATTCTCTCTTTAAATGATCAGTTGTAATATATAAACAAAAGGGGGCAAACACTTTACTTTCAACGATCAGCTGTTACGCTGGAATGTGGGTCAAACTAGTTTTCTTCAAACAATTGCATTTTTTATGCGTACCAAGGGGGAAGTTAACTCGAGGGAGAGTATATCTCTATTGTTCCATTTAACAATAGCTGGCGGACAGCTTATTATCTTGCACTGGCTTGCATCAAAGAGGGGTGGCGTGTGCGATGCGTACGCAATGTTACGGCCCGTTACCAAGCTGAGTTTTGTCTTAAATACTGGCAGCTGGGGAATTATTTTCAAGCAGGACACAACCGGGTGTTTACATTATTCACCCATATACTTTTATTATTAATTTCTTTTTACTTATTTCACTAATACACTCTTATAATTATAATTATACTAACGTGTTATAATAATTTACGATATTATTAAACTTTTTATTTTAAATGACTTATTATTTATTATTATTACTTTGGTCTGATTTAAGAGCCGGTTTCTTTTTTGTTTCGAACTCGTTTATTTACTTAGGGAAGCATCATTCCACAAAATTAATTAGTACTCTTGTTTTATTTAGTCAGTAGTTTATATAACTCATCGTGTCAATAGAAACACGAATTACACATTTATGCAGGCTTGTACAGGAAAACTACAGGACTTATATTGTCACAAAATAGACGTGTTAGAGACTGAATACTTTGACACGTACATACATGAATTGGTATAATACAATCTAATCTTTTCACGTATAATTATATACGAGTATGTGCGTAATCTCACACAAAATATACACTTATAAATATCGTCAATATTATTCATATATGCTACTTAGCCTTTTTCTTTTTACATACAATTTCCTAACTGAGTGCATAGATATACAGAATAGAGTATTTTATAATTGACACTAAGTACACTAACCATTTACACAAAATGAAACCAAAAACCGTGGCGCATTTTAATAATAAAATTATTTACTTTTTTTTTGTTTTAATTTTCAACATATGTCTGAAATCTTTTGTTACTGGGCAAGGGGTCACACACTTTTTAATACAATAGAGGGAGGTGATGTATTGTCTAACTCGACGTGGCAGAGCGTAACAAAGGGATAGTTTGGTACAAGCGGGAACAGGTCATTTTCTTCTCTGAGATTGTCGTTAAACAAACAAGTTGGGGAATGCATTTTTAAACAGGTTTTACCCAGGGCTTACAATGTTTAAATAATTATTATATTATATTTAAATATCCTTACCTTATATATCATGGTTATTATATTATATTATATTATTACGCCACATAATGATTATAAAAACACATTATCCTAATTCTGATTTTACTTACTTTAATTCTTCCTTTTGCGTATTTTAAATTAACATTCATAGAGTGAATAATTCTACCACATATTAAATGACAAACACAGAGTATTTTATTTTGCTAATTATCATTTATTCAGCAGAGTGGCGCATTTATAACGTTACACCTACGTTACAATTCGGGAACCTGGTTAATTGGCTCGGGTCAATTAAACAGGCTGCCATAATGTTTATAAATCATAAATAACTGAAAAGTAAACAAATGTTAAAGAGGATCCCGTGAATTGAGGGATACTGACAGGGGTTTGGTAGATTTATTCACTCTCCTTTTGGACCATGACATCTCTTTATTACATAAATTTAGCAATGAGTATATTAAAGTTAAAACATTTGTACATTTGGTACAAAGAGAATTAGAGTAATTTAGTACTGAGTTAACATAGTTTTTCTTTTATTAATACCCTCGGATCCGAGTACTTCGCTTCAACATATGATATTACATTTATAATATTTATTCTTGTGTTATCTTAAATACTGCTTTATTTAACCAAAAATTATTTAAATTAACGCATGTTATTGCTAAACATGAAATTACATTTAATTTAATTAAATCAGTCTTTCTTGTTTTACTTAACGTTCAGTTTTTATCTATTTAGTGTTTATCATACAATATTATACTTCAAGTTTTGAACCACTGAATTCAAAGTTCAGTGTCACCTGTGGGTATCATCCTCGGCGAATCGGCGACTCTCTCGGTTGTCCTGGTGTCTTGTAGTTTTCTTCTGAAGATCAGGTTTCTGTTGTTGGTGAAGTTCGGAAGTCATTTTAGTCATGGTGAGTCCTGGTTCTCTCCTTTTTTAATAAGATGTAGTAATCGCTTGTTGTTTTGGACTTTTACACTTTATTCACTTGTAATCACGTCACATGTTGATTTAGTTATTGAGTTTCACATTATGATTTCACCATATTTCTAATTACATACACTTTATTGTTTAGATTTCTAGAGATGTCATAGACGCGCAATTCTCATTCACACTCACTTGTTCACAACACATATACTGTAATTAGTCTTGTAGATAATATTCGCAGTTCACATGTTGTTTAAATTTGTATTTAGTGCCGCTACGTCTCAACTGTGAGTTTATTAACTTTTGAAAATATAATTACTATACCGCATCTCGGCAGTATGCTGTTTACGCCTCGACCGCTCCATCGCAAGTGGTTTATTAGTTAAGGGGTGAGAGTAGTAATCTCGCTTCACTTACTATTCAGCATAAAAGTAGTTCCATATTCGATTAATATTTACTCGTTTATTCTCTGACATATTTAACTATATTTAATTATACTACGATATCTCTTACTTATTATTTTATTATTGTACATCATTATGTTTTTTATCAAGTTCCGATTTAATACAATTATTAGTCATATTCACGGGTAATTATGCGTGTTGATGCCGGTTTCGGCAGGTTAAAGCCGGGTTAATTATTAAGGGGTGTTATCGCAATTTTATTATAGAATTCTTTTTGGTTTTAAAACTATTTATTTTGGGTATTGTGGCGGGGTTACATTATCATTTTCATTAGGGGTTTATGTTCTGTTTTAATGTGAGATTTTAAATTATTTTAAATTTCTTTTATTTCATTTTTTCCTCTTTTAAAATCGTCACATACTCCTCCGCTTAAAAATCGACACCGGGTGAGTATTTTACGGGTTATTAGGTGAGCAACGTACTGGGAGTATGCTCGGGGATTTCTGTGTTAAAATTTAATTTAGTACACGATTTGTTTTCTCTATATCTCTTTAAATGATCTTGTTCATTTAAATGCTCTCCTCCGTGAAATTCCCTTTATCTCACTTCTTACAATGCTAACTTATATTTTAATTCTTAATACTAATTTCCCTAATTATCCGTAACTCACAATATCGTGGCCCGACTGACATCGGCTTACTCTAACTACACCAGTTAGCTTTCAGCACTCATTAATGATCTTTTGGCACCTTTCTGCCCCCATCATTACCCTTTTCAGTCGGCGCCGTTGTGACTATGTTACGTTACCTGTATATAATTATTTCTTAATTATATATCATAAACTTATCTCTAATATAATCTAAAGAGGATCCCATACTCCACTTTAGATCATTGCTAATCCTAACATCTTATACTACCGAGAGAAGCGGAATTTCACGAAGATAACTTTTTATTCTCTCTTTAAATGATCAGTTGTAATATATAAACAAAAGGGGGCAAACACTTTACTTTCAACGATCAGCTGTTACGCTGGAATGTGGGTCAAACTAGTTTTCTTCAAACAATTGCATTGTTTATGCGTACCAAGGGGGAAGTTAACTCGAGGGAGAGTATATCTCTATTGTTCCATTTAACAATAGCTGGCGGACAGCTTATTAACTTGCACTGGCTTGCATCAAAGAGGGGTGGCGTGTGCGATGCGTACGCAATGTTACGGCCCGTTACCAAGCTGAGTTTTGTCTTAAATACTGGCAGCTGGGGAATTATTTTCAAGCAGGACACAACCGGGTGTTTACATTATTCACACATATACTTTTATTATTAATTTCTTTTTACTTATTTCACTAATACACTCTTATAATTATAATTATACAACGTGTTATAATAATTTACGATATTATTAAACTTTTTATTTTAAATGACTTATTATTTATTATTATTACTTTGGTCTGATTTAAGAGACGGTTTCTTTTTTGTTTCGAACTCGTTTATTTACTTAGGGAAGCATCATTCCATAAAATTAATTAGTACTCTTGTTTTATTTAGTCAGTAGTTTATATAACTCATCGTGTCAATAGAAACACGAATTACACATTTATGCAGGCTTGTACAGGAAAACTACAGGACTTATATTGTCACAAAATAGACGTGTTAGAGACTGAATACTTTGACACGTACATACATGAATTGGTATAATACAATCTAATCTTTTCACGTATAATTATATACGAGTACGTGCGTAATCTCACACAAAATATACACTTATAAATATCGTCAATATTATTCATATATGCTACTTAGCCTTTTTCTTTTTACATACAATTTCCTAACTGAGTGCATAGATATACAGAATAGAGTATTTTATAATTGACACTAAGTACACTAACCATTTACACAAAATGAAACCAAAAACAGTGGCGCATTTTAATAATAAAATTATTTACTTTTTTTTTGTTTTAATTTTCAACATATGTCTGAAATCTTTTGTTACTGGGCAAGGGGTCACACACTTTTTAATACAATAGAGGGAGGTGATGTATTGTCTAACTCGACGTGGCAGAGCGTAACAAAGGGATAGTTTGGTACAAGCGGGAACAGGTCATTTTCTTCTCTGAGATTGTCGTTAAACAGACAAGTTGGGGAATGCATTTTTGAACAGGTTTTACCCAGGGCTTACAATGTTCAAATAATAATTATATTATATTTAAATATCCTTACCTTATATATCATGGTTATTATATTATATTATATTATTACGCCACATAATGATTATAAAAACACATTATCCTAATTCTGATTTTACTTACTTTAATTCTTCCTTTTGCGTATTTTAAATTAACATTCATAGAGTGAATAATTCTACCACATATTAAATGACAAACACAGAGTATTTTATTTTGCTAATTATCATTTATTCAGCAGAGTGGCACATTTATAACGTTACACCTACGTTACAATTCGGGAACCTGGTTAATTGGCTCGGGTCAATTAAACAGGCTGCCATAATGTTTACAAAATCATAAATAACTGAAAAGTAAACAAATGTTAAAGAGGATCCCGTGAATTGAGGGATACTGACAGGGGTTTGGTAGATTTATTCACTCTCCTTTTGGACCATGACATCTCTTTATTACATAAATTTAGCAATGAGTATATTAAAGTTAAAACATTTGTACCTTTGGTACAAAGAGAATTAGAGTAATTTAGTACTGAGTTAACATAGTTTTTCTTTTATTAATACCCTCGGATCCGAGTACTTCGTTTCAACATATGATATTACATTTATAATATTTATTCTTGTGTTATCTTAAATACTGCTTTATTTAACCAAAAATTATTTAAATTAACGCATGTTATTGCTAAACATGAAATTACATTTAATTTAATTAAATCAGTCTTTCTTGTTTTACTTAACGTTCAGTTTTTATCTATTTAGTGGTTATCATACAATATTATACTTCAAGTTTTGAACCACTGAATTCAAAGTTCAGTGTCACCTGTGGGTATCATCCTCGGCGAATCGGCGACTCTCTCGGTTGTCCTGGTGTCTTGTAGTTTTCTTCTGAAGATCAGGTTTCTGTTGTTGGTGAAGTTCGGAAGTCATTTTAGTCATGGTGAGTCCTGGTTCTCTCCTTTTTTAATAAGTTGTAGTAATCGCTTGTTGTTTTGGACTTTTACACTTTATTCACTTATAATCACGTCACATGTTGATTTAGTTATTGAGTTTCACATTATGATTTCACCATATTTCTAATTACATACACTTTATTGTTTAGATTTCTAGAGATGTCATAGACGCGCAATTCTCATTCACACTCACTTGTTCACTACATATCTACTGTAATTAGTCTTGTAGATAATATTTGCGGGTCACATGTTGTTTAAATTTGTATTTACTGCCGCTACGTCTCAACTGTGAGTTTATTAACTTTTGAAAATATAATTACTATACCGCATCTCGGCAGTATGCTGTTTACGCCTCGACCGCTCCATCGCAAGTGGTTTATTAGTTAAGGGGTGAGAGTAGTAATCTCGCTTCACTTACTATTCAGCATAAAAGTAGTTCCATATTCGATTAATATTTACTCGTTTATTCTCTGACATATTTAACTATATTTAATTATACTACGATATCTCTTACTTATTATTTTATTATTGTACATCTTTATGTTTTTTATCAAGTTCCGATTTAATACAATTATTAGTCATATTCACGGGTAATTATGCGTGTTGATGCCGGTTTCGGCAGGTTAAAGCCGGGTTAATTATTAAGGGGTGTTATCGCAATTTTATTATAGAATTCTTTTTGGTTTTAAAACTATTTATTTTGGGTATTGTGGCGGGGTTACATTATCATTTTCATTAGGGGTTTATGTTCTGTTTTAATGTGAGATTTTAAATTATTTTAAATTTCTTTTATTTCATTTTTTCCTCTTTTAAAATCGTCACATACTCCTCCGCTTAAAAATCGACACCGGGTGAGTATTTTACGGGTTATTAGGTGAGCAACGTACTGGGAGTATGCTCGGGGATTTCTGTGTTAAAATTTAATTTAGTACACGATTTGTTTTCTCTATATCTCTTTAAATGATCTTGTTCATTTAAATGCTCTCCTCCGTGAAATTCCCTTTATCTCACTTCTTACAATGCTAACTTATATTTTAATTCTTAATACTAATTTCCCTAATTATCCGTAACTCACAATATCGTGGCCCGACTGACATCGGCTTACTCTAACTACACCAGTTAGCTTTCAGCACTCATTAATGATCTTTTGGCACCTTTCTGCCCCCATCATTACCCTTTTCAGTCGGCGCCGTTGTGACTATGTTACGTTACCTGTATATAATTATTTCTTAATTATATATCATAAACTTATCTCTAATATAATCTAAAGAGGATCCCATACTCCACTTTAGATCATTGCTAATCCTAACATCTTATACTACCGAGAGAAGCGGAATTTCACGAAGATAACTTTTTATTCTCTCTTTAAATGATCAGTTGTAATATATAAACAAAAGGGGGCAAACACTTTACTTTCAACGATCAGCTGTTACGCTGGAATGTGGGTCAAACTAGTTTTCTTCAAACAATTGCATTGTTTATGCGTACCAAGGGGGAAGTTAACTCGAGGGAGAGTATATCTCTATTGTTCCATTTAACAATAGCTGGCGGACAGCTTATTAACTTGCACTGGCTTGCATCAAAGAGGGGTGGCGTGTGCGATGCGTACGCAATGTTACGGCCCGTTACCAAGCTGAGTTTTGTCTTAAATACTGGCAGCTGGGGAATTATTTTCAAGCAGGACACAACCGGGTGTTTACATTATTCACACATATACTTTTATTATTAATTTCTTTTTACTTATTTCACTAATACACTCTTATAATTATAATTATACAACGTGTTATAATAATTTACGATATTATTAAACTTTTTATTTTAAATGACTTATTATTTATTATTATTACTTTGGTCTGATTTAAGAGACGGTTTCTTTTTTGTTTCGAACTCGTTTATTTACTTAGGGAAGCATCATTCCATAAAATTAATTAGTACTCTTGTTTTATTTAGTCAGTAGTTTATATAACTCATCGTGTCAATAGAAACACGAATTACACATTTATGCAGGCTTGTACAGGAAAACTACAGGACTTATATTGTCACAAAATAGACGTGTTAGAGACTGAATACTTTGACACGTACATACATGAATTGGTATAATACAATCTAATCTTTTCACGTATAATTATATACGAGTACGTGCGTAATCTCACACAAAATATACACTTATAAATATCGTCAATATTATTCATATATGCTACTTAGCCTTTTTCTTTTTACATACAATTTCCTAACTGAGTGCATAGATATACAGAATAGAGTATTTTATAATTGACACTAAGTACACTAACCATTTACACAAAATGAAACCAAAAACAGTGGCGCATTTTAATAATAAAATTATTTACTTTTTTTTTGTTTTAATTTTCAACATATGTCTGAAATCTTTTGTTACTGGGCAAGGGGTCACACACTTTTTAATACAATAGAGGGAGGTGATGTATTGTCTAACTCGACGTGGCAGAGCGTAACAAAGGGATAGTTTGGTACAAGCGGGAACAGGTCATTTTCTTCTCTGAGATTGTCGTTAAACAAACAAGTTGGGGAATGCATTTTTAAACAGGTTTTACCCAGGGCTTACAATGTTTAAATAATTATTATATTATATTTAAATATCCTTACCTTATATATCATGGTTATTATATTATATTATATTATTACGCCACATAATGATTATAAAAACACATTATCCTAATTCTGATTTTACTTACTTTAATTCTTCCTTTTGCGTATTTTAAATTAACATTCATAGAGTGAATAATTCTACCACATATTAAATGACAAACACAGAGTATTTTATTTTGCTAATTATCATTTATTCAGCAGAGTGGCGCATTTATAACGTTACACCTACGTTACAATTCGGGAACCTGGTTAATTGGCTCGGGTCAATTAAACAGGCTGCCATAATGTTTATAAATCATAAATAACTGAAAAGTAAACAAATGTTAAAGAGGATCCCGTGAATTGAGGGATACTGACAGGGGTTTGGTAGATTTATTCACTCTCCTTTTGGACCATGACATCTCTTTATTACATAAATTTAGCAATGAGTATATTAAAGTTAAAACATTTGTACATTTGGTACAAAGAGAATTAGAGTAATTTAGTACTGAGTTAACATAGTTTTTCTTTTATTAATACCCTCGGATCCGAGTACTTCGCTTCAACATATGATATTACATTTATAATATTTATTCTTGTGTTATCTTAAATACTGCTTTATTTAACCAAAAATTATTTAAATTAACGCATGTTATTGCTAAACATGAAATTACATTTAATTTAATTAAATCAGTCTTTCTTGTTTTACTTAACGTTCAGTTTTTATCTATTTAGTGTTTATCATACAATATTATACTTCAAGTTTTGAACCACTGAATTCAAAGTTCAGTGTCACCTGTGGGTATCATCCTCGGCGAATCGGCGACTCTCTCGGTTGTCCTGGTGTCTTGTAGTTTTCTTCTGAAGATCAGGTTTCTGTTGTTGGTGAAGTTCGGAAGTCATTTTAGTCATGGTGAGTCCTGGTTCTCTCCTTTTTTAATAAGATGTAGTAATCGCTTGTTGTTTTGGACTTTTACACTTTATTCACTTGTAATCACGTCACATGTTGATTTAGTTATTGAGTTTCACATTATGATTTCACCATATTTCTAATTACATACACTTTATTGTTTAGATTTCTAGAGATGTCATAGACGCGCAATTCTCATTCACACTCACTTGTTCACAACACATATACTGTAATTAGTCTTGTAGATAATATTCGCAGTTCACATGTTGTTTAAATTTGTATTTAGTGCCGCTACGTCTCAACTGTGAGTTTATTAACTTTTGAAAATATAATTACTATACCGCATCTCGGCAGTATGCTGTTTACGCCTCGACCGCTCCATCGCAAGTGGTTTATTAGTTAAGGGGTGAGAGTAGTAATCTCGCTTCACTTACTATTCAGCATAAAAGTAGTTCCATATTCGATTAATATTTACTCGTTTATTCTCTGACATATTTAACTATATTTAATTATACTACGGTATCTCTTACTTATTATTTTATTATTGTACATCATTATGTTTTTTATCAAGTTCGATTTAATACAATTATTAGTCATATTCACGGGTAATTATGCGTGTTGATGCCGGTTTCGGCAGGTTAAAGCCGGGTTAATTATTAAGGGGTGTTATCGCAATTTTATTATAGAATTCTTTTTGGTTTTAAAACTATTTATTTTGGGTATTGTGGCGGGGTTATATTATCATTTTCATTAGGGGTTTATGTTCTGTTTTAATGTGAGATTTTAAATTATTTTAAATTTCTTTTATTTCAATTTTTCCTCTTTTAAAATCGTCACATACTCCTCCGCTTAAAAATCGACACCGGGTGAGTATTTTACGGGTTATTAGGTGAGCAACGTACTGGGAGTATGCTCGGGGATTTCTGTGTTAAAATTTAATTTAGTACACGATTTGTTTTCTCTATATCTCTTTAAATGATCTTGTTCATTTAAATGTTCTCCTCCGTGAAATTCCCTTTATCTCACTTCTTACAATGCTAACTTATATTTTAATTCTTAATACTAATTTCCCTAATTATCCGTAACTCACAATATCGTGGCCCGACTGACATCGGCTTACTCTAACTACACCAGTTAGCTTTCAGCACTCATTAATGATCTTTTGGCACCTTTCTGCCCCCATCATTACCCTTTTCAGTCGGCGCCGTTGTGACTATGTTACGTTACCTGTATATAATTATTTCTTAATTATATATCATAAACTTATCTCTAATATAATCTAAAGAGGATCCCATACTCCACTTTAGATCATTGCTAATCCTAACATCTTATACTACCGAGAGAAGCGGAATTTCACGAAGATAATTTTTTATTCTCTCTTTAAATGATCAGTTGTAATATATAAACAAAAGGGGGCAAACACTTTACTTTCAACGATCAGCTGTTACGCTGGAATGTGGGTCAATCTAGTTTTCTTCAAACAATTGCATTGGTTATGCGTACCAAGGGGGAAGTTAACTCGAGGGAGAGTATATCTCTATTGTTCCATTTAACAATAGCTGGCGGACAGCTTATTAACTTGCACTGGCTTGCATCAAAGAGGGGTGGCGTGTGCGATGCGTACGCAATGTTACGGCCCGTTACCAAGCTGAGTTTTGTCTTAAATACTGGCAGCTGAGGAATTATTTTCAAGCAGGACACAACCGGGTGTTTACATTATTCACACATATACTTTTATTATTAATTTCTTTTTACTTATTTCACTAATACACTCTTATAATTATAATTATACAACGTGTTATAATAATTTACGATATTATTAAACTTTTTATTTTAAATGACTTATTATTTATTATTATTACTTTGGTCTGATTTAAGAGACGGTTTCTTTTTTGTTTCGAACTCGTTTATTTACTTAGGGAAGCATCATTCCATAAAATTAATTAGTACTCTTGTTTTATTTAGTCAGTAGTTTATATAACTCATCGTGTCAATAGAAACACGAATTACACATTTATGCAGGCTTGTACAGGAAAACTACAGGACTTATATTGTCACAAAATAGACGTGTTAGAGACTGAATACTTTGACACGTACATACATGAATTGGTATAATACAATCTAATCTTTTCACGTATAATTACATACGAGTACGTGCGTAATCTCACACAAAATATACACTTATAAATATCGTCAATATTATTCATATATGCTACTTAGCCTTTTTCTTTTTACATACAATTTCCTAACTGAGTGCAGAGATATACAGAATAGAGTATTTTATAATTGACACTAAGTACACTAACCATTTACACAAAATGAAACCAAAAACAGTGGCGCATTTTAATAATAAAATTATTTACTTTTTTTTTGTTTTAATTTTCAACATATGTCTGAAATCTTTTGTTACTGGGCAAGGGGTCACACACTTTTTAATACAATAGAGGGAGGTGATGTATTGTCTAACTCGACGTGGCAGAGCGTAACAAAGGGATAGTTTGGTACAAGCGGGAACAGGTCATTTTCTTCTCTGAGATTGTCGTTAAACAGACAAGTTGGGGAATGCATTTTTGAACAGGTTTTACCCAGGGCTTACAATGTTCAAATAATAATTATATTATATTTAAATATCCTTACCTTATATATCATGGTTATTATATTATATTATATTATTACGCCACATAATGATTATAAAAACACATTATCCTAATTCTGATTTTACTTACTTTAATTCTTCCTTTTGCGTATTTTAAATTAACATTCATAGAGTGAATAATTCTACCACATATTAAATGACAAACACAGAGTATTTTATTTTGCTAATTATCATTTATTCAGCAGAGTGGCACATTTATAACGTTACACCTACGTTACAATTCGGGAACCTGGTTAATTGGCTCGGGTCAATTAAACAGGCTGCCATAATGTTTACAAAATCATAAATAACTGAAAAGTAAACAAATGTTAAAGAGGATCCCGTGAATTGAGGGATACTGACAGGGGTTTGGTAGATTTATTCACTCTCCTTTTGGACCATGACATCTCTTTATTACATAAATTTAGCAATGAGTATATTAAAGTTAAAACATTTGTACCTTTGGTACAAAGAGAATTAGAGTAATTTAGTACTGAGTTAACATAGTTTTTCTTTTATTAATACCCTCGGATCCGAGTACTTCGTTTCAACATATGATATTACATTTATAATATTTATTCTTGTGTTATCTTAAATACTGCTTTATTTAACCAAAAATTATTTAAATTAACGCATGTTATTGCTAAACATGAAATTACATTTAATTTAATTAAATCAGTCTTTCTTGTTTTACTTAACGTTCAGTTTTTATCTATTTAGTGGTTATCATACAATATTATACTTCAAGTTTTGAACCACTGAATTCAAAGTTCAGTGTCACCTGTGGGTATCATCCTCGGCGAATCGGCGACTCTCTCGGTTGTCCTGGTGTCTTGTAGTTTTCTTCTGAAGATCAGGTTTCTGTTGTTGGTGAAGTTCGGAAGTCATTTTAGTCATGGTGAGTCCTGGTTCTCTCCTTTTTTAATAAGTTGTAGTAATCGCTTGTTGTTTTGGACTTTTACACTTTATTCACTTATAATCACGTCACATGTTGATTTAGTTATTGAGTTTCACATTATGATTTCACCATATTTCTAATTACATACACTTTATTGTTTAGATTTCTAGAGATGTCATAGACGCGCAATTCTCATTCACACTCACTTGTTCACTACATATCTACTGTAATTAGTCTTGTAGATAATATTCGCGGGTCACATGTTGTTTAAATTTGTATTTAGTGCCGCTACGTCTCAACTGTGAGTTTATTAACTTTTGAAAATATAATTACTATACCGCATCTCGGCAGTATGCTGTTTACGCCTCGACCGCTCCATCGCAAGTGGTTTATTAGTTAAGGGGTGAGAGTAGTAATCTCGCTTCACTTACTATTCAGCATAAAAGTAGTTCCATATTCGATTAATATTTACTCGTTTATTCTCTGACATATTTAACTATATTTAATTATACTACGATATCTCTTACTTATTATTTTATTATTGTACATCATTATGTTTTTTATCAAGTTCCGATTTAATACAATTATTAGTCATATTCACGGGTAATTATGCGTGTTGATGCCGGTTTCGGCAGGTTAAAGCCGGGTTAATTATTAAGGGGTGTTATCGCAATTTTATTATAGAATTCTTTTTGGTTTTAAAACTATTTATTTTGGGTATTGTGGCGGGGTTACATTATCATTTTCATTAGGGGTTTATGTTCTGTTTTAATGTGAGATTTTAAATTATTTTAAATTTCTTTTATTTCATTTTTTCCTCTTTTAAAATCGTCACATACTCCTCCGCTTAAAAATCGACACCGGGTGAGTATTTTACGGGTTATTAGGTGAGCAACGTACTGGGAGTATGCTCGGGGATTTCTGTGTTAAAATTTAATTTAGTACACGATTTGTTTTCTCTATATCTCTTTAAATGATCTTGTTCATTTAAATGCTCTCCTCCGTGAAATTCCCTTTATCTCACTTCTTACAATGCTAACTTATATTTTAATTCTTAATACTAATTTCCCTAATTATCCGTAACTCACAATATCGTGGCCCGACTGACATCGGCTTACTCTAACTACACCAGTTAGCTTTCAGCACTCATTAATGATCTTTTGGCACCTTTCTGCCCCCATCATTACCCTTTTCAGTCGGCGCCGTTGTGACTATGTTACGTTACCTGTATATAATTATTTCTTAATTATATATCATAAACTTATCTCTAATATAATCTAAAGAGGATCCCATACTCCACTTTAGATCATTGCTAATCCTAACATCTTATACTACCGAGAGAAGCGGAATTTCACGAAGATAACTTTTTATTCTCTCTTTAAATGATCAGTTGTAATATATAAACAAAAGGGGGCAAACACTTTACTTTCAACGATCAGCTGTTACGCTGGAATGTGGGTCAAACTAGTTTTCTTCAAACAATTGCATTGTTTATGCGTACCAAGGGGGAAGTTAACTCGAGGGAGAGTATATCTCTATTGTTCCATTTAACAATAGCTGGCGGACAGCTTATTAACTTGCACTGGCTTGCATCAAAGAGGGGTGGCGTGTGCGATGCGTACGCAATGTTACGGCCCGTTACCAAGCTGAGTTTTGTCTTAAATACTGGCAGCTGGGGAATTATTTTCAAGCAGGACACAACCGGGTGTTTACATTATTCACACATATACTTTTATTATTAATTTCTTTTTACTTATTTCACTAATACACTCTTATAATTATAATTATACAACGTGTTATAATAATTTACGATATTATTAAACTTTTTATTTTAAATGACTTATTATTTATTATTATTACTTTGGTCTGATTTAAGAGACGGTTTCTTTTTTGTTTCGAACTCGTTTATTTACTTAGGGAAGCATCATTCCATAAAATTAATTAGTACTCTTGTTTTATTTAGTCAGTAGTTTATATAACTCATCGTGTCAATAGAAACACGAATTACACATTTATGCAGGCTTGTACAGGAAAACTACAGGACTTATATTGTCACAAAATAGACGTGTTAGAGACTGAATACTTTGACACGTACATACATGAATTGGTATAATACAATCTAATCTTTTCACGTATAATTATATACGAGTACGTGCGTAATCTCACACAAAATATACACTTATAAATATCGTCAATATTATTCATATATGCTACTTAGCCTTTTTCTTTTTACATACAATTTCCTAACTGAGTGCATAGATATACAGAATAGAGTATTTTATAATTGACACTAAGTACACTAACCATTTACACAAAATGAAACCAAAAACAGTGGCGCATTTTAATAATAAAATTATTTACTTTTTTTTTGTTTTAATTTTCACCATATGTCTGAAATCTTTTGTTACTGGGCAAGGGGTCACACACTTTTTAATACAATAGAGGGAGGTGATGTATTGTCTAACTCGACGTGGCAGAGCGTAACAAAGGGATAGTTTGGTACAAGCGGGAACAGGTCATTTTCTTCTCTGAGATTGTCGTTAAACAGACAAGTTGGGGAATGCATTTTTGAACAGGTTTTACCCAGGGCTTACAATGTTCAAATAATAATTATATTATATTTAAATATCCTTACCTTATATATCATGGTTATTATATTATATTATATTATTACGCCACATAATGATTATAAAAACACATTATCCTAATTCTGATTTTACTTACTTTAATTCTTCCTTTTGCGTATTTTAAATTAACATTCATAGAGTGAATAATTCTACCACATATTAAATGACAAACACAGAGTATTTTATTTTGCTAATTATCATTTATTCAGCAGAGTGGCACATTTATAACGTTACACCTACGTTACAATTCGGGAACCTGGTTAATTGGCTCGGGTCAATTAAACAGGCTGCCATAATGTTTACAAAATCATAAATAACTGAAAAGTAAACAAATGTTAAAGAGGATCCCGTGAATTGAGGGATACTGACAGGGGTTTGGTAGATTTATTCACTCTCCTTTTGGACCATGACATCTCTTTATTACATAAATTTAGCAATGAGTATATTAAAGTTAAAACATTTGTACCTTTGGTACAAAGAGAATTAGAGTAATTTAGTACTGAGTTAACATAGTTTTTCTTTTATTAATACCCTCGGATCCGAGTACTTCGTTTCAACATATGATATTACATTTATAATATTTATTCTTGTGTTATCTTAAATACTGCTTTATTTAACCAAAAATTATTTAAATTAACGCATGTTATTGCTAAACATGAAATTACATTTAATTTAATTAAATCAGTCTTTCTTGTTTTACTTAACGTTCAGTTTTTATCTATTTAGTGGTTATCATACAATATTATACTTCAAGTTTTGAACCACTGAATTCAAAGTTCAGTGTCACCTGTGGGTATCATCCTCGGCGAATCGGCGACTCTCTCGGTTGTCCTGGTGTCTTGTAGTTTTCTTCTGAAGATCAGGTTTCTGTTGTTGGTGAAGTTCGGAAGTCATTTTAGTCATGGTGAGTCCTGGTTCTCTCCTTTTTTAATAAGTTGTAGTAATCGCTTGTTGTTTTGGACTTTTACACTTTATTCACTTATAATCACGTCACATGTTGATTTAGTTATTGAGTTTCACATTATGATTTCACCATATTTCTAATTACATACACTTTATTGTTTAGATTTCTAGAGATGTCATAGACGCGCAATTCTCATTCACACTCACTTGTTCACTACATATCTACTGTAATTAGTCTTGTAGATAATATTCGCGGGTCACATGTTGTTTAAATTTGTATTTAGTGCCGCTACGTCTCAACTGTGAGTTTATTAACTTTTGAAAATATAATTACTATACCGCATCTCGGCAGTATGCTGTTTACGCCTCGACCGCTCCATCGCAAGTGGTTTATTAGTTAAGGGGTGAGAGTAGTAATCTCGCTTCACTTACTATTCAGCATAAAAGTAGTTCCATATTCGATTAATATTTACTCGTTTATTCTCTGACATATTTAACTATATTTAATTATACTACGATATCTCTTACTTATTATTTTATTATTGTACATCATTATGTTTTTTATCAAGTTCCGATTTAATACAATTATTAGTCATATTCACGGGTAATTATGCGTGTTGATGCCGGTTTCGGCAGGTTAAAGCCGGGTTAATTATTAAGGGGTGTTATCGCAATTTTATTATAGAATTCTTTTTGGTTTTAAAACTATTTATTTTGGGTATTGTGGCGGGGTTACATTATCATTTTCATTAGGGGTTTATGTTCTGTTTTAATGTGAGATTTTAAATTATTTTAAATTTCTTTTATTTCATTTTTTCCTCTTTTAAAATCGTCACATACTCCTCCGCTTAAAAATCGACACCGGGTGAGTATTTTACGGGTTATTAGGTGAGCAACGTACTGGGAGTATGCTCGGGGATTTCTGTGTTAAAATTTAATTTAGTACACGATTTGTTTTCTCTATATCTCTTTAAATGATCTTGTTCATTTAAATGCTCTCCTCCGTGAAATTCCCTTTATCTCACTTCTTACAATGCTAACTTATATTTTAATTCTTAATACTAATTTCCCTAATTATCCGTAACTCACAATATCGTGGCCCGACTGACATCGGCTTACTCTAACTACACCAGTTAGCTTTCAGCACTCATTAATGATCTTTTGGCACCTTTCTGCCCCCATCATTACCCTTTTCAGTCGGCGCCGTTGTGACTATGTTACGTTACCTGTATATAATTATTTCTTAATTATATATCATAAACTTATCTCTAATATAATCTAAAGAGGATCCCATACTCCACTTTAGATCATTGCTAATCCTAACATCTTATACTACCGAGAGAAGCGGAATTTCACGAAGATAACTTTTTATTCTCTCTTTAAATGATCAGTTGTAATATATAAACAAAAGGGGGCAAACACTTTACTTTCAACGATCAGCTGTTACGCTGGAATGTGGGTCAAACTAGTTTTCTTCAAACAATTGCATTGTTTATGCGTACCAAGGGGGAAGTTAACTCGAGGGAGAGTATATCTCTATTGTTCCATTTAACAATAGCTGGCGGACAGCTTATTAACTTGCACTGGCTTGCATCAAAGAGGGGTGGCGTGTGCGATGCGTACGCAATGTTACGGCCCGTTACCAAGCTGAGTTTTGTCTTAAATACTGGCAGCTGGGGAATTATTTTCAAGCAGGACACAACCGGGTGTTTACATTATTCACACATATACTTTTATTATTAATTTCTTTTTACTTATTTCACTAATACACTCTTATAATTATAATTATACAACGTGTTATAATAATTTACGATATTATTAAACTTTTTATTTTAAATGACTTATTATTTATTATTATTACTTTGGTCTGATTTAAGAGACGGTTTCTTTTTTGTTTCGAACTCGTTTATTTACTTAGGGAAGCATCATTCCATAAAATTAATTAGTACTCTTGTTTTATTTAGTCAGTAGTTTATATAACTCATCGTGTCAATAGAAACACGAATTACACATTTATGCAGGCTTGTACAGGAAAACTACAGGACTTATATTGTCACAAAATAGACGTGTTAGAGACTGAATACTTTGACACGTACATACATGAATTGGTATAATACAATCTAATCTTTTCACGTATAATTATATACGAGTACGTGCGTAATCTCACACAAAATATACACTTATAAATATCGTCAATATTATTCATATATGCTACTTAGCCTTTTTCTTTTTACATACAATTTCCTAACTGAGTGCATAGATATACAGAATAGAGTATTTTATAATTGACACTAAGTACACTAACCATTTACACAAAATGAAACCAAAAACAGTGGCGCATTTTAATAATAAAATTATTTACTTTTTTTTTGTTTTAATTTTCAACATATGTCTGAAATCTTTTGTTACTGGGCAAGGGGTCACACACTTTTTAATACAATAGAGGGAGGTGATGTATTGTCTAACTCGACGTGGCAGAGCGTAACAAAGGGATAGTTTGGTACAAGCGGGAACAGGTCATTTTCTTCTCTGAGATTGTCGTTAAACAGACAAGTTGGGGAATGCATTTTTGAACAGGTTTTACCCAGGGCTTACAATGTTCAAATAATAATTATATTATATTTAAATATCCTTACCTTATATATCATGGTTATTATATTATATTATATTATTACGCCACATAATGATTATAAAAACACATTATCCTAATTCTGATTTTACTTACTTTAATTCTTCCTTTTGCGTATTTTAAATTAACATTCATAGAGTGAATAATTCTACCACATATTAAATGACAAACACAGAGTATTTTATTTTGCTAATTATCATTTATTCAGCAGAGTGGCACATTTATAACGTTACACCTACGTTACAATTCGGGAACCTGGTTAATTGGCTCGGGTCAATTAAACAGGCTGCCATAATGTTTACAAAATCATAAATAACTGAAAAGTAAACAAATGTTAAAGAGGATCCCGTGAATTGAGGGATACTGACAGGGGTTTGGTAGATTTATTCACTCTCCTTTTGGACCATGACATCTCTTTATTACATAAATTTAGCAATGAGTATATTAAAGTTAAAACATTTGTACCTTTGGTACAAAGAGAATTAGAGTAATTTAGTACTGAGTTAACATAGTTTTTCTTTTATTAATACCCTCGGATCCGAGTACTTCGTTTCAACATATGATATTACATTTATAATATTTATTCTTGTGTTATCTTAAATACTGCTTTATTTAACCAAAAATTATTTAAATTAACGCATGTTATTGCTAAACATGAAATTACATTTAATTTAATTAAATCAGTCTTTCTTGTTTTACTTAACGTTCAGTTTTTATCTATTTAGTGGTTATCATACAATATTATACTTCAAGTTTTGAACCACTGAATTCAAAGTTCAGTGTCACCTGTGGGTATCATCCTCGGCGAATCGGCGACTCTCTCGGTTGTCCTGGTGTCTTGTAGTTTTCTTCTGAAGATCAGGTTTCTGTTGTTGGTGAAGTTCGGAAGTCATTTTAGTCATGGTGAGTCCTGGTTCTCTCCTTTTTTAATAAGTTGTAGTAATCGCTTGTTGTTTTGGACTTTTACACTTTATTCACTTATAATCACGTCACATGTTGATTTAGTTATTGAGTTTCACATTATGATTTCACCATATTTCTAATTACATACACTTTATTGTTTAGATTTCTAGAGATGTCATAGACGCGCAATTCTCATTCACACTCACTTGTTCACTACATATCTACTGTAATTAGTCTTGTAGATAATATTCGCGGGTCACATGTTGTTTAAATTTGTATTTAGTGCCGCTACGTCTCAACTGTGAGTTTATTAACTTTTGAAAATATAATTACTATACCGCATCTCGGCAGTATGCTGTTTACGCCTCGACCGCTCCATCGCAAGTGGTTTATTAGTTAAGGGGTGAGAGTAGTAATCTCGCTTCACTTACTATTCAGCATAAAAGTAGTTCCATATTCGATTAATATTTACTCGTTTATTCTCTGACATATTTAACTATATTTAATTATACTACGATATCTCTTACTTATTATTTTATTATTGTACATCATTATGTTTTTTATCAAGTTCCGATTTAATACAATTATTAGTCATATTCACGGGTAATTATGCGTGTTGATGCCGGTTTCGGCAGGTTAAAGCCGGGTTAATTATTAAGGGGTGTTATCGCAATTTTATTATAGAATTCTTTTTGGTTTTAAAACTATTTATTTTGGGTATTGTGGCGGGGTTACATTATCATTTTCATTAGGGGTTTATGTTCTGTTTTAATGTGAGATTTTAAATTATTTTAAATTTCTTTTATTTCATTTTTTCCTCTTTTAAAATCGTCACATACTCCTCCGCTTAAAAATCGACACCGGGTGAGTATTTTACGGGTTATTAGGTGAGCAACGTACTGGGAGTATGCTCGGGGATTTCTGTGTTAAAATTTAATTTAGTACACGATTTGTTTTCTCTATATCTCTTTAAATGATCTTGTTCATTTAAATGCTCTCCTCCGTGAAATTCCCTTTATCTCACTTCTTACAATGCTAACTTATATTTTAATTCTTAATACTAATTTCCCTAATTATCCGTAACTCACAATATCGTGGCCCGACTGACATCGGCTTACTCTAACTACACCAGTTAGCTTTCAGCACTCATTAATGATCTTTTGGCACCTTTCTGCCCCCATCATTACCCTTTTCAGTCGGCGCCGTTGTGACTATGTTACGTTACCTGTATATAATTATTTCTTAATTATATATCATAAACTTATCTCTAATATAATCTAAAGAGGATCCCATACTCCACTTTAGATCATTGCTAATCCTAACATCTTATACTACCGAGAGAAGCGGAATTTCACGAAGATAACTTTTTATTCTCTCTTTAAATGATCAGTTGTAATATATAAACAAAAGGGGGCAAACACTTTACTTTCAACGATCAGCTGTTACGCTGGAATGTGGGTCAAACTAGTTTTCTTCAAACAATTGCATTGTTTATGCGTACCAAGGGGGAAGTTAACTCGAGGGAGAGTATATCTCTATTGTTCCATTTAACAATAGCTGGCGGACAGCTTATTAACTTGCACTGGCTTGCATCAAAGAGGGGTGGCGTGTGCGATGCGTACGCAATGTTACGGCCCGTTACCAAGCTGAGTTTTGTCTTAAATACTGGCAGCTGGGGAATTATTTTCAAGCAGGACACAACCGGGTGTTTACATTATTCACACATATACTTTTATTATTAATTTCTTTTTACTTATTTCACTAATACACTCTTATAATTATAATTATACAACGTGTTATAATAATTTACGATATTATTAAACTTTTTATTTTAAATGACTTATTATTTATTATTATTACTTTGGTCTGATTTAAGAGACGGTTTCTTTTTTGTTTCGAACTCGTTTATTTACTTAGGGAAGCATCATTCCATAAAATTAATTAGTACTCTTGTTTTATTTAGTCAGTAGTTTATATAACTCATCGTGTCAATAGAAACACGAATTACACATTTATGCAGGCTTGTACAGGAAAACTACAGGACTTATATTGTCACAAAATAGACGTGTTAGAGACTGAATACTTTGACACGTACATACATGAATTGGTATAATACAATCTAATCTTTTCACGTATAATTATATACGAGTACGTGCGTAATCTCACACAAAATATACACTTATAAATATCGTCAATATTATTCATATATGCTACTTAGCCTTTTTCTTTTTACATACAATTTCCTAACTGAGTGCATAGATATACAGAATAGAGTATTTTATAATTGACACTAAGTACACTAACCATTTACACAAAATGAAACCAAAAACCGTGGCGCATTTTAATAATAAAATTTTCTACTTTTTTTTTGTTTTAATTTTCAACATATGTCTGAAATCTTTTGTTACTGGGCAAGGGGTCACACACTTTTTAATACAATAGAGGGAGGGTGATGTATTGTCTAACTCGACGTGGCAGAGCGTAACAAAGGGATAGTTTGGTACAAGCGGGAACAGGTCATTTTCTTCTCTGAGATTGTCGTTAAACAAACAAGTTGGGGAATGCATTTTTAAACAGGTTTTACCCAGGGCTTACAATGTTTAAATAATTATTATATTATATTTAAATATCCTTACCTTATATATCATGGTTATTATATTATATTATATTATTACGCCACATAATGATTATAAAAACACATTATCCTAATTCTGATTTTACTTACTTTAATTCTTCCTTTTGCGTATTTTAAATTAACATTCATAGAGTGAATAATTCTACCACATATTAAATGACAAACACAGAGTATTTTATTTTGCTAATTATCATTTATTCAGCAGAGTGGCGCATTTATAACGTTACACCTACGTTACAATTCGGGAACCTGGTTAATTGGCTCGGGTCAATTAAACAGGCTGCCATAATGTTTATAAATCATAAATAACTGAAAAATAAACAAATGTTAAAGAGATCCCGTGAATTGAGGGATACTGACAGGGGTTTGGTAGATTTATTCACTCTCCTTTTGGACCATGACATCTCTTTATTACATAAATTTAGCAATGAGTATATTAAAGTTAAAACATTTATACATTTGGTACAAAGAGAATTAGAGTAATTTAGTACTGAGTTAACATAGTTTTTCTTTTATTAATACCCTCGGATCCGAGTACTTCGCTTCAACATATGATATTACATTTATAATATTTATTCTTGTGTTATCTTAAATACTGCTTTATTTAACCAAAAATTATTTAAATTAACGCATGTTATTGCTAAACATGAAATTACATTAAATTTAATTAAATCAGTCTTTCTTGTTTTACTTAACGTTCAGTTTTTATCTATTTAGTGTTTATCATACAATATTATACTTCAAGTTTTGAACCACTGAATTAAAAGTTCAGTGTCACCTGTGGGTATCATCCTCGGCGAATCGGCGACTCTCTCGGTTGTCCTGGTGTCTTGTAGTTTTCTTCTGAAGATCAGGTTTCTGTTGTTGGTGAAGTTCGGAAGTCATTTTAGTCATGGTGAGTCCTGGTTCTCTCCTTTTTTAATAAGATGTAGTAATCGCTTGTTGTTTTGGACTTTTACACTTTATTCACTTGTAATCACGTCACATGTTGATTTAGTTATTGAGTTTCACATTATGATTTCACCATATTTCTAATTACATACACTTTATTGTTTAGATTTCTAGAGATGTCATAGACGCGCAATTCTCATTCACACTCACTTGTTCACTACACATATACTGTAATTAGTCTTGTAGATAATATTCGCAGTTCACATGTTGTTTAAATTTGTATTTAGTGCCGCTACGTCTCAACTGTGAGTTTATTAACTTTTGAAAATATAATTACTATACCGCATCTCGGCAGTATGCTGTTTACGCCTCGACCGCTCCATCGCAAGTGGTTTATTAGTTAAGGGGTGAGAGTAGTAATCTCGCTTCACTTACTATTCAGCATAAAAGTAGTTCCATATTCGATTAATATTTACTCGTTTATTCTCTGACATATTTAACTATATTTAATTATACTACGGTATCTCTTACTTATTATTTTATTATTGTACATCATTATGTTTTTTATCAAGTTCGATTTAATACAATTATTAGTCATATTCACGGGTAATTATGCGTGTTGATGCCGGTTTCGGCAGGTTAAAGCCGGGTTAATTATTAAGGGGTGTTATCGCAATTTTATTATAGAATTCTTTTTGGTTTTAAAACTATTTATTTTGGGTATTGTGGCGGGGTTACATTATCATTTTCATTAGGGGTTTATGTTCTGTTTTAATGTGAGATTTTAAATTATTTTAAATTTCTTTTATTTCATTTTTTCCTCTTTTAAAATCGTCACATACTCCTCCGCTTAAAAATCGACACCGGGTGAGTATTTTACGGGTTATTAGGTGAGCAACGTACTGGGAGTATGCTCGGGGATTTCTGTGTTAAAATTTAATTTAGTACACGATTTGTTTTCTCTATATCTCTTTAAATGATCTTGTTCATTTAAATGCTCTCCTCCGTGAAATTCCCTTTATCTCACTTCTTACAATGCTAACTTATATTTTAATTCTTAATACTAATTTCCCTAATTATCCGTAACTCACAATATCGTGGCCCGACTGACATCGGCTTACTCTAACTACACCAGTTAGCTTTCAGCACTCATTAATGATCTTTTGGCACCTTTCTGCCCCCATCATTACCCTTTTCAGTCGGCGCCGTTGTGACTATGTTACGTTACCTGTATATAATTATTTCTTAATTATATATCATAAACTTATCTCTAATATAATCTAAAGAGGATCCCATACTCCACTTTAGATCATTGCTAATCCTAACATCTTATACTACCGAGAGAAGCGGAATTTCACGAAGATAATTTTTTACTCTCTCTTTAAATGATCAGTTGTAATATATAAACAAAAGGGGGCAAACACTTTACTTTCAACGATCAGCTGTTACGCTGGAATGTGGGTCAAACTAGTTTTCTTCAAACAATTGCATTGTTTATGCGTACCAAGGGGGAAGTTAACTCGAGGGAGAGTATATCTCTATTGTTCCATTTAACAATAGCTGGCGGACAGCTTATTAACTTGCACTGGCTTGCATCAAAGAGGGGTGGCGTGTGCGATGCGTACGCAATGTTACGGCCCGTTACCAAGCTGAGTTTTGTCTTAAATACTGGCAGCTGGGGAATTATTTTCAAGCAGGACACAACCGGGTGTTTACATTATTCACACATATACTTTTATTATTAATTTCTTTTTACTTATTTCACTAATACACTCTTATAATTATAATTATACAACGTGTTATAATAATTTACGATATTATTAAACTTTTTATTTTAAATGACTTATTATTTATTATTATTACTTTGGTCTGATTTAAGAGACGGTTTCTTTTTTGTTTCGAACTCGTTTATTTACTTAGGGAAGCATCATTCCATAAAATTAATTAGTACTCTTGTTTTATTTAGTCAGTAGTTTATATAACTCATCGTGTCAATAGAAACACGAATTACACATTTATGCAGGCTTGTACAGGAAAACTACAGGACTTATATTGTCACAAAATAGACGTGTTAGAGACTGAATACTTTGACACGTACATACATGAATTGGTATAATACAATCTAATCTTTTCACGTATAATTATATACGAGTACGTGCGTAATCTCACACAAAATATACACTTATAAATATCGTCAATATTATTCATATATGCTACTTAGCCTTTTTCTTTTTACATACAATTTCCTAACTGAGTGCATAGATATACCGAATAGAGTATTTTATAATTGACACTAAGTACACTAACCATTTACACAAAATGAAACCAAAAACCGTGGCGCATTTTAATAATAAAATTTTCTACTTTTTTTTTGTTTTAATTTTCAACATATGTCTGAAATCTTTTGTTACTGGGCAAGGGGTCACACATTTTTTAATACAATAGAGGGAGGTGATGTATTGTCTAACTCGACGTGGCAGAGCGTAACAAAGGGATAGTTTGGTACAAGCGGGAACAGGTCATTTTCTTCTCTGAGATTGTCGTTAAACAAACAAGTTGGGGAATGCATTTTTAAACAGGTTTTACCCAGGGCTTACAATGTTTAAATAATTATTATATTATATTTAAATATCCTTACCTTATATATCATGGTTATTATATTATATTATATTATTACGCCACATAATGATTATAAAAACACATTATCCTAATTCTGATTTTACTTACTTTAATTCTTCCTTTTGCGTATTTTAAATTAACATTCATAGAGTGAATAATTCTACCACATATTAAATGACAAACACAGAGTATTTTATTTTGCTAATTATCATTTATTCAGCAGAGTGGCGCATTTATAACGTTACACCTACGTTACAATTCGGGAACCTGGTTAATTGGCTCGGGTCAATTAAACAGGCTGCCATAATGTTTATAAATCATAAATAACTGAAAAGTAAACAAATGTTAAAGAGGATCCCGTGAATTGAGGGATACTGACAGGGGTTTGGTAGATTTATTCACTCTCCTTTTGGACCATGACATCTCTTTATTACATAAATTTAGCAATGAGTATATTAAAGTTAAAACATTTGTACCTTTGGTACAAAGAGAATTAGAGTAATTTAGTACTGAGTTAACATAGTTTTTCTTTTATTAATACCCTCGGATCCGAGTACTTCGTTTCAACATATGATATTACATTTATAATATTTATTCTTGTGTTATCTTAAATACTGCTTTATTTAACCAAAAATTATTTAAATTAACGCATGTTATTGCTAAACATGAAATTACATTTAATTTAATTAAATCAGTCTTTCTTGTTTTACTTAACGTTCAGTTTTTATCTATTTAGTGTTTATCATACAATATTATACTTCAAGTTTTGAACCACTGAATTGAAAGTTCAGTGTCACCTGTGGGTATCATCCTCGGCGAATCGGCGACTCTCTCGGTTGTCCTGGTGTCTTGTAGTTTTCTTCTGAAGATCAGGTTTCTGTTGTTGGTGAAGTTCGGAAGTCATTTTAGTCATGGTGAGTCCTGGTTCTCTCCTTTTTTAATAAGATGTAGTAATCGCTTGTTGTTTTGGACTTTTACACTTTATTCACTTGTAATCACGTCACATGTTGATTTAGTTATTGAGTTTCACATTATGATTTCACCATATTTCTAATTACATACACTTTATTGTTTAGATTTCTAGAGATGTCATAGACGCGCAATTCTCATTCACACTCACTTGTTCACTACACATATACTGTAATTAGTCTTGTAGATAATATTCGCAGTTCACATGTTGTTTAAATTTGTATTTAGTGCCGCTACGTCTCAACTGTGAGTTTATTAACTTTTGAAAATATAATTACTATACCGCATCTCGGCAGTATGCTGTTTACGCCTCGACCGCTCCATCGCAAGTGGTTTATTAGTTAAGGGGTGAGAGTAGTAATCTCGCTTCACTTACTATTCAGCATAAAAGTAGTTCCATATTCGATTAATATTTACTCGTTTATTCTCTGACATATTTAACTATATTTAATTATACTACGGTATCTCTTACTTATTATTTTATTATTGTACATCATTATGTTTTTTATCAAGTTCGATTTAATACAATTATTAGTCATATTCACGGGTAATTATGCGTGTTGATGCCGGTTTCGGCAGGTTAAAGCCGGGTTAATTATTAAGGGGTGTTATCGCAATTTTATTATAGAATTCTTTTTGGTTTTAAAACTATTTATTTTGGGTATTGTGGCGGGGTTACATTATCATTTTCATTAGGGGTTTATGTTCTGTTTTAATGTGAGATTTTAAATTATTTTAAATTTCTTTTATTTCATTTTTTCCTCTTTTAAAATCGTCACATACTCCTCCGCTTAAAAATTGACACCGGGTGAGTATTTTACGGGTTATTAGGTGAGCAACGTACTGGGAGTATGCTCGGGGATTTCTGTGTTAAAATTTAATTTAGTACACGATTTGTTTTCTCTATATCTCTTTAAATGATCTTGTTCATTTAAATGCTCTCCTCCGTGAAATTCCCTTTATCTCACTTCTTACAATGCTAACTTATATTTTAATTCTTAATACTAATTTCCCTAATTATCCGTAACTCACAATATCGTGGCCCGACTGACATCGGCTTACTCTAACTACACCAGTTAGCTTTCAGCACTCATTAATGATCTTTTGGCACCTTTCTGCCCCCATCATTACCCTTTTCAGTCGGCGCCGTTGTGACTATGTTACGTTACCTGTATATAATTATTTCTTAATTATATATCATAAACTTATCTCTAATATAATCTAAAGAGGATCCCATACTCCACTTTAGATCATTGCTAATCCTAACATCTTATACTACCGAGAGAAGCGGAATTTCACGAAGATAATTTTTTACTCTCTCTTTAAATGATCAGTTGTAATATATAAACAAAAGGGGGCAAACACTTTACTTTCAACGATCAGCTGTTACGCTGGAATGTGGGTCAAACTAGTTTTCTTCAAACAATTGCATTGTTTATGCGTACCAAGGGGGAAGTTAACTCGAGGGAGAGTATATCTCTATTGTTCCATTTAACAATAGCTGGCGGACAGCTTATTAACTTGCACTGGCTTGCATCAAAGAGGGGTGGCGTGTGCGATGCGTACGCAATGTTACGGCCCGTTACCAAGCTGAGTTTTGTCTTAAATACTGGCAGCTGGGGAATTATTTTCAAGCAGGACACAACCGGGTGTTTACATTATTCACACATATACTTTTATTATTAATTTCTTTTTACTTATTTCACTAATACACTCTTATAATTATAATTATACAACGTGTTATAATAATTTACGATATTATTAAACTTTTTATTTTAAATGACTTATTATTTATTATTATTACTTTGGTCTGATTTAAGAGACGGTTTCTTTTTTGTTTCGAACTCGTTTATTTACTTAGGGAAGCATCATTCCATAAAATTAATTAGTACTCTTGTTTTATTTAGTCAGTAGTTTATATAACTCATCGTGTCAATAGAAACACGAATTACACATTTATGCAGGCTTGTACAGGAAAACTACAGGACTTATATTGTCACAAAATAGACGTGTTAGAGACTGAATACTTTGACACGTACATACATGAATTGGTATAATACAATCTAATCTTTTCACGTATAATTATATACGAGTACGTGCGTAATCTCACACAAAATATACACTTATAAATATCGTCAATATTATTCATATATGCTACTTAGCCTTTTTCTTTTTACATACAATTTCCTAACTGAGTGCATAGATATACCGAATAGAGTATTTTATAATTGACACTAAGTACACTAACCATTTACACAAAATGAAACCAAAAACCGTGGCGCATTTTAATAATAAAATTTTCTACTTTTTTTTTGTTTTAATTTTCAACATATGTCTGAAATCTTTTGTTACTGGGCAAGGGGTCACACATTTTTTAATACAATAGAGGGAGGTGATGTATTGTCTAACTCGACGTGGCAGAGCGTAACAAAGGGATAGTTTGGTACAAGCGGGAACAGGTCATTTTCTTCTCTGAGATTGTCGTTAAACAAACAAGTTGGGGAATGCATTTTTAAACAGGTTTTACCCAGGGCTTACAATGTTTAAATAATTATTATATTATATTTAAATATCCTTACCTTATATATCATGGTTATTATATTATATTATATTATTACGCCACATAATGATTATAAAAACACATTATCCTAATTCTGATTTTACTTACTTTAATTCTTCCTTTTGCGTATTTTAAATTAACATTCATAGAGTGAATAATTCTACCACATATTAAATGACAAACACAGAGTATTTTATTTTGCTAATTATCATTTATTCAGCAGAGTGGCGCATTTATAACGTTACACCTACGTTACAATTCGGGAACCTGGTTAATTGGCTCGGGTCAATTAAACAGGCTGCCATAATGTTTACAAAATCATAAATAACTGAAAAGTAAACAAATGTTAAAGAGGATCCCGTGAATTGAGGGATACTGACAGGGGTTTGGTAGATTTATTCACTCTCCTTTTGGACCATGACATCTCTTTATTACATAAATTTAGCAATGAGTATATTAAAGTTAAAACATTTGTACATTTGGTACAAAGAGAATTAGAGTAATTTAGTACTGAGTTAACATAGTTTTTCTTTTATTAATACCCTCGGATCCGAGTACTTCGTTTCAACATATGATATTACATTTATAATATTTATTCTTGTGTTATCTTAAATACTGCTTTATTTAACCAAAAATTATTTAAATTAACGCATGTTATTGCTAAACATGAAATTACATTTAATTTAATTAAATCAGTCTTTCTTGTTTTACTTAACGTTCAGTTTTTATCTATTTAGTGTTTATCATACAATATTATACTTCAAGTTTTGAACCACTGAATTCAAAGTTCAGTGTCACCTGTGGGTATCATCCTCGGCGAATCGGCGACTCTCTCGGTTGTCCTGGTGTCTTGTAGTTTTCTTCTGAAGATCAGGTTTCTGTTGTTGGTGAAGTTCGGAAGTCATTTTAGTCATGGTGAGTCCTGGTTCTCTCCTTTTTTAATAAGATGTAGTAATCGCTTGTTGTTTTGGACTTTTACACTTTATTCACTTGTAATCACGTCACATGTTGATTTAGTTATTGAGTTTCACATTATGATTTCACCATATTTCTAATTACATACACTTTATTGTTTAGATTTCTAGAGCTGTCATAGACGCGCAATTCTCATTCACACTCACTTGTTCACTACACATATACTGTAATTAGTCTTGTAGATAATATTCGCAGTTCACATGTTGTTTAAATTTGTATTTAGTGCCGCTACGTCTCAACTGTGAGTTTATTAACTTTTGAAAATATAATTACTATACCGCATCTCGGCAGTATGCTGTTTACGCCTCGACCGCTCCATCGCAAGTGGTTTATTAGTTAAGGGGTGAGAGTAGTAATCTCGCTTCACTTACTATTCAGCATAAAAGTAGTTCCATATTCGATTAATATTTACTCGTTTATTCTCTGACATATTTAACTATATATTATTATACTACGGTAGCTCTTACTTATTATTTTATTATTGTACATCATTATGTTTTTTATCAAGTTCGATTTAATACAATTATTAGTCATATTCACGGGTAATTATGCGTGTTGATGCCGGTTTCGGCAGGTTAAAGCCGGGTTAATTATTAAGGGGTGTTATCGCAATTTTATTATAGAATTCTTTTTGGTTTTAAAACTATTTATGTTGGGTATTGTGGCGGGGTTATATTATCATTTTAATTAGGGGTTTATGTTCTGTTTTAATGTGAGATTTTAAATTATTTTAAATTTCTTTTATTTCATTTTTTCCTCTTTTAAAATCGTCACATACTCCTCCGCTTAAAAATCGACACCGGGTGAGTATTTTACGGGTTATTAGGTGAGCAACGTACTGGTAGTATGCTCGGGGATTTCTGTGTTAAAATTTAATTTAGTACACGATTTGTTTTCTCTATATCTCTTTAAATGATCTTGTTCATTTAAATGTTCTCCTCCGTGAAATTCCCTTTATCTCACTTCTTACAATGCTAACTTATATTTTAATTCTTAATACTAATTTCCCTAATTATCCGTAACTCACAATATCGTGGCCCGACTGACATCGGCTTACTCTAACTACACCAGTTAGCTTTCAGCACTCATTAATGATCTTTTGGCACCTTTCTGCCCCCATCATTACCCTTTTCAGTCGGCGCCGTTGTGACTATGTTACGTTACCTGTATATAATTATTTCTTAATTATATATCATAAACTTATCTCTAATATAATCTAAAGAGGATCCCATACTCCACTTTAGATCATTGCTAATCCTAACATCTTATACTACCGAGAGAAGCGGAATTTCACGAAGATAATTTTTTATTCTCTCTTTAAATGATCAGTTGTAATATATAAACAAAAGGGGGCAAACACTTTACTTTCAACGATCAGCTGTTACGCTGGAATGTGGGTCAAACTAGTTTTCTTCAAACAATTGCATTGTTTATGCGTACCAAGGGGGAAGTTAACTCGAGGGAGAGTATATCTCTATTGTTCCATTTAACAATAGCTGGCGGACAGCTTATTAACTTGCACTGGCTTGCATCAAAGAGGGGTGGCGTGTGCGATGCGTACGCAATGTTACGGCCCGTTACCAAGCTGAGTTTTGTCTTAAATACTGGCAGCTGGGGAATTATTTTCAAGCAGGACACAACCGGGTGTTTACATTATTCACACATATACTTTTATTATTAATTTCTTTTTACTTATTTCACTAATACACTCTTATAATTATAATTATACAACGTGTTATAATAATTTACGATATTATTAAACTTTTTATTTTAAATGACTTATTATTTATTATTATTACTTTGGTCTGATTTAAGAGACGGTTTCTTTTTTGTTTCGAACTCGTTTATTTACTTAGGGAAGCATCATTCCATAAAATTAATTAGTACTCTTGTTTTATTTAGTCAGTAGTTTATATAACTCATCGTGTCAATAGAAACACGAATTACACATTTATGCAGGCTTGTACAGGAAACTACAGGACTTATATTGTCACAAAATAGACGTGTTAGAGACTGAATACTTTGACACGTACATACATGAATTGGTATAATACAATCTAATCTTTTCACGTATAATTATATACGAGTACGTGCGTAATCTCACACAAAATATACACTTATAAATATCGTCAATATTATTCATATATGCTACTTAGCCTTTTTCTTTTTACATACAATTTCCTAACTGAGTGCATAGATATACCGAATAGAGTATTTTATAATTGACACTAAGTACACTAACCATTTACACAAAATGAAACCAAAAACCGTGGCGCATTTTAATAATAAAATTTTCTACTTTTTTTTTGTTTTAATTTTCAACATATGTCTGAAATCTTTTGTTACTGGGCAAGGGGTCACACACTTTTTAATACAATAGAGGGAGGTGATGTATTGTCTAACTCGACGTGGCAGAGCGTAACAAAGGGATAGTTTGGTACAAGCGGGAACAGGTCATTTTCTTCTCTGAGATTGTCGTTAAACAAACAAGTTGGGGAATGCATTTTTAAACAGGTTTTACCCAGGGCTTACAATGTTTAAATAATTATTATATTATATTTAAATATCCTTACCTTATATATCATGGGTATTATATTATATTATATTATTACGCCACATAATGATTATAAAAACACATTATCCTAATTCTGATTTTACTTACTTTAATTCTTCCTTTTGCGTATTTTAAATTAACATTCATAGAGTGAATAATTCTACCACATATTAAATGACAAACACAGAGTATTTTATTTTGCTAATTATCATTTATTCAGCAGAGTGGCGCATTTATAACGTTACACCTACGTTACAATTCGGGAACCTGGTTAATTGGCTCGGGTCAATTAAACAGGCTGCCATAATGTTTATAAATCATAAATAACTGAAAAGTAAACAAATGTTAAAGAGGATCCCGTGAATTGAGGGATACTGACAGGGGTTTGGTAGATTTATTCACTCTCCTTTTGGACCATGACATCTCTTTATTACATAAATTTAGCAATGAGTATATTAAAGTTAAAACATTTGTACATTTGGTACAAAGAGAATTAGAGTAATTTAGTACTGAGTTAACATAGTTTTTCTTTTATTAATACCCTCGGATCCGAGTACTTCGCTTCAACATATGATATTACATTTATAATATTTATTCTTGTGTTATCTTAAATACTGCTTTATTTAACCAAAAATTATTTAAATTAACGCATGTTATTGCTAAACATGAAATTACATTTAATTTAATTAAATCAGTCTTTCTTGTTTTACTTAACGTTCAATTTTATCTATTTAGTGTTTATCATACAATATTATACTTCAAGTTTTGAACCACTGAATTCAAAGTTCAGTGTCACCTGTGGGTATCATCCTCGGCGAATCGGCGACTCTCTCGGTTGTCCTGGTGTCTTGTAGTTTTCTTCTGAAGATCAGGTTTCTGTTGTTGGTGAAGTTCAGAAGTCATTTTAGTCATGGTGAGTCCTGGTTCTCTCCTTTTTTAATAAGTTGTAGTAATCGCTTGTTGTTTTGGACTTTTACACTTTATTCACTTGTAATCACGTCACATGTTGATTTAGTTATTGAGTTTCACATTATGATTTCACCATATTTCTAATTACATACACTTTATTGTTTAGATTTCTAGAGATGTCATAGACGCGCAATTCTCATTCACACTCACTTGTTCACTACATATCTACTGTAATTAGTCTTGTAGATAATATTCGCGGATCACATGTTGTTTAAATTTGTATTTAGTGCCGCTACGTCTCAACTGTGAGTTTATTAACTTTTGAAAATATAATTACTATACCGCATCTCGGCAATATGCTGTTTACGCCTCGACCGCTCCATCGCAAGTGGTTTATTAGTTAAGGGGTGAGAGTAGTAATCTCGCTTCACTTACTATTCAGCATAAAAGTAGTTCCATATTCGATTAATATTTACTCGTTTATTCTCTGACATATTTAACTATATTTAATTATACTACGGTATCTCTTACTTATTATTTTATTATTGTACATCATTATGTTTTTTATCAAGTTCCGATTTAATACAATTATTAGTCATATTCACGGGTAATTATGCGTGTTGATGCCGGTTTCGGCAGGTTAAAGCCGGGTTAATTATTAAGGGGTGTTATCGCAATTTTATTATAGAATTCTTTTTGGTTTTAAAACTATTTATTTTGGGTATTATGGCGGGGTTACATTATCATTTTCATTAGGGGTTTATGTTCTGTTTTAATGTGAGATTTTAAATTATTTTAAATTTCTTTTATTTCATTTTTTCCTCTTTTAAAATCGTCACATACTCCTCCGCTTAAAAATCGACACCGGGTGAGTATTTTACGGGTTATTAGGTGAGCAACGAACTGGGAGTATGCTCGGGGATATCTGTGTTAAAATTTAATTTAGTACACGATTTGTTTTCTCTATATCTCTTTAAATGATCTTGTTCATTTAAATGTTCTCCTCCGTGAAATTCCCTTTATCTCACTTCTTACAATGCTAACTTATATTTTAATTCTTAATACTAATTTCCCTAATTATCCGTAACTCACAATATCGTGGCCCGACTGACATCGGCTTACTCTAACTACACCAGTTAGCTTTCAGCACTCATTAATGATCTTTTGGCACCTTTCTGCCCCCATCATTACCCTTTTCAGTCGGCGCCGTTGTGACTATGTTACGTTACCTGTATATAATTATTTCTTAATTATATATCATAAACTTATCTCTAATATAATCTAAAGAGGATCCCATACTCCACTTTAGATCATTGCTAATCCTAACATCTTATACTACCGAGAGAAGCGGAATTTCACGAAGATAATTTTTTATTCTCTCTTTAAATGATCAGTTGTAATATATAAACAAAAGGGGGCAAACACTTTACTTTCAACGATCAGCTGTTACGCTGGAATGTGGGTCAAACTAGTTTTCTTCAAACAATTGCATTGTTTATGCGTACCAAGGGGGAAGTTAACTCGAGGGAGAGTATATCTCTATTGTTCCATTTAACAATAGCTGGCGGACAGCTTATTAACTTGCACTGGCTTGCATCAAAGAGGGGTGGCGTGTGCGATGCGTACGCAATGTTACGGCCCGTTACCAAGCTGAGTTTTGTCTTAAATACTGGCAGCTGGGGAATTATTTTCAAGCAGGACACAACCGGGTGTTTACATTATTCACACATATACTTTTATTATTAATTTCTTTTTACTTATTTCACTAATACACTCTTATAATTATAATTATACAACGTGTTATAATAATTTACGATATTATTAAACTTTTTATTTTAAATGACTTATTATTTATTATTATTACTTTGGTCTGATTTAAGAGACGGTTTCTTTTTTGTTTCGAACTCGTTTATTTACTTAGGGAAGCATCATTCCATAAAATTAATTAGTACTCTTGTTTTATTTAGTCAGTAGTTTATATAACTCATCGTGTCAATAGAAACACGAATTACACATTTATGCAGGCTTGTACAGGAAAACTACAGGACTTATATTGTCACAAAATAGACGTGTTAGAGACTGAATACTTTGACACGTACATACATGAATTGGTATAATACAATCTAATCTTTTCACGTATAATTATATACGAGTACGTGCGTAATCTCACACAAAATATACACTTATAAATATCGTCAATATTATTCATATATGCTACTTAGCCTTTTTCTTTTTACATACAATTTCCTAACTGAGTGCATAGATATACCGAATAGAGTATTTTATAATTGACACTAAGTACACTAACCATTTACACAAAATGAAACCAAAAACCGTGGCGCATTTTAATAATAAAATTTTCTACTTTTTTTTTGTTTTAATTTTCAACATATGTCTGAAATCTTTTGTTACTGGGCAAGGGGTCACACACTTTTTAATACAATAGAGGGAGGTGATGTATTGTCTAACTCGACGTGGCAGAGCGTAACAAAGGGATAGTTTGGTACAAGCGGGAACAGGTCATTTTCTTCTCTGAGATTGTCGTTAAACAAACAAGTTGGGGAATGCATTTTTAAACAGGTTTTACCCAGGGCTTACAATGTTTAAATAATTATTATATTATATTTAAATATCCTTACCTTATATATCATGGTTATTATATTATATTATATTATTACGCCACATAATGATTATAAAAACACATTATCCTAATTCTGATTTTACTTACTTTAATTCTTCCTTTTGCGTATTTTAAATTAACATTCATAGAGTGAATAATTCTACCACATATTAAATGACAAACACAGAGTATTTTATTTTGCTAATTATCATTTATTCAGCAGAGTGGCGCATTTATAACGTTACACCTACGTTACAATTCGGGAACCTGGTTAATTGGCTCGGGTCAATTAAACAGGCTGCCATAATGTTTATAAATCATAAATAACTGAAAAGTAAACAAATGTTAAAGAGGATCCCGTGAATTGAGGGATACTGACAGGGGTTTGGTAGATTTATTCACTCTCCTTTTGGACCATGACATCTCTTTATTACATAAATTTAGCAATGAGTATATTAAAGTTAAAACATTTGTACATTTGGTACAAAGAGAATTAGAGTAATTTAGTACTGAGTTAACATAGTTTTTCTTTTATTAATACCCTCGGATCCGAGTACTTCGCTTCAACATATGATATTACATTTATAATATTTATTCTTGTGTTATCTTAAATACTGCTTTATTTAACCAAAAATTATTTAAATTAACGCATGTTATTGCTAAACATGAAATTACATTTAATTTAATTAAATCAGTCTTTCTTGTTTTACTTAACGTTCAATTTTATCTATTTAGTGTTTATCATACAATATTATACTTCAAGTTTTGAACCACTGAATTAAAAGTTCAGTGTCACCTGTGGGTATCATCCTCGGCGAATCGGCGACTCTCTCGGTTGTCCTGGTGTCTTGTAGTTTTCTTCTGAAGATCAGGTTTCTGTTGTTGGTGAAGTTCGGAAGTCATTTTAGTCATGGTGAGTCCTGGTTCTCTCCTTTTTTAATAAGATGTAGTAATCGCTTGTTGTTTTGGACTTTTACACTTTATTCACTTGTAATCACGTCACATGTTGATTTAGTTATTGAGTTTCACATTATGATTTCACCATATTTCTAATTACATACACTTTATTGTTTAGATTTCTAGAGCTGTCATAGACGCGCAATTCTCATTCACACTCACTTGTTCACTACACATATACTGTAATTAGTCTTGTAGATAATATTCGCAGTTCACATGTTGTTTAAATTTGTATTTAGTGCCGCTACGTCTCAACTGTGAGTTTATTAACTTTTGAAAATATAATTACTATACCGCATCTCGGCAGTATGCTGTTTACGCCTCGACCGCTCCATCACAAGTGGTTTATTAGTTAAGGGGTGAGAGTAGTAATCTCGCTTCACTTACTATTCAGCATAAAAGTAGTTCCATATTCGATTAATATTTACTCGTTTATTCTCTGACATATTTAACTATATTTAATTATACTACGATATCTCTTACTTATTATTTTATTATTGTACATCATTATGTTTTTTATCAAGTTCCGATTTAATACAATTATTAGTCATATTCACGGGTAATTATGCGTGTTGATGCCGGTTTCGGCAGGTTAAAGCCGGGTTAATTATTAAGGGGTGTTATCGCAATTTTATTATAGAATTCTTTTTGGTTTTAAAACTATTTATTTTGGGTATTGTGGCGGGGTTACATTATCATTTTCATTAGGGGTTTATGTTCTGTTTTAATGTGAGATTTTAAATTATTTTAAATTTCTTTTATTTCATTTTTTCCTCTTTTAAAATCGTCACATACTCCTCCGCTTAAAAATCGACACCGGGTGAGTATTTTACGGGTTATTAGGTGAGCAACGTACTGGGAGTATGCTCGGGGATTTCTGTGTTAAAATTTAATTTAGTACACGATTTGTTTTCTCTATATCTCTTTAAATGATCTTGTTCATTTAAATGTTCTCCTCCGTGAAATTCCCTTTATCTCACTTCTTACAATGCTAACTTATATTTTAATTCTTAATACTAATTTCCCTAATTATCCGTAACTCACAATATCGTGGCCCGACTGACATAGGCTTACTCTAACTACACCAGTTAGCTTTCAGCACTCATTAATGATCTTTTGGCACCTTTCTGCCCCCATCATTACCCTTTTCAGTCGGCGCCGTTGTGACTATGTTACGTTACCTGTATATAATTATTTCTTAATTATATATCATAAACTTATCTCTAATATAATCTAAAGAGGATCCCATACTCCACTTTAGATCATTGCTAATCCTAACATCTTATACTACCGAGAGAAGCGGAATTTCACGAAGATAATTTTTTATTCTCTCTTTAAATGATCAGTTGTAATATATAAACAAAAGGGGGCAAACACTTTACTTTCAACGATCAGCTGTTACGCTGGAATGTGGGTCAATCTAGTTTTCTTCAAACAATTGCATTGGTTATGCGTACCAAGGGGGAAGTTAACTCGAGGGAGAGTATATCTCTATTGTTCCATTTAACAATAGCTGGCGGACAGCTTATTAACTTACACTGGCTTGCATCAAAGAGGGGTGGCGTGTGCGATGCGTACGCAATGTTACGGCCCGTTACCAAGCTGAGTTTTGTCTTAAATACTGGCAGCTGAGGAATTATTTTCAAGCAGGACACAACCGGGTGTTTACATTATTCACACATATACTTTTATTATTAATTTCTTTTTACTTATTTCACTAATACACTCTTATAATTATAATTATACTAACGTGTTATAATAATTTACGATATTATTAAACTTTTTATTTTAAATGACTTATTATTTATTATTATTACTTTGGTCTGATTTAAGAGACGGTTTCTTTTTTGTTTCGAACTCGTTTATTTACTTAGGGAAGCATCATTCCATAAAATTAATTAGTACTCTTGTTTTATTTAGTCAGTAGTTTATATAACTCATCGTGTCAATAGAAACACGAATTACACATTTATGCAGGCTTGTACAGGAAAACTACAGGACTTATATTGTCACAAAATAGACGTGTTAGAGACTGAATACTTTGACACGTACATACATGAATTGGTATAATACAATCTAATCTTTTCACGTATAATTATATACGAGTATGTGCGTAATCTCACACAAAATATACACTTATAAATATCGTCAATATTATTCATATATGCTACTTAGCCTTTTTCTTTTTACATACAATTTCCTAACTGAGTGCATAGATATACAGAATAGAGTATTTTATAATTGACGCTAAGTACACTAACCATTTACACAAAATGAAACCAAAAACAGTGGCGCATTTTAATAATAAAATTATTTACTTTTTTTTTGTTTTAATTTTCAACATATGTCTGAAATCTTTTGTTACTGGGCAAGGGGTCACACACTTTTTAATACAATAGAGGGAGGTGATGTATTGTCTAACTCGACGTGGCAGAGCGTAACAAAGGGATAGTTTGGTACAAGCGGGAACAGGTCATTTTCTTCTCTGAGATTGTCGTTAAACAGACAAGTTGGGGAATGCATTTTTAAACAGGTTTTACCCAGGGCTTACAATGTTCAAATAATTATTATATTATATTTAAATATCCTTACCTTATATATCATGGTTATTATATTATATTATATTATTACGCCACATAATGATTATAAAAACACATTATCCTAATTCTGATTTTACTTACTTTAATTCTTCCTTTTGCGTATTTTAAATTAACATTCATAGAGTGAATAATTCTACCACATATTAAATGACAAACACAGAGTATTTTATTTTGCTAATTATCATTTATTCAGCAGAGTGGCGCATTTATAACGTTACACCTACGTTACAATTCGGGAACCTGGTTAATTGGCTCGGGTCAATTAAACAGGCTGCCATAATGTTTACAAAATCATAAATAACTGAAAAGTAAACAAATGTTAAAGAGGATCCCGTGAATTGAGGGATACTGACAGGGGTTTGGTAGATTTATTCACTCTCCTTTTGGACCATGACATCTCTTTATTACATAAATTTAGCAATGAGTATATTAAAGTTAAAACATTTGTACCTTTGGTACAAAGAGAATTAGAGTAATTTAGTACTGAGTTAACATAGTTTTTCTTTTATTAATACCCTCGGATCCGAGTACTTCGTTTCAACATATGATATTACATTTATAATATTTATTCTTGCGTTATCTTAAATACTGCTTTATTTAACCAAAAATTATTTAAATTAACGCATGTTATTGCTAAACATGAAATTAAATTTAATTTAATTAAATCAGTCTTTCTTGTTTTACTTAACGTTCAGTTTTTATCTATTTAGTGTTTATCATACAATATTATACTTCAAGTTTTGAACCACTGAATTCAAAGTTCAGTGTCACCTGTGGGTATCATCCTCGGCGAATCGGCGACTCTCTCGGTTGTCCTGGTGTCTTGTAGTTTTCTTCTGAAGATCAGGTTTCTGTTGTTGGTGAAGTTCAGAAGTCATTTTAGTCATGGTGAGTCCTGGTTCTCTCCTTTTTTAATAAGTTGTAGTAATCGCTTGTTGTTTTGGACTTTTACACTTTATTCACTTGTAATCACGTCACATGTTGATTTAGTTATTGAGTTTCACATTATGATTTCACCATATTTCTAATTACATACACTTTATTGTTTAGATTTCTAGAGATGTCATAGACGCGCAATTCTCATTCACACTCACTTGTTCACTACATATCTACTGTAATTAGTCTTGTAGATAATATTCGCGGATCACATGTTGTTTAAATTTGTATTTAGTGCCGCTACGTCTCAACTGTGAGTTTATTAACTTTTGAAAATATAATTACTATACCGCATCTCGGCAATATGCTGTTTACGCCTCGACCGCTCCATCGCAAGTGGTTTATTAGTTAAGGGGTGAGAGTAGTAATCTCGCTTCACTTACTATTCAGCATAAAAGTAGTTCCATATTCGATTAATATTTACTCGTTTATTCTCTGACATATTTAACTATATTTAATTATACTACGGTATCTCTTACTTATTATTTTATTATTGTACATCATTATGTTTTTTATCAAGTTCCGATTTAATACAATTATTAGTCATATTCACGGGTAATTATGCGTGTTGATGCCGGTTTCGGCAGGTTAAAGCCGGGTTAATTATTAAGGGGTGTTATCGCAATTTTATTATAGAATTCTTTTTGGTTTTAAAACTATTTATTTTGGGTATTATGGCGGGGTTACATTATCATTTTCATTAGGGGTTTATGTTCTGTTTTAATGTGAGATTTTAAATTATTTTAAATTTCTTTTATTTCATTTTTTCCTCTTTTAAAATCGTCACATACTCCTCCGCTTAAAAATCGACACCGGGTGAGTATTTTACAGGTTATTAGGTGAGCAACGTACTGGGAGTATGCTCGGGGATTTCTGTGTTAAAATTTAATTTAGTACACGATTTGTTTTCTCTATATCTCTTTAAATGATCTTGTTCATTTAAATGTTCTCCTCCGTGAAATTCCCTTTATCTCACTTCTTACAATGCTAACTTATATTTTAATTCTTAATACTAATTTCCCTAATTATCCGTAACTCACAATATCGTGGCCCGACTGACATCGGCTTACTCTAACTACACCAGTTAGCTTTCAGCACTCATTAATGATCTTTTGGCACCTTTCTGCCCCCATCATTACCCTTTTCAGTCGGCGCCGTTGTGACTATGTTACGTTACCTGTATATAATTATTTCTTAATTATATATCATAAACTTATCTCTAATATAATCTAAAGAGGATCCCATACTCCACTTTAGATCATTGCTAATCCTAACATCTTATACTACCGAGAGAAGCGGAATTTCACGAAGATAATTTTTTATTCTCTCTTTAAATGATCAGTTGTAATACATAAACAAAAGGGGGCAAACACTTTACTTTCAACGATCAGCTGTTACGCTGGAATGTGGGTCAAACTAGTTTTCTTCAAACAATTGCATTGGTTATGCGTACCAAGGGGGAAGTTAACTCGAGGGAGAGTATATCTCTATTGTTCCATTTAACAATAGCTGGCGGACAGCTTATTAACTTGCACTGGCTTGCATCAAAGAGGGGTGGCGTGTGCGATGCGTACGCAATGTTACGGCCCGTTACCAAGCTGAGTTTTGTCTTAAATACTGGCAGCTGGGGAATTATTTTCAAGCAGGACACAACCGGGTGTTTACATTATTCACACATATACTTTTATTATTAATTTCTTTTTACTTATTTCACTAATACACTTTTATAATTATAATTATACTAACGTGTTATAATAATTTGCGATATTATTAAACTTTTTATTTTAAATGACTTATTATTTATTATTATTACTTTGGTCTGATTTAAGAGACGGTTTCTTTTTTGTTTCGAACTCGTTTATTTACTTAGGGAAGCATCATTCCATAAAATTAATTAGTACTCTTGTTTTATTTAGTCAGTAGTTTATATAACTCATCGTGTCAATAGAAACACGAATTACACATTTATGCAGGCTTGTACAGGAAAACTACAGGACTTATATTGTCACAAAATAGACGTGTTAGAGACTGAATACTTTGACACGTACATACATGAATTGGTATAATACAATCTAATCTTTTCACGTATAATTATATACGAGTATGTGCGTAATCTCACACAAAATATACACTTATAAATATCGTCAATATTATTCATATATGCTACTTAGCCTTTTTCTTTTTACATACAATTTCCTAACTGAGTGCATAGATATACAGAATAGAGTATTTTATAATTGACACTAAGTACACTAACCATTTACACAAAATGAAACCAAAAACAGTGGCGCATTTTAATAATAAAATTATTTACTTTTTTTTTGTTTTAATTTTCAACATATGTCTGAAATCTTTTGTTACTGGGCAAGGGGTCACACACTTTTTAATACAATAGAGGGAGGTGATGTATTGTCTAACTCGACGTGGCAGAGCGTAACAAAGGGATAGTTTGGTACAAGCGGGAACAGGTCATTTTCTTCTCTGAGATTGTCGTTAAACAGACAAGTTGGGGAATGCATTTTTGAACAGGTTTTACCCAGGGCTTACAATGTTCAAATAATTATTATATTATATTTAAATATCCTTACCTTATATATCATGGTTATTATATTATATTATATTATTACGCCACATAATGATTATAAAAACACATTATCCTAATTCTGATTTTACTTACTTTAATTCTTCCTTTTGCGTATTTTAAATTAACATTCATAGAGTGAATAATTCTACCACATATTAAATGACAAACACAGAGTATTTTATTTTGCTAATTATCATTTATTCAGCAGAGTGGCACATTTATAACGTTACACCTACGTTACAATTCGGGAACCTGGTTAATTGGCTCGGGTCAATTAAACAGGCTGCCATAATGTTTACAAAATCATAAATAACTGAAAAGTAAACAAATGTTAAAGAGGATCCCGTGAATTGAGGGATACTGACAGGGGTTTGGTAGATTTATTCACTCTCCTTTTGGACCATGACATCTCTTTATTACATAAATTTAGCAATGAGTATATTAAAGTTAAAACATTTGTACCTTTGGTACAAAGAGAATTAGAGTAATTTAGTACTGAGTTAACATAGTTTTTCTTTTATTAATACCCTCGGATCCGAGTACTTCGTTTCAACATATGATATTACATTTATAATATTTATTCTTGTGTTATCTTAAATACTGCTTTATTTAACCAAAAATTATTTAAATTAACGCATGTTATTGCTAAACATGAAATTACATTTAATTTAATTAAATCAGTCTTTCTTGTTTTACTTAACGTTCAGTTTTTATCTATTTAGTGTTTATCATACAATATTATACTTCAAGTTTTGAACCACTGAATTCAAAGTTCAGTGTCACCTGTGGGTATCATCCTCGGCGAATCGGCGACTCTCTCGGTTGTCCTGGTGTCTTGTAGTTTTCTTCTGAAGATCAGGTTTCTGTTGTTGGTGAAGTTCGGAAGTCATTTTAGTCATGGTGAGTCCTGGTTCTCTCCTTTTTTAATAAGTTGTAGTAATCGCTTGTTGTTTTGGACTTTTACACTTTATTCACTTATAATCACGTCACATGTTGATTTAGTTATTGAGTTTCACATTATGATTTCACCATATTTCTAATTACATACACTTTATTGTTTAGATTTCTAGAGATGTCATAGACGCGCAATTCTCATTCACACTCACTTGTTCACTACATATCTACTGTAATTAGTCTTGTAGATAATATTCGCGGGTCACATGTTGTTTAAATTTGTATTTAGTGCCGCTACGTCTCAACTGTGAGTTTATTAACTTTTGAAAATATAATTACTATACCGCATCTCGGCAGTATGCTGTTTACGCCTCGACCGCTCCATCGCAAGTGGTTTATTAGTTAAGGGGTGAGAGTAGTAATCTCGCTTCACTTACTATTCAGCATAAAAGTAGTTCCATATTCGATTAATATTTACTCGTTTATTCTCTGATATATTTAACTATATTTAATTATACTACGATATCTCTTACTTATTATTTTATTATTGTACATCATTATGTTTTTTATCAAGTTCCGATTTAATACAATTATTAGTCATATTCACGGGTAATTATGCGTGTTGATGCCGGTTTCGGCAGGTTAAAGCCGGGTTAATTATTAAGGGGTGTTATCGCAATTTTATTATAGAATTCTTTTTGGTTTTAAAACTATTTATTTTGGGTATTGTGGCGGGGTTACATTATCATTTTCATTAGGGGTTTATGTTCTGTTTTAATGAGAGATTTTAAATTATTTTAAATTTCTTTTATTTCATTTTTTCCTCTTTTAAAATCGTCACATACTCCTCCGCTTAAAAATCGACACCGGGTGAGTATTTTACGGGTTATTAGGTGAGCAACGTACTGGGAGTATGCTCGGGGATTTCTGTGTTAAAATTTAATTTAGTACACGATTTGTTTTCTCTATATCTCTTTAAATGATCTTGTTCATTTAAATGTTCTCCTCCGTGAAATTCCCTTTATCTCACTTCTTACAATGCTAACTTATATTTTAATTCTTAATACTAATTTCCCTAATTATCCGTAACTCACAATATCGTGGCCCGACTGACATCGGCTTACTCTAACTACACCAGTTAGCTTTCAGCACTCATTAATGATCTTTTGGCACCTTTCTGCCCCCATCATTACCCTTTTCAGTCGGCGCCGTTGTGACTATGTTACGTTACCTGTATATAATTATTTCTTAATTATATATCATAAACTTATCTCTAATATAATCTAAAGAGGATCCCATACTCCACTTTAGATCATTGCTAATCCTAACATCTTATACTACCGAGAGAAGCGGAATTTCACGAAGATAATTTTTTATTCTCTCTTTAAATGATCAGTTGTAATATATAAACAAAAGGGGGCAAACACTTTACTTTCAACGATCAGCTGTTACGCTGGAATGTGGGTCAATCTAGTTTTCTTCAAACAATTGCATTGGTTATGCGTACCAAGGGGGAAGTTAACTCGAGGGAGAGTATATCTCTATTGTTCCATTTAACAATAGCTGGCGGACAGCTTATTAACTTACACTGGCTTGCATCAAAGAGGGGTGGCGTGTGCGATGCGTACGCAATGTTACGGCCCGTTACCAAGCTGAGTTTTGTCTTAAATACTGGCAGCTGAGGAATTATTTTCAAGCAGGACACAACCGGGTGTTTACATTATTCACACATATACTTTTATTATTAATTTCTTTTTACTTATTTCACTAATACACTCTTATAATTATAATTATACTAACGTGTTATAATAATTTACGATATTATTAAACTTTTTATTTTAAATGACTTATTATTTATTATTATTACTTTGGTCTGATTTAAGAGACGGTTTCTTTTTTGTTTCGAACTCGTTTATTTACTTAGGGAAGCATCATTCCATAAAATTAATTAGTACTCTTGTTTTATTTAGTCAGTAGTTTATATAACTCATCGTGTCAATAGAAACACGAATTACACATTTATGCAGGCTTGTACAGGAAAACTACAGGACTTATATTGTCACAAAATAGACGTGTTAGAGACTGAATACTTTGACACGTACATACATGAATTGGTATAATACAATCTAATCTTTTCACGTATAATTATATACGAGTATGTGCGTAATCTCACACAAAATATACACTTATAAATATCGTCAATATTATTCATATATGCTACTTAGCCTTTTTCTTTTTACATACAATTTCCTAACTGAGTGCATAGATATACAGAATAGAGTATTTTATAATTGACACTAAGTACACTAACCATTTACACAAAATGAAACCAAAAACAGTGGCGCATTTTAATAATAAAATTATTTACTTTTTTTTTGTTTTAATTTTCAACATATGTCTGAAATCTTTTGTTACTGGGCAAGGGGTCACACACTTTTTAATACAATAGAGGGAGGTGATGTATTGTCTAACTCGACGTGGCAGAGCGTAACAAAGGGATAGTTTGGTACAAGCGGGAACAGGTCATTTTCTTCTCTGAGATTGTCGTTAAACAGACAAGTTGGGGAATGCATTTTTAAACAGGTTTTACCCAGGGCTTACAATGTTCAAATAATTATTATATTATATTTAAATATCCTTACCTTATATATCATGGTTATTATATTATATTATATTATTACGCCACATAATGATTATAAAAACACATTATCCTAATTCTGATTTTACTTACTTTAATTCTTCCTTTTGCGTATTTTAAATTAACATTCATAGAGTGAATAATTCTACCACATATTAAATGACAAACACAGAGTATTTTATTTTGCTAATTATCATTTATTCAGCAGAGTGGCGCATTTATAACGTTACACCTACGTTACAATTCGGGAACCTGGTTAATTGGCTCGGGTCAATTAAACAGGCTGCCATAATGTTTACAAAATCATAAATAACTGAAAAGTAAACAAATGTTAAAGAGGATCCCGTGAATTGAGGGATACTGACAGGGGTTTGGTAGATTTATTCACTCTCCTTTTGGACCATGACATCTCTTTATTACATAAATTTAGCAATGAGTATATTAAAGTTAAAACATTTGTACATTTGGTACAAAGAGAATTAGAGTAATTTAGTACTGAGTTAACATAGTTTTTCTTTTATTAATACCCTCGGATCCGAGTACTTCGTTTCAACATATGATATTACATTTATAATATTTATTCTTGTGTTATCTTAAATACTGCTTTATTTAACCAAAAATTATTTAAATTAACGCATGTTATTGCTAAACATGAAATTACATTTAATTTAATTAAATCAGTCTTTCTTGTTTTACTTAACGTTCAGTTTTTATCTATTTAGTGTTTATCATACAATATTATACTTCAAGTTTTGAACCACTGAATTCAAAGTTCAGTGTCACCTGTGGGTATCATCCTCGGCGAATCGGCGACTCTCTCGGTTGTCCTGGTGTCTTGTAGTTTTCTTCTGAAGATCAGGTTTCTGTTGTTGGTGAAGTTCAGAAGTCATTTTAGTCATGGTGAGTCCTGGTTCTCTCCTTTTTTAATAAGTTGTAGTAATCGCTTGTTGTTTTGGACTTTTACACTTTATTCACTTGTAATCACGTCACATGTTGATTTAGTTATTGAGTTTCACATTATGATTTCACCATATTTCTAATTACATACACTTTATTGTTTAGATTTCTAGAGATGTCATAGACGCGCAATTCTCATTCACACTCACTTGTTCACTACATATCTACTGTAATTAGTCTTGTAGATAATATTCGCGGATCACATGTTGTTTAAATTTGTATTTAGTGCCGCTACGTCTCAACTGTGAGTTTATTAACTTTTGAAAATATAATTACTATACCGCATCTCGGCAATATGCTGTTTACGCCTCGACCGCTCCATCGCAAGTGGTTTATTAGTTAAGGGGTGAGAGTAGTAATCTCGCTTCACTTACTATTCAGCATAAAAGTAGTTCCATATTCGATTAATATTTACTCGTTTATTCTCTGACATATTTAACTATATTTAATTATACTACGGTATCTCTTACTTATTATTTTATTATTGTACATCATTATGTTTTTTATCAAGTTCCGATTTAATACAATTATTAGTCATATTCACGGGTAATTATGCGTGTTGATGCCGGTTTCGGCAGGTTAAAGCCGGGTTAATTATTAAGGGGTGTTATCGCAATTTTATTATAGAATTCTTTTTGGTTTTAAAACTATTTATTTTGGGTATTATGGCGGGGTTACATTATCATTTTCATTAGGGGTTTATGTTCTGTTTTAATGTGAGATTTTAAATTATTTTAAATTTCTTTTATTTCATTTTTTCCTCTTTTAAAATCGTCACATACTCCTCCGCTTAAAAATCGACACCGGGTGAGTATTTTACAGGTTATTAGGTGAGCAACGTACTGGGAGTATGCTCGGGGATTTCTGTGTTAAAATTTAATTTAGTACACGATTTGTTTTCTCTATATCTCTTTTAATGATCTTGTTCATTTAAATGTTCTCCTCCGTGAAATTCCCTTTATCTCACTTCTTACAATGCTAACTTATATTTTAATTCTTAATACTAATTTCCCTAATTATCCGTAACTCACAATATCGTGGCCCGACTGACATCGGCTTACTCTAACTACACCAGTTAGCTTTCAGCACTCATTAATGATCTTTTGGCACCTTTCTGCCCCCATCATTACCCTTTTCAGTCGGCGCCGTTGTGACTATGTTACGTTACCTGTATATAATTATTTCTTAATTATATATCATAAACTTATCTCTAATATAATCTAAAGAGGATCCCATACTGCACTTTAGATCATTGCTAATCCTAACATCTTATACTACCGAGAGAAGCGGAATTTCACGAAGATAATTTTTTATTCTCTCTTTAAATGATCAGTTGTAATACATAAAAAAAGGGGGCAAACACTTTACTTTCAACGATCAGCTGTTACGCTGGAATGTGGGTCAAACTAGTTTTCTTCAAACAATTGCATTGGTTATGCGTACCAAGGGGGAAGTTAACTCGAGGGAGAGTATATCTCTATTGTTCCATTTAACAATAGCTGGCGGACAGCTTATTAACTTGCACTGGCTTGCATCAAAGAGGGGTGGCGTGTGCGATGCGTACGCAATGTTACGGCCCGTTACCAAGCTGAGTTTTGTCTTAAATACTGGCAGCTGGGGAATTATTTTCAAGCAGGACACAACCGGGTGTTTACATTATTCACACATATACTTTTATTATTAATTTCTTTTTACTTATTTCACTAATACACTTTTATAATTATAATTATACTAACGTGTTATAATAATTTACGATATTATTAAACTTTTTATTTTAAATGACTTATTATTTATTATTATTACTTTGGTGTGATTTAAGAGACGGTTTCTTTTTTGTTTCGAACTCGTTTATTTACTTAGGGAAGCATCATTCCATAAAATTAATTAGTACTCTTGTTTTATTTAGTCAGTAGTTTATATAACTCATCGTGTCAATAGAATCACGAATTACACATTTATGCAGGCTTGTACAGGAAAACTACAGGACTTATATTGTCACAAAATAGACGTGTTAGAGACTGAATACTTTGACACGTACATACATGAATTGGTATAATACAATCTAATCTTTTCACGTATAATTATATACGAGTATGTGCGTAATCTCACACAAAATATACACTTATAAATATCGTCAATATTATTCATATATGCTACTTAGCCTTTTTCTTTTTACATACAATTTCCTAACTGAGTGCATAGATATACAGAATAGAGTATTTTATAATTGACACTAAGTACACTAACCATTTACACAAAATGAAACCAAAAACAGTGGCGCATTTTAATAAATAAAATTATTTACTTTTTTTTTGTTTTAATTTTCAACATATGTCTGAAATCTTTTGTTACTGGGCAAGGGGTCACACACTTTTAATACAATAGAGGGAGGTGATGTATTGTCTAACTCGACGTGGCAGAGCGTAACAAAGGGATAGTTTGGTACAAGCGGGAACAGGTCATTTTCTTGTCTGAGATTGTCGTTAAACAGACAAGTTGGGGAATGCATTTTTAAACAGGTTTTACCCAGGGCTTACAATGTTTAAATAATTATTATATTATATTTAAATATCCTTACCTTATATATCATGGTTATTATATTATATTATATTATTACGCCACATAATGATTATAAAAACACATTATCCTAATTCTGATTTTACTTACTTTAATTCTTCCTTTTGCGTATTTTAAATTAACATTCATAGAGTGAATAATTCTACCACATATTAAATGACAAACACAGAGTATTTTATTTTGCTAATTATCATTTATTCAGCAGAGTGGCGCATTTATAACGTTACACCTACGTTACAATTCGGGAACCTGGTTAATTGGCTCGGGTCAATTAAACAGGCTGCCATAATGTTTACAAAATCATAAATAACTGAAAAGTAAACAAATGTTAAAGAGCATCCCGTGAATTGAGGGATACTGACAGGTGTTTGGTAGATTTATTCACTCTCCTTTTGGACCATGACATCTCTTTATTACATAAATTTAGCAATGAGTATATTAAAGTTAAAACATTTGTACCTTTGGTACAAAGAAAATTAGAGTAATTTAGTACTGAGTTAACATAGTTTTTCTTTTATTAATACCCTCGGATCCGAGTACTTCGTTTCAACATATGATATTACATTTATAATATTTATTCTTGTGTTATCTTAAATACTGCTTTATTTAACCAAAAATTATTTAAATTAACGCATGTTATTGCTAAACAGAAATTACATTTAATTTAATTAAATCTGTCTTTCTTGTTTTACTTAATGTTCAGTTTTTATCTATTTAGTGTTTATCATACAATATTATACTTCAAGTTTTGAACCACTGAATTCAAAGTTCAGTGTCACCTGTGGGTATCATCCTCGGCGAATCGGCGACTCTCTCGGTTGTCCTGGTGTCTTGTAGTTTTCTTCTGAAGATCAGGTTTCTGTTGTTGGTGAAGTTCGGAAGTCATTTTAGTCATGGTGAGTCCTGGTTCTCTCCTTTTTTAATAAGTTGTAGTAATCGCTTGTTGTTTTGGACTTTTACACTTTATTCACTTGTAATCACGTCACATGTTGATTTAGTTATTGAGTTTCACATTATGATTTCACCATATTTCTAATTACATACACTTTATTGTTTAGATTTCTAGAGATGTCATAGATGCGCAATTCGCATTCACACTCACTTGTTCACTACATATCTACTGTAATTAGTCTTGTAGATAATATTCGCGGTTCACACGTTGTTTAAACTTGTATTTAGTGCCGCTACGTCTCAACTGTGAGTTTATTAACTTTTGAAAATATAATTACTATACCGCATCTCGGCAGTATGCTGTTTACGCCTCGACCGCTCCATCGCAAGTGGTTTATTAGTTAAGGGGTGAGAGTAGTAATCTCGCTTCACTTACTATTCAGCATAAAAGTAGTTCCATATTCGATTAATATTTACTCGTTTATTCTCTGACATATTTAACTACATTTAATTTTACTACGGTATCTCTTACTTATTATTTTATTATTGTACATCATTATGTTTTTTATCAAGTTCCGATTTAATACAATTATTAGTCATATTCACGGGTAATTATGCGTGTTGATGCCGGTTTCGGCAGGTTAAAGCCGGGTTAATTATTAAGGGGTGTTATCGCAATTTTATTATAGAATTCTTTTTGGTTTTAAAACTATTTATTTTGGGTATTATGGCGGGGTTACATTATCATTTTCATTAGGGGTTTATGTTCTGTTTTAATGTGAGATTTTAAATTATTTTAAATTTCTTTCATTTCATTTTTTCCTCTTTTAAAATCGTCACAACATTCATAAATAAAAAAAAATAAATCCTGAGGTTTTCGAAATTTAATACATCTAATAACAGTAAGTTTTTTCTTTTTTTTTTATTACAGCACACCTCTGGTTGTACTATTTTAATTAATTTACACAAACAACATGCACCATCTGAAATCTCAATCAAAAACTTAGAACAACAACAATATAATTAGTAAAGACATAACACCAAACATAATTTGCTATTTATGTTCCTGAGGATGAGATTTACAATATGTGTGCACAATAGTGATAATAACATTGGGTTAACAGTACGAGCATTTTTTTTTTTCTTCAGGTACAATGTAAAAACTAAGAATGATAACCATATAATTAGTAAAGGTATAATGTTAAATATAATTTGGTAATTATGTTCTTTAGTATGAAATTCACAATGTATGTGCTCAAATTTTTTTTTACTAAACTTGTATAGCTCAAGGGTTTTCTGATTTCATAGTGTACACCATTATTTAAAAAAAATATCAAATAACCAGGTCTCTCAAAATGTAAAATGTTTTATACATACACATATGTGTATACGAATGACTAGATCCATAACACTATTTATATATACTCATCACTCAACAAATAATTAATATAGTCATTCAACATGTTTTAAAATGAGCCAACATTATTAAGTTCCATTAGATTTATGAATATATATATATATATATATATATATATACAAAAAGTTTTAACATTGATTTGAAATTCACAGAGAATTAAAAGAAATTCTAAATCCCAAAAATGTGGAGGGATATAACATAGTTTGAACCAATGTGATGGGACAGTTCACAACCTGTACTGACAAGGAGTTGCACTCAAGAATACGACTTCATAATTTTCTTTTACTTACATGCACTTCACAATTTTCACACAAGACAGTTACATGGATAACACTAATAAATACTGAGAGACCTTCTCAGAGAAAATAAAGGAACTAGGCATGTTTCACTCTAGTAAGCCAGGAAGTGCCTTCACCCAGCAAAGTTAAATAGATACCAATTCACCAGTAGTATCTTAACACACTTCGTTTTTAAAGTTTTTTTTTTATATCTTAAAATAAACTTTGCATATAAGGTATCACTATCTCTTACTAACAGCATAAGAAGCTGTCCTCACAATTAAAGGAAATATCAGATGCCAGTCCAGTTCAACAGAATTTTAAAAGAAAAACTTGAGTTCAGAAATGAATTTGCAATCATTAAAATAACCTGGGTATACCAGATATTAAGTAAACAAACATCAAGAATTAAAGCAAAAGTTTTTGTTGTTGTGTTAAGATAACTAGCCAGGACCTCACTTGACGAGAGAATCAATTAGTGCCAAAAGCACACATAGGAATAAGTTAATAATTTTCTTTTTGCAAAAATTCACTTCCACAGCACGCGAGAAACATTGTTCTCCAGACATACCTGTAGAGATTGGCATTAGCACATTAGCCCCGTCTAAGTTCCTTGATCTTCTTACATTTCATCTTGGTCTGACGCTCGGGTAACGGATGAACGGGCCGCAGACACCCCAGGGCACACCTCTTTACTCAGCCGGCCATAATAAAAATCATACGCCCGGTATTTAAAAAAGAATTCAAACTTTGTTCAGAAGCCGGGCAAGCAACGTCTCGCTGGTTCAAAGGCTGAAAACGGAGAGAGCTCAACACGTGTCTAAGCCAACAACCAGCAACTGCCCCTCACAGCGGAGCAGTGAAACTCAAGTCGCGTCGCACCGCTACTAGATAGCAGGCGGGTATCCATTAGTATGTTGCCGTAACAAAATTCCAGTTACGGCACAATATTAATGACTTGTACTTGGGTTACCATGGATCTCATAGGCATATCACTGAGACTAGTTTCACCACAGGTTTTACAATAAATTGCTTGTCTGAATCTACAGTTGTGTGATAGGTTTTTTTCAGATAACACTTTTTACTTGCTTATGAGGAATTTCATATACATGTCCAAATCCCCTTTTGCCTGTAGTATTTTTCACTAATTTTTGGACTACCAACACAGCAAATGAATACTACTGTTACACTTACACTTAAAAGATTTTACTTTCAATAACTTAAAATGGTATACTTTCGTTTCTTATGCGATTAAAATTTTTGTTTAATTTGTCGTAGTTTTATTATTGTGCAGTAGGTTTCCATGTAGTACTGAAGTAATAAAGATTGGAAGTATGAGCAATTCTGCAATGATTATTTATTGCTTACGCTAATGATATAAAGGGTATCCCTGGTTAGATAGGTCAAATGCTCTAAATAATGGATTTTCAAATAAACTTGATAATGTTGTTAGTTGGACTAAAAAATAAGGTATTCACAGCCTGTATGTTGATACCTCCCCTTTCCACCCCTTGGAAGGCAAAAAAGTAGGTTTTATCATGGGACTTTGAAAAAATTCTTTAACGTACCAGGCATGAAGACTTTTCTGGTGAATTTTTTTCAAAGCCAAACAAGGCATTAAAAATCATTAAGGCAAAAAAACTAAAAAAGTCATTAAGGCATCTAAAAATTACCAAAACATAAAAATTTGATTTTTTATACAAGTTTTGAGAAAAGAAAAAATTTCTTCTAACATTTTATAGAGACCATTAAACAATACTTTCATTAACTTTTTTTAGAATTTTTCATTTTGTGCAACATCTTTAAAAATTCAATTTTTTTTTAATTTTCACAATTTTAGGTGGAATGAACCATATACTATAATAAAAAACTTAAACAGACTATTTTAAATTTTGTGTATTTTGGTTTTTTGTTTGTATCTGTACATCAAAATCTGACTGATATGAATTTTTAAAGTTACTTTTATGATTTCGTTTGCAATTTTTTACTTCCATGTTTCATAAGGAAATGGAAGTATGGTGATCATGAAAAAAATCGTGTTTGAAATAAGGGCTGATTCTGATTGTAATACCCTCAAAACATGAAAAAGTAATTTTCCGATAAGTGTGTGTGTAGAATTTTTTATACAGTGAACGATAACTGCCGCAAATTCAAACAGAATCAAATATTTTTTTGCATATGTACCCGAGTTGTAGAGGACTCAAGGCCTATTGATTTTGGTGAAGATCAGTTAAGGGGGAGAGGTAGTTTACCTGCAACATTTCACGATTTAACAAGAGTAAAGTACTTAATTTCGATAAATAAAGTATCCTGAAAAGACCATAATAATCCACTGTAGAAAGGTAGATGAAATATTTATAAATAAAAAGGGTAGTTGAAGGAGGGGGTAATTTTCAATAAATGAAAATGGTAGTTGAAGGGAAGGGTAATTTTTTTGAAAATTATCTTTCTGATGTGGAATAAACTACTTCATTTTCAAGTATACGATACTTAGTAATTACATATAATATAATGAAACTAATACTCAGTAAAAGTGTAAATATAAAAAAACGGGGTTATTTGGTTATTAGGGAGGGGTAGTTTACCTGCATTGTTTTGTGTTTCAACAAGAGTAAAGTACTTAATTTTGATAAATAAGTGCCCCGAAAATAAAGTCATATTAATCCACTATAAAATGGTACATCAGATATCTATAAATGGAGAGGGTGGTTAAAGGAAGAGGGGGTGATTTTTTTGAAAATTACTTTGCCGATATCAAGTAAAGTACGAGTATTTAATTTTCAGGAATAAGATACCTTAGCAATTACATATGATAAAAACTATTACTCTATGAAAGTGTAAATATCATTAAAGATCAGTTGAGGTCAGATGATTATCTGCGTAGTTCAGTTACTTTATAAGAATGAAGTACCTCAGTTTTATAGATAAAGTGACTCAAAATTAACATTATATTAAACAACTACCACACAATTATAAAAATATCTATAAATAGTGAAAATAGTTTGAGGGTGGGGGATATTTTTTTTAGAAATTATTGAACCGACTTCAAGCAAATGATTTTACATATAAATCTTAGAACATGGAAGTCATGTATGATTCTTCATAGCGATGTTTTCATTAAGATATCATTTTTTTGTGGTATACATAACATATAGTGTAAAATATCAGCAGACAGTGTTTGTAGTTCTTAAATCAAGTTCCACTATTTATACCACGTGATTACAAAAAGATTTTAATGCCACAGCTAGTAAAGATAAAAGGAAGTTGTGTCACCACAATTAAAAAAAACATGCAAAAAAGAGTTAAATACTGTTTTGTTAAAAAAACTAATACGTTATATTTTGTACAGAGTATTGGTAAATAACAAGTTTAGTGTTTAAGATAATAATGAGTTCCAAAGTAATAATGCTTTTCAAAGGTTCCAAAGTACCTTGCCATGCTTTTATGTGTACTGTATTTATCACCATTAAAATTCAAACTACCCGCTCTAACCCAGGCGGCAGTACACAGGCGTTTTAACAAGACCAACAGTTTGTTTACGAATAAGAAAAAACAGAGATGCAGTGTTGTGAAAGTCCTGTTTCCAAAATGGCGAAAGTTACAAGCTAGAACATGGTCAGCTGTTTTCAGTTACGCACTAGTATACTGCATTTCAAAACCCACAGAATTCGCAGGTGACAACTCGTGCTTTATGTAGACATAATTCGAAAATGCAGATACATCTATACATTTTATAATTATCTTAAACGATTATAAAATTTATCTTTATAATTATTTCTTTTAAACACCTGAAAAAATTTAAGGGCCCAGAAGAAAAAAATTGTTTTCCTTTTAATTACTTATTTACTGCAACATCAGAAATACGTATAAATATAAATTTTATAATCGTTTAAGACAATTACAAAATATACAATTTTCATTCATAGAAAATTACCCTCTCCCCCTTCAACTACCCTTTTTATTTATAGACATTTCATCTACCTTTCTACAGTGGATTATTATGACCTTCTTTTCAGGATACTTTACTTATCAAAATTAAGTGCTTTACTCTTGTTAAATCGTAAAATGTTGCCGGTAAACTAACCATCCCTTCACCTAACTGATCCTCACCAAAATCAATACGCCTTAAGAGTCCTCTGCAACTTGGGCACACATGAAAAAATTATTTGATTCCGTTTGAATTTGCGGTAGTTATTCACCATAGAAGAAATTCTACACACAGACACAGACTTTTTGGAAAATGACTTTTCTCCATTTTTTGAGGATAATCAGAATCAGCCCTTATCTCGAACATGATTTTTTTTTATGATCACCATACTTCATTTCCTTACAGAACAAGGAATTAAAAATTGCCAACGAAATCGTAAAACTAACTTTAAAAATTCATATCTAAGTCAGATTTTGATGTACAGATACAAACAAAAAAACCAAAATACACAAACTTTAAAATAGTCTGTTAAGTTTTTTGCTATAGTATTTGGTTCATTCCACCTAATTGTAATTGTGGACTATTCTGGAACACTTGTGCTATCTATTTAAACAACTACGCTTAGCACTGTTTTAGTGGCGATTTATTCCAGTGCAGTTCGAACTATTGTGGCGAAGTGTTACGTGTTTTATAATTACGCAGGACTCTATGTTATTTTATTTGTTGTAAGAGACTATCTTGTTGATTACAAACTGTTTAATTGTGATAATTAAATCTGCTGATTAGTGACACTATTGGTGTCTTTTATTTTGTTTTCCACAGTACCATAAATAGACCACGTCAACTATAAAAGAAAACACTAGAGCATAATTGTTTGCGACCTTGACACAGTGTTGGTGACCTTGTGTGTTTAGTGTAAGTGATATGTGTGTGTGTGAAACAAGTAGAAACCGTTGTGGCATCACCCCTGAATAAATGTGAATTAACTAATTTATTTAAATTTTGGTAAGTGCGCGAAAGATATGACAAAACAAATTACACCACGTTATTAATAATATAAAGACGCACACATGTGCAAAATTAAGTGCGAAACAAACTATGCATTTTTATGTAGTGTAAATAAAAGTGAATAGTAATCAGAATAATTATAGTATGAAAAAACTATTAATATACAATTATACATAAAAAAATTACCGATCATTTGAACATCGTGTAATAACCAAAAGACTTCGCACGTTGCGAATAAAATTAAAATAAGTACAAAAAATAAATGAATCTGTAAAGGGACGTTCACCAAACTATAACAATATAAATCGTGCACAGAATGGCTGAAACATGATTTTCGCGCCTGTCAGTATAAATAAGTGAGGATCGCAAGCCTCGACCCCCCAGTCTACTGAAACACATCTGCAGCTGAAGGCTATGCCCAACTGCATAGCAACTGGGGTCGATACCCGAGCAGTATGGAGATAACACCATACAAGTCATCTGAGTTCTGAATGGACCAGGAGGACCATGACGAGGAATCACTGAATATCACCGCATAAACAATAAGGTGACATGAAGCCAGGCCATTTTTCTGATCAAGAAACGGGTCATAAAACACATTAAAAAAAGGGTAAAGAGACAATGATAAACTCTAATTGTGTAAATAGTAACTGTAAAATTTAAATGGTTAAATTATAGTAACAGATATTACACGAATTTTATAATGATTTTTAACATTTGCAAAATTATTATTTTTTGGAAATTGTAACGTACCATAAATATTTATTTGATTCAAAATTTGATTGATATTTCCTATATGTATGTACACAAAGGAAAGCAATAATAATAAAAATATGCAATTTAAAAGGAATACAATCTGAGCAAGTCGAGAGCACATTTTTAGATTATAAACTTATATTTATTCATGTTTATGTATACATGTCAATTTATATTTTGTGTATTAGATTTATGAATATTTATGTTAATGTTATTTGTATAGTTACAACAACTATGTGTATGCTGAGTACAAAAAAAAACACATTATGGGAATAATAATGACAAATTTTTAAATTATTTTACAAACTCAATACGATATAAGAAGTGCAGTATTATTATTTAAAAAACATGTAACGGTACAGAATTGTGTGCTACCATAGTTTCAATTTAAATCAGTAAATTTTTTAAGCAGTCAGTATTCACCTGTGAGGTGCCCCATTGTAACCAGCAACACATACATTGTTAGTGTAAATTATTGATGTCTAGACAGCCAAGCCCAGACATACTACGCAATAGCTTGCCAGCAGCAGTCTCCGTGTGTGTGAATCACAGTAAGCAGTCTATCACCAGAGTTTGCATCAGACAGAAGCAGCATACAGTGCATTAACAAATATAACGGTGGCCTCGGGAGTGTAAGATAGGCCGAAATTAAAGTAGGCCTATCATGTGCAATTATTAAAGTATAAACAATATAGCGTGGCCAGCCAATTAACCATACAAGTGTTTGAGCAAAAGTTTATGTCGGCTGACTATAAATTATAATGTGTATATACATTAACCAACTTAACAAAAAGGTGATAAAAAACAAACAACAATTAAACTCAATGTAAACTAGTGTTGGAGTGCGTCAAAAGGAAGAAAGTGGTTAACACGAGGTGGTGCAACAACCCATATGAACACGTGGCGGATGGGTAACTAAACGCACAGAATATTAATACTTAAACCAATTTTAAACAAGTGGTGATTGTCCATTAGAAAATGAAAATTTAAAACATAAACCCATAAATAGAGATCTCTAAGGGAAAGGGGGCTTATAAAAGAAAGAGGGAGGGGAGAAGATATAAAGAATACTGGTTCGTCTAGTAAAAAACGTAATTAAGATGTAGTTAAGGAAAGTTGTTTTTTTTTATATATCATTTTCTCTTGGTAATTATTATTAGAGAATGTAAGCGGTTAGCATGAAACCATATGATTTTTTTATGTAATACAAGAGTTGAATTTGGAATAGCAAGAAAAAGTAGAGCCAGTAAAGATACATTAATATGTTATTAATCAACCAAGTAAAGTAGAGAAGGTTTTGCTTAATAAAAGAGAAATAACTTGTTAGAATCAGAAAAACTGTGTTAGCATAATTATTTCGCACTTAAACCTAAATAACCCATCTGCAGCTGTTTTCGTCTGTAGGACTCTGGAGAATAACCCTAAGGTAAGAGTTTATTATTAATTTGAAGTAATTTATATCGTTTCAAACATCCTACACCTTTTCTCGTATATAGCAAAAGCGTTATAACGCACACACACTATATGCGTTTTATGTTTGTTATATACATGTTCATATCTGTGGGTATTTTACTTGTTTACATATTATGTATGTGTAATCTATAAGGTGTGTTATATGACTACGTGTAAAACAGCTTCTCTTAAAAAGCAAAGTTTAATACACTTTTTTTTTTAATTTTTTATTTATAAATCAGTGTTTTATTAACATTTATTCTATGCCACAAAATCTTTCTCCTCTCTTCTCACATAAAATTGATTGTGCAACAAAAGGAATTTAACATAACAAAAACAGAAATCCCACGACCTAGCTGGTGGTTATTAGATAGTTATGTTGAGTACTCTTCGAATACCAGGGTTGTCACTATTTTTCGATTATACAATTCCATGAATTTTCCATGTAAAATGACAAAAATTCCATGATTTTTGAAAAGAATTGATATACTTTTTTTTCTTTATAGCGCAAGTTGGGGGAAGGGAGAAATTGCGTTTTACATGCGTTATAGTAAGAAAATGCACATTTTTATTCAAAAAAATTCTATTTTATTTTTACTTTTTTATTTAATTTAACAATACATGCATAATGTACATATGCACATACGTGCAATAAGTAACAATTTTTCATTAATCTTATACATTTAAATTAGAATTATTTAATCAATTTTTTTTAAATCTAAATAATACTTTTCGTTCCTGTACTGTAGTGATTTGGCAATATTTATTTTTAGACATATCATTAAAATTACATAAATATAAAATATTAAATTATCTCAAATATAGTTTGATAATAGTTTTCAATTTTTTTTCAATTTGTAATTATAATTAAAAGTTTTTTATGCATCTTATACATGAAATTTGAATTACTTATTTAATCAATTACTATTAGTTGTAATCTACCTTTCTTATAAGTCTAAACAATACTTTTAATTCTTTGGTACTGTAAATATAAAATATTATATTATCTCAATTATAGTTTGATAATAGTTTTCAATGCTTTTTCAATTTGTAATTATAATTAAAAGTTTTTTATGCATCTTATACATTATCATTTGAATTACTTATTTAATCAATTACTGTTAGTTGTAATCTACCTTTCTTATGAGTCTAAACAATACTTTTAATTCTTTTGTACTGTAGTTATTTGGCACTATTATAGTTTGTAGGCATATCTTTCAAATTATGTAAATATAAAATAATAAATTATTTCAATTGGTTTAATAATAGTTGGAGTATACTTATTTTTTACATAGTAACTTCAGTCTTTCGTCTACTTTAAAGCTCGCTTCTAGCAACTGTCTTTTTGTTTCTATTAAACTGTCTTTTTCTCTCAATTGACTTTTCTTGCCTTTCCTTATCTTCTTTTCTCATTTCATCTAAAGATGTCATATACCTATCGCGGGCATTTCTGAAAGATAAAATCATTGCTTTGTTGATTTCCACTTTTTCAACGCCACCTGCTAAATTAATCGCATCGTAGATATGTCTTTGTGCTATTAAAGATTTTGACAACTGATTCTCAACAAGGCATTGTTTGTTTATAGAAAACCCGCGTTCTACGCTAGTGTTTCCATGATACAAAACAAAAATAATTTTCAAAACAACTGATAGAGATTTGCTTTCAACTTCGTCGCAGCGAGACAAAACCATCATCCAGAACTCGTCGATCCTTTCAGTAGTCTTAGAAAAATTTTTCATGAGTTCGGTGACCATAGGATTAGAAATAATAGTGAAAAATTGCTTTTCGGCTCGGTCAGCTGTTATTGCACTAATTATGTTTTTCGAAGTCAAAAGCTCTAAAGCATTTCTGATCCTTTTTTTACTCAAATTCTCATATTTTAGAATAACTTTTGGATCGCAAAAAGTGAAATACTTGACCAGTGGTTTTTTTAATGGCGACTTTTCTAGTAACTTTTTCGTCATTTCTTTGAGCATTAATATGCAATCATTTTTAAATAATAAAATGTCTTTATCTGAAGCATTAGATAAAATAAATAAAATAATGTAATTTTAGAGCTTCATGATTGATTTGTATCAATTATGACTGTAACGCCGAATTGGGCGTAGTGGCATTCACTATCTGTAACAATATTTTCCTGCACAGGCGTTCCAACACTTTCAAATGAAACTGCTGCAGGAAAATGTTGAGCGATCCAATTTTCAACTTGTCTATCACTCATATCAACATGCCATTGACATTATTCTACACCTACGAGCAGTAATGTAGGTTGTGCACTATCTTAAACTATTATATATACCTTTGCTTGATCAGTGGTCACGTGCCACGCTAAATGAACCGCCAATATTTTAATATGTATATAAGTGACGGATGCCGGAGAGACTGAGAGAGAGAGAGAGAGATAAAATGTAACAAACATATATGTATACATATATATATATATACATGTTTACAAATATACTTATTCAACCGTCTCATAGTTCTTAGAACTCTCAATAAATACGCTTTATATAGAATATATACTAGGTGCGCAACTAAGTTTCCAACTAATTATCGGTTTTAGGATTATTGAAAGTTGATCTTAGGATTTTTTCGAATTTTTTGTGATATACTGGCTTAATTCGCTAATTTACAAGATTTATAGTTTAAATAATTTATTAAACAATTAGCTGAGCTTTGGGTCAATCCCGAGTATAATGATCATTGTCTTGGATAACATATAAAAATAATGTTTTATGGTAAATTAGTAAAGTTTTGGTAAATCCGTGCTTTGTAAATCCGTAAATACAGGTAAATACGTAATAGATTTATTTTAATATTATTGCAACGAATATTAGTTTAAATAATTTTTTTTAACGTTTTGCTGTGCCCTTCATTAATTTTTATATAATATTTATAGTAATATACCAAGATTCACCTTAAGATTTAATAAAATTTACTAAGATACACCATTTGATTTATCAAGATTTACTTATGGATTTACCGGATTTACATGGTAAATAGCGTGGCCCACCCCTTGGAATTTGAACACCGGAATTGGACCATAACTTGCCATAAATTTGTCGTGGAAATCATTTTTTTGTCACGGAAATCGTTTTTTTTGTCGTGGAAATCATTTTTTTGTGGAAAAAATGATTTCCACGACAAATTTATGGCAAATTATGGTCCAACTGCGGTGTTCAAATTCCGAGGTTGGTCCGCTAACTTTATGTATCTGATAAGAAACTATGTTTAATGATTTGCAAAAAAGTATTTATGGAAATCATGGAGTCGAAAATATTATTATTAAATGTTTTAATTCAATTATGATTTTTTCCAGATCTTTATAAAAATTCAATGATATTTCAATGAAATTTACAGGTGAAATGCATTTCCATGAGTTTTCCATGATTTCCAGAATTCCAGATAGAGTGGCAACCCTGAATACATCCTATATAAATTGTAATGCTGTAATATATGTGTATCTCCACACGCAAATAACTAAAAACATTACACCAACCGAAGTAGCACCATCCAATACTTTATATACCATGACAGTCAACAAGTGATAGTGGTTTGAGTAAATTGTCAACAATATGATGTTACCTACTAAGATGGTGAGATTATGACAGTTACTACAATAAGCACCAATTTTTAATATTATACAGACATACCCACCAGAACTTTACACTGTCTCTCGTATTTTGAACTCAGCAGTACAAATACTACAGAGATGTCAGATAAAGAAATTGTTTTGGCATGGTTTTTTAATAGATTTTTTAACACTCTAAAGTATCAAAATGTTTTAAAAAGTGAAATAAATTCAGAATCAGAAACAGAGACAATTATACCACACTTGGTGGGCCCAAAGTTGCTATCCTCACTATGGTTGAATTACTGCACTAGTCTTATAACAAATAAATTCACTGGATGTCAAAGATGCATTATCTGAGGTATGGATGCTTTTTAATACTCTAGATAAACCTGACATTTTGGTAACGTAGCTATTGTCTGAAAAACTGTTTAGTTGAACTCTAAAACTAACAGAAAACTCCATGCTACTGTGGGCACCTACCTTTTATGTGCTGTTAGAAACACAGATTACAAACTGACAAAAGTAGTATCTCTTCAAAACAAATTGAATTTAAATAAAATGTTATTTGATTATACGTGAGTAAGGCTGAAAACTTGAGAAAATATGTATAAGGGTCATTCAATAAATAAGAAAAACATCTATTGTTTTAATACAATTTAATTAATTAACTTAACAATTTACTTATTTTTCAACATAATCACTTGTTAAAGTTTTCTCATTATTTTACTACTTTCTATTTCTGCAACAATGAATTCTTTCCCTTGAAATCTTGCATATTTGTGTTCATTTCTTTACTGCTGTGAAATTTGACTCAACATAAAAACTCCTTGAGGACACAGAAAGCAGTCACATGGTGCACTGGACTATACGGCAGTCTAATTTTTTCAATGGTTTGAAGAATTTATTTGCAGTATGTTGATAAGCATTATGTTATAGAAAAAACACTTCTTTTCTCTATAAACATCTTTATTTTTTAGCATGGCAAGCTTCACTTTATTTTCAAGCATATCTATGTGGTAATCACTGTTGTTAGTATGCTGTCTTTCCAAAAACTAGGCCCTTGACATCACAAAAGAACCCAGTTAACAGCACTATACTAATTGATGGTGTTTTCTGACTGGAGAACTGGGTTGCTTACACTCTATGATTTTGTTGTTTTGATTCTAACTCATAATGATGAAGTCAGGTCTCATCAAAATCACAGTTCTTGCCCAAAATTAATTTCCTATGTTGAATACTCTTGTTTAAGTTCCAACACTTACAAAGTCTGATTGTTTTATGGTTTTCTGTAAGCTGTCTTGGAACCTACCTTGCACATGTGTTATAGTAGTTCAATTTATTATGAATTAATGAATAAACTGTACCAATGCTGCATTACAATTATCAGCTATCTCTTCTGTTTGCTCTTTGAATATGAATTCATCAATGTGAGATTCCAGAACTGTAGTTGAAACCTCAATCGGTTTTCCTACATGTTGTTTATCAGTAACATGTTTTCCGCCATAATTGAACTGCTCAACCCATTTATAAAAATTTGTACTATTCAAATAATTCTTACTGTATTGTTTATGCATCTGCGAGTAAATTCCACGCGGCTTTTACACCTGCAAAAACAAAAAATCTCAATACTGAACACTTCTTTAAAAATGTAAAAATGCACTTTTCAAAGATGACCTGCCATTGTTGAATGAATGTAGCCATTATTTTACTGAAATATTTATTTGTCAAACAGCTGTCTCATGTTAACAAGGACTAACATGAAAACAAGGAACACATTAACAAGGAAAACATTCTTAACCTATTTACAATACACTTAACACAAGTATAATGTATAAAAGAATCTTGACTTTAATAAGGATATGAACATTTCCTCTTGTGATTTTTCAGGTTAAAAATTCTGTTGATAAAACTCACAGAGGTTATAAAAACTAATAAGAATTTTATTATTAGCATTAACAAACATCATTAAAAAAAGTAATGACTGTTGTTACATCTAATACATAAATTCTTCCAACTTAAATCTTGATGAATCTTCAGGATGTATTGAACATATTATTCAGAAACTTTTTCATCTTCAGCTGTTTTTCTCTTTACTAACTGAATGACCCTTGTATAAGCAAGTTAGTAAAAAAAGGCAGTAATGCTTCAGCAGAAAATACAGGCATTCAACCTTTTACAGACATAATACAAACAAGAAACTTGCCTGATTAACTCTTTTGTGAATCACAAGTATTGCAAAAAATGTATTTACATTTTATTAAAAAAGGTTATTCAATAATAAAGGAAAGGAAAAATGAAACTTAGTATCAACAGGTTCCCCACCACCTGTTCATTCATACACTCCCCTCTCTATTGTACTGAACACAGCAGTGCAAAGTGTTTAAAGGAAGAAGTATATGATCTTTGTTTTCTTATGTTGATTACTTCAGTTACTTGATTAAACAATTAGTTTAAATCTTTCACCTTCAATTTAAATATATAGTAAATATATTTTCATTCATTCAATTTAAAGAAGTGTCCAATAGGTTAGTTTGGTGAGATTACTTCTCTCACCAATAAATATGCTTTACATCGATGTGTATGCTAATTGAGACTGCTGGAGAATAATCCACCATCACTTTTAAGTACACCATCACTCGGTACACAAAAAACTTGTGAGCAGGTTCTTTTAAAAACTGTTTCTTGCCTGTACCTTCAACTGGTTCTCACTTCATGTAACAATGACATTAAAGAAATTGTATCATCTGCTAACAAGACAGTCAAAGAAAAAGAAGCAATTCTTATCTTGGCTGAAGCATACATGTAATATATCTACCACAATAACTTGAATATTCTGCTTGGAGAACTAAAATTCTGGCATGAAAATTTAAAAAGACATGTCCAGTGAGAAATATAGTGCTACATTTTGCTGGTTTTGCAAAAATGTTTAAGGACACACAGGGCATTGACTGTGTCTGTTTTATAATAATGTACAGTTTAGCATACCACAATAATTTTTTAATTTTGTGGGCCTGATATACAATATTTTGACATATATAAATATTTGCTAAAAGCTTTTAGGAATATTGGAGAATTTCTGAAACTGAAATATTATATTAAATATTATAAAACATTCTTAACCTATTTACAATACACTTAACACAAGTATAATGTATAAAAGAATCTTGACTTTAATAAGGATATGAACATTTCCTCTTGTGATTTTTCAGGTTAAAAATTCTGTTGATAAAATTCACAGAGGTTATAAAAACTAATAAGAATTTTATTATTAGCATTAACAAACATCATTAAAAAAGTAATGACTGTTGTTACATCTAATACATAAATTCTTCCAACATAAATCTTGATGAATCTTCAGGATGTTGAATTATTAAATTACAGTTATCCAGGAGACAAATTAATGGATTTTCATTCAAATTTATGTACCGATCTTCAGGTTGAAGTATTTTTGAGGCATCCACAAGTGCCTGAAAAATTAACAGACATATCACAAATGAGTGGGAAAAAATGGTTATTGTTTGAAGTAAAATTACAATTAACATACACACTGGTCCTGAACCAACTTTAAATTGAAGGCCAGAGCACCTTTATTTATTTTTTTGTTTTATCTGTGAATGTATTTGAAGAAATTTAAGACAATTTTTTGAAGTAATTCCCCAAGCATAATTTTAAAAAATAGTTACTTTTATTAAAATATTTCTAGCAATAACCACTGTATGTATTGAAATTAATATAACTCATCATCAAACCTTCCTAAATTTAATTATTTAAAAAATCATGGATAACAAATACATTTTTTTTTACAGAAAATGGTAAATCAATAAGTATTTCATATCATCTTCATCAGGGTGACTTGGACAATTATCCAAAATTAAACAGGGCTTTTTCTGGCAATTTCTACTTCTCAAGAAAACATTTCACTGACAGTATAAATAGTTCATGGAACAACGCTCTAAAGAATGACTTAGTCATCAATGCTCTGCTTTGGCTTTAGTAGTCAACAGGAAGATTAACGGTTTTGAAGGCCCTAGGGTTTTTCACCCTACCTTTCTAACAAGTGGTACACTAACATTTTATGTGTACCACTCGCATTGGAACAAGGCGTAAAAACGATTCTGTCCTTGGGCACTTTTTACCCGGAGCACTAGCTTCAGCATGGTGAACAAAAGTCTTTTTAGGCAAAAGCCGCCAAAATAGACACTCTCGTCAGCATTGTAGACTTGGTTGGGAGTTAGACCCAGTTCCCCAATGACATTTAAAAAAATTTCTTTATACGTTTTGACTGTGTCAACATCACATTACAGTTTTTCGCCTGTAGTACTCTACAGCCAAATTCCAAAACAGTTTTTGAATTTTTACAACCTACCTTCACTAGCCTAAAAATCATCTTTTTCCATAATTTTTCTGTAGAAGAATGTTGCTTTTTCCTTAAGAATTTCACCTGAAATAGGATTATTATGCTTTCGAAAGAAAAAAGTGTATAGGCTATCTTCAACTTTAAGAAACTCCGCCGTTTTTAATGTTTTTCTTACACATTTCTTATTTTCATTATTTTTGAAAAAAAATTGAATTTTTTCGCTGTTCTTTATTATGCCATGTATCATAGCAATGGCCAACGCCATATTCATTAGCGAGGTTTTAACTTATCACCTTTTTCAAGTCTTTTTAAAAATCTTGTTTTTCTGAAGTAGTGTTAATGTTTTTTGTTTTCTTTTACACTGTGAAAAAACAACTGCAAATAAACGGCACTGTGCACAGTGAGGGACTAATGATGCAAGTGACGTCTATGGTCAGCAATTTGTTTCCACCTCCACGCTCACGCTCACCAGCATCCACCTGAAAACACCAAACTACTGCAGTGCTGGACTGCAGAGAGGGTGTAGAGTATATTGCAGGCACGTTAAATTGAGCTTCCACTGTATAGTGGTGGGCCATAAGTTGCTTGATAATGGTTTTATGAGGGTCGATTATTTACTACAACGATTTGAAAACATTTGTGTCAAAGTTTCAATGAAATTTATTGTTATCATCAGGATGTCCATATGGGCAATACTAAAATAATTAACACATGAGTATTAATATGTATAAAATAACTTAATTGTATCTTATTACTATAAAAATAATAAGTTACTTGTAATAGCAATGGCTATTATCATTCTTTATACGATATCTCACACATTCATACAAAAGCACTTATTATATAATGTAAGCCTATTAAATATTTCTTTATTGCTTATATAGTCTATTACGTGAGGAATTTTCTGCCGATTTTGAGTTAGTGTCCATGGATCCTTCTCATTTTTTTTTTCAAAGTCTTCATAAAAGGTTATAACATAAAGATAAGAAAATTTTTTGGCCCGCTCTTTAGGGGTTGTTTTCACCCTTTTCAGGGGTTAAAAAACAAAATATAATTAACCCCTAGAACTGACAGACAATTAAATTCTAAGCAAAAAAGGTGGTATACACTTTTTCGAAAAAATGCATTGTTTGTGAGTTACAAGGGTTCAAAGTTTTGCAAAAAAACGCGTTTTTAAAAATTAATCTACAAATAACTAAAAAAAGACGCAATTTTGCAAAACATTTGTATAAATCAAACTTACAGCTTATTAACACCCGAACGTTTTCCATATTGTTTGGTTTCGTTATGTCAAATGGTTCTCGAGAAACAGCCAAAACAAGATGGCGATTCACCGGTTGTTGATCAAATTATGTGCTTAAACCTAATATAACTCGCCAAAAAATGGTTCAATCATAACCAAATTCAGGGTGTCTACCAACTCATCATAAAAGAATTTCCTGATATTTCCAGGATAAGTAAGAAAATTCCCTGAGTAACATAAGTGACCAAAATACAACGCATTTACAAAACAAAGAACTTGAGTGGACTACTGATGACCACACGATCAGCCACATTGTAGTCGTGAGCAACTAAAGGTCAACTGCACCGAATACATTTAGCTCAGTGCGCTAAGGTGTGACTTGTAGCGTGCAGGTTGTAGCAGGTTCGAATCCTGCCTCGGCCAACCCGAAGATGGTTTTCTGTTTTCAACACCAGGCAAATTCTGCGTCAGTACGCTAAGGACAAATTCCCCCCCAAATCCCTCCTATTTCTAACCATGGAGAATGTCACCAAACTGAGTGCACCCCGTAAAAGATGGATTAAAGAAAAAAAGCTCAACATTTTCAGTTTTTGTTACAGCTATTGACCGCTACATTGTGCAGTAAAGTGTTCCAAGACAAGACGAATGGAAGATTTGAAAACAGAGCAGAGTAGGTTAGGGGACGTCCATTAATTACGTGAGCTCAAAATGGGGGGGGAGGGGTCCGGCAAAATCTCACCAAATCTCATTTAAAGGGAGGGGGGCCAATGAAAATCTCACGTCAGCTTTTTAATTCAGAGAATATACATTATTATAACGGTTAACATTTTGTTTTATAAAATTAATCCCGAGCATAGACAATATTAAAGTGGAGTGGCTGCACGAGGAGGATGTAGATACGTCTAATGACTGTCTTCCTGTACTACCTAAACACATGGATGTCATGTGTCCAATCATTAGAATAGAGGAAGCACATGAAATGCCTATGGAGTGAGTGAAGAATTAGGGAAGGTGGTGTCGCAGCCTATTTTGTATTTGCTTATTTGCGAAAATTATTTGCAAAAACCATGATATGTAGAGAGCCATTTCGCAGCTTTCAAGACAATTAATTTAATTAAACTCGTTATAGTGCACCTTAAACGTAGTTATCATTTTCACCTCTAATTTCACAGAAAAAATGTAGTACATAGAAGATATGCTTTAGGTATTTTTAGTGGTATGAAGCAAAAACATGAACATATCAAATAAATTTAATTATTTAAAAATTATAGGGTAAACCTCGCGTGAGGGGGAGGGGGTCCCACCACATCTCACCAAGGGGGGGAGGGGTCCAAATTTTAAAAAAAAAACCTCACGTAATTAATGGACGTCCCCTTATTTAGGTACCGTATTTATGGATATTCAGGGCTTCGCTTAAAATCATTTTAAATTTTTTCCCACCAAAGGTCAAACTGTGCCAATGTGTTCCATTTCACTCATCATATATGCTACAAGAGGAATCAACACTCAAAACTGCATTTATTTTAAAATATGTATTCATATGAGAGGGGCCTTTCACTAATGTCATGGCAATTTCTCACAATCATATTTTTCAGAATGACAAAAGTAACATGAACAAGTGGCCTGTGGCCGGGAGTATATGTGAGCGATTTTATGAGAAGGCATGAATATTTATTAATACCGGTTATTTGCCTTGAAGATGAACAATAATAGATGAAGATCGATTGACAACATTAAAAGCTATTAAAAAAATAAAATGATACTTACATCTTCCCCATCTACCCATCCAGAGCAGGAACTACTCAAATCCAGAGAAGCAAGAGATGATTTACTCAGACTTCTATTCCACAGATGCTACGCTAGATTGCAACTGGACAGGACCAAATAATTGTAAGCTCAGCGCTCTCACCAGATTGGCTGTACACGGCTTCCATCACAAGGCAAGCGTACAAAAGGATTCCATGAACGAAGTACCAGTGTGTATATGTTTTGTACCGGACTTTATGCGATCGTTTTTATTTTAGCATGTGCCGTGAAAGAAGTAAATCACTGATTCCAGACTTTATGCGATCGTTTTTATTTTAGCATGTGCCGTGAAAGAAGTAAATCACTGATTGAGTATAGAGAATGTTAGATCAAATCAAACATATTTGTGTACGTAAGCTTATGGCCATTTGGCTGAAATAAATTCTTATCATCACCTTCCCCATGCCTTAATAATTCAAGAACAGTGTTTTTAAAGTTTTCAAATTTCTTTAAATTGCACGCACCACACAGCACTGTGCCTCACAAAATAGAAATAACAATAACACAATGTTTGTTTTAATTAAACACCAAGCACTTATTTACACTTATGTAAAATTGCAACAGAAGTCTGCTTCCATTTACTTGTTCGATTCTTCAGCCAACTTCTTGATGTTTTCTTCAAGCAGTTCCAGCTCCTTATCCTTTTCTTCCCTAAGTTTTGCTCTCTTGGCTTCCAACTCCATGATCTGCAGTTCAACCTGCCTTTTCTTTTTGAGCTTTAGCTGCCTTTCCTCATCTTTGGCTTTCTTTCTGGAAATTTCTTCCATATAGCGACTTCTTGCATTTTTCATGGAATGTATCAAACTCTTATCGATCACGAGGTCCTGTACATTGGGGCCCACTATTGTGTTCACAGAGTCATACACCAATCGCCTTGCTACCAGGGTCTTGTTGGCCATGTTATCAATAAGATCTTCCTTATTAACAGAGAAACCTCGTTCTAAACTGGAATTACCATGGGAAATGACAAGAACCATTTTCATGACTTTTAGAATCCTCAATTCTGGACTGGACCTTCCACAAAAATCTCTCCAAAAGTGGTCTGCACGATCTGACAATCTATCGAATGATTTTAGTCTATCAGAGGCACTGGGCTGGGACACAAAGTTTGAGAATTCTCTCGCAGCTTGATCAGCAGTAGGACCATCGATCCATTTATTTTCCACTAAAATGGAGAGCAAGGTTTGTAATCTGCTCTCTGCCAATGATTTTGATGAACTAACTAATTGCGGGTCAAAGCAGGAGACAGCTTTTGTAAATTTATACGAAAGAGGCGAGCGAGTCACCAGTTTCTGACAGATTTTTACGAGACACTCTCTACAATCTCTTTTGAATGTCATCACATCCAATTCCTTCAGTTTCTTTACCTTCTTCAGCTCTGCCATCGTGGCATATCCCACCTTCACGTGTTTCACTGGTAACCGATTTTCATTTTGAGTTACGTTGATGCAAGAAGGATTGCTGGTTTCCTCCAATACTTCCTTCTTGACAAATGTGTCCATGTCCATGATAATCCTCAGAGCCCCACACAATGCAGAATACAGAAATGGTATCATAGGGCGATTGCATTGGAATTCTGTCATAAAAGGTTCCAGATCCGATGCCACTGTTCTGAAGAACACACATTTTGGTGCAAGCAAAGAATCCTGTAATGCTTTCTTCACTTCACCAAAGCTCATACAAGAGGGTGCAGAATTCCCTTGTTCAATTCCTCTCACATACACTTTCACATTCGGGAGAATCTCTATTGCTCGTTGAGCTACATTTGCGCACTCTAGCCACCGGACCGCTGAAAATTTCAGTGGAAAGATGCTAATATTCGTTAGGCGTCTGTAGTCTGCGCGTCTAGCTGGAGCATTTTTAAAAAGACTGAACCAAGCCCTCAGAAATTTCACCAACATCCATCCCGTTTCTTGAAATCCAGCTTTATAGGCACAATGCATTGTATGCAAGCCGCAACTTCCCATCTCAAGCAAAACAGGGCCTTCAATTTCCTTGATGGAAGCCTTGAAATCTCTTAAAAACTTAAAATTTACATTAGGGCCATCCATTGATATATTAATTACCTTCTTCATAAAATGGGGCGGAATCTCCTTGTTGAATGCTGCAAGTAAATCACTTGCTGTTGTGTGACCAAGAAAAGCAGAGGACCAGTAGCGTACTACTACTTCATCCTTGGAATTGTCCCAATAGCGGATATCAATGTCCATCTGTTGCATCTGAGAAACTTTATTCAGCGATTCGTCAAAACCAACTGTTATAACATCCGCTAGCTCAATCTCGTGATATACTCTGGTTTTGAAGTATGGAGCAATTCCATGAACAATTACATACCCCATTTTGTCTTTTTGGAGCTGAATCTTGGTTGCAATTTCACTATCGGAAAACATCCGTTTAAAAACACCAACATCCCTGGCAGCAGACCTCATGGTTCGGTGATTCATCACTACCTGAATACACCACAAAATTTCAGCCCTAGTGGAGTCTTCTTTAATCAAAAAATCATTCACTCTTGAATTTCTTCGAAGCAATGAAGAATCGTTTCCATTGTCGGTTGCAACAGGGTGAGAAGTGCTAGGCTCAGGGTTATTAAACTGCGGCTTAGCATCCACAGGTGAACTAAAATAATTAGTAATAGCGCCAGAATTTTTTGCAGCAATATTATGTTTGGAGCCCTCAGCATGGCTACTAACTGCACGCCTGCCCATATTGCTCAATGAAAACGAATACCGACATAACCTACAACTCGCCCGAAAAGGGCTGTCTTTCACTGCTTCTAGCCATGATTTAAACTTTGGGTCATTCAACCACTCTGACTGAAAACGAGTTTTGCACGCCATAATAAAACGGAATTTTCAAACGACTTTGCACAGTCACGAATTTGGATGCCCACGTGTTTTTAACAACGAACGCACATCACACTAAAAGCATTTTAATCCGCACCACTAAACAATTAAGAGCACGCAATTAATTGCAAAGCTTCTGCTTTAGATTTTGCGCACAACGCAACAGATTTCAAGAATTTCAAATCACAATAACACACTCAAGCGCGAACGCAACACATACAGTAAGCACCGGTAAACAACAAATGAAGAGATGTAAACACTATTACGGCGCGAAATCACGAAAGTGTAGCCAACACTCAAAACTTTTCAACGTTGCGAAAATAGTTAAAATTCCGATAAAACTCTATATTCACAATATAAATAACAATATTCTTCCCGCTGTGGAAGGTTGAAAATCCATTAAATCCCTACACGTTCATTGTTAAATTTCCAAAACGTCCCCGCTAAACAAAAACTTAAATCTGCAAGATTGAGCGGGAAACACGCTAAGTTGACAATACTGAACAGACAACCCGCGCAAGGTTGGGTCAAATACCAATCCGCGCTGGGAACCAATCAAATAGCATACTTCAGTCCCACGCTGGGAACGAGTGTTCATTGGCTGACTACGGGAATCGAGTAGCGATCGATTACGTCCCGCGAAATTCGAAAGTATCGCTACTACGTTTACGGAGAGTAGCCCAAGAGGAAAATCCCTGATTAACGAAGAAATTCCCTGATTTTCCCTGAATATTCCACAAATTCTTAATTCCCTGAAAATTCCCGGGTTTCCCGGGTCGTAGACACCCTGAAATTAGTATCAAATGAAAGCTCTGGTAATTTCCTAAAAATTGTGGGTTAATCATTTGTGTAGCTTAAAACATTACGAAGTTATGTAGGAAAATATCATAATTTGTGCAAATTTTTTCCAAGAAATTTAAAAAGGGACGTCCGTTATTTTGTCAAATATGCATATTAAGCCGAGATACTGTAGTTTTCGGTTGTCTATTATATTAGCAATGTCCTCAATTTTTTTGAACCATACACGTATTGCTGTACACTAACACGTAACGTTTTAAGAAAATTCAAGTTTTTGGATTTTCGCCAAAATTTGGCTTTTTTATTAAATATCTAAGTAACAATGCGTTTTATCGAAAAATGGTTATGAATAAAATATAAAGCTTATAAAAAAAACTTTTGAATATTGTTTCATGTCTTTATGACTAAAACTCACTGAGTTACAGCAGTTTAAAGGTGTATTTTGCCAACATCGTGTAAAACATTTTTGACTTTTAGGCAAAATATCTAGTGTACAGTAGGATTTTTTATTATAGTGAATATGACAATAGTTGTAGCTCTTTAAAATTCCTACAAAATACATTTTATTTGAAATTTGTTTCTTAAAAATTGACCGCGTTTATGACTAAAAATGTAAACATGCTCCAACAGTTACATTTTGTTGTCATTCGTTATATTTAATTTAAACTTTATAATATACCTTATTGTAATCCGTCTTGTAATTATTTTTTCACTACATGTTTCGGGAATAAATTCTTATCTTCAGGTGAAGAATTTTTGTATCCTCCTATTATATAGGAATCGTCGGCAAAAATATTACATACACACACAAAGAAACAACATAACCACAACGGTTACAAATAACATAATTAAAACCGTTACCACACAACTATCGAAAACAGTGAGCACTGCTCGACTGTCACATTTCAACTGGACTGATTACAATGTTTGCCGTTTATCTTCAATATGGTGTCATACAGTTTATTTGATTTAAACGAAAGCTGGTCGTTAAGCAAACATTCTTTATGAATTTTGGATGCTCTGTAAATTTCAAATTCCTCTAACGCATCCATAAAACAACCTTTGTTGCTAACGTGTATGGGTATCATATTTTCCACGAATCCAGTGTAATTATGGTTTTCGTTTATCAAATGCAATGCAAAATTAGATTTGCATTGTTATATGTTAGGGTGTGGTCCTGAGAGCCTATTAATTTATACTAAACTAAATTTTTTTCAAATTGACAATAGAATTAAGTATTATTATTTTTTGTTTAACGTCTATTGTAAACAAAACAATTTTTCACTGTCTGTACTGCTGGTTTGTTATATAATCGAATATTTAATTTAATAAAATAATGTAATGTCTATGGTTCAACTTTTCTTTGATTAAATTTTATAAATATGGATGAAATATATATTTTTTCGACTGAATTTTGAATTTAACAAGTGGCATACAGAAATATTCACAATCTGCAATTAATTATTTACCCTTCGTAAATTCAGCACCAAACGATTACAATACGTTGTATACTGCACTTCAAGAGTCTGTTGAAGAAGCGAGAAATAAAGGTATGAATACTTGCATCATAACATGCGATCAACCCCTTTACATAAAAAAACGTGATATGGTGGCTGCTTTGCCAAATTATGATATTCTAGTATTCATTAGACTTGGTGGGTTCCATGCTGCGATGACATTTATGGGTACCATCAGCAATATCATGGCCGGAAGTGGAATCCGGGAAGTCCTATGTTTAATTTACGCGGAGAATAGCTTTAATCACATAATTATTATCTGGACATGCGCATGCTTGAGCCTTACGAGCACATACTTTACTGCAACAAGCCTTATCGCAAATATTTGATGAATTAAAAAAAAGTACGGTCGAATTTCAAGGTTTGTTAAAAACTGGAGAGGAGACTGTATGTTTTATGATGAATTTAGACGAGATTCAAAGCAGTGAAACTTTCATAGAAATAAGTCAATTGTTTGAAGATAAGCTATGTGAACTTGAGAAAAAAAGTAAAACTGCAAAGTTATGGATATCATACTCTCCGTATTGTATCTATTTTGAAAGATTTTGTTGCTGCAGAGCATATGGGAGATTGGCAGCTGCATTGCCAATCGGTTGAATTAATGATACCATTCTTTCACTCTGCAGGACATTTCGCATATGCTAAATCTGCACAAATCTATTTGCAAGACGTTGAAGATCTTGCTTCTCATATGGATCCAGATGAATATAAGAAATTTATATTCTTCACTTGCAGAAGAACTGAGAAATTTTATGGTGGTGTTTTTTTCTGACCAAACAATCAAACAAACATTAATGCGATCAATGAAAGTTGCTGGCGGGCCTTTTAAAAAAGGAGCCTCAGATAGCGTTGTATGGAAATGGATCAAGGGTACAATATATACAAGAGACATAATGGAAGATTGAAAATTTTTGTAAAATTTATTTCCAAAGAAGCCACCAGCATGTGGATCCATCTGATGCTCGAGTCCAAAAAGATGCTGAATACGTACACAAGTTAAAAGAATTTTTAGAGCAACATAACCCCTTTCCAAGTAACGATAAAATTATGAGTATATCGTCTGGGGTTTTTGAAAATAATTCTATTGATTGCCATTTGGCAATTGAAAAAGGATTAGCTACCATGCAAAAAATTAATGTCAAAAATTTTAAAGAATTAACGTTAACTAAAAATATCGGTATGGAGATCCATACATGACTTCCATGTTCTAAGATTTATATTTAAAATCATTTACAAAATGAAATGTTTCCATAGAAACTACTTCTTTCCACTTATTTGCTTCAGCCTTAACCACAGTACTGTGGTCACTAACGTATACCACCACACATTATCGCACTCGATTTTCACTGATGATGGCAGTCGACGGCACTGTTGAAACGTCTGTTTTTGCAGAAAACATTGGACTACGGGCAAACAGCCCGGGAAGGAATTTTACAACAAACTACTACTTTGTTGCCGATAACGTAGTACACATATAAAAATTATCCCCTCCCCCTTCAACTATAATTTTCATTTATAGAAAATTACCCCCATCCAGTTCAACTAGCCTCTTCATTTATAGATTTCATCTACGTTTCTACAGTGGATTATTAAGATCTTATCAGGATACTTTATTTATCAAAATTAAGTACTTTACTCTTGTTACAACAAAAATTTTTCAGGTAAACTGTCCTTTCCCCGTAACCGATCTTCACCAAAATCAAAAGGCCTCGAGTCTTCTACAACTCAGGCACATATGTAAAAAATTATTTGATTCTGTTTGAATTTATGGCAGTTATCGTTCGTCATGCAAATATTTCTCTTGTTACAATATAAAATGTTGCAGGTAAACTACCCCTTTCCCTTAACCGATCTTCATCAAAATCAACAGGCCTTGAGTTCTCTACAATTTAGGGATGTATGCAAAAACTATTTGATTATGTTTGAATTTACGGCAGTTATCGTTTTTCAAAGAAAAAATTAACCTTGTTATCACATAAAACGTTGTTGGTAAACTACCCCTTTCTCTTAACTGATCTTCACCAAAATTAATAGGTCATGAGTTCTCTACAATTCAGGGATGCATGCAAAACATTATTTGATTCTGTTTTAATGTGCGGCAGTTATCATTCGTCATAGAAACAGACCTTGAGTTGTCTACAATTGAGGAAGGTAAGCACAAAATTATTTGATTCTGTTTAAATGTGCAGCAGTTATCGTTCGTCATATAAACAATTACTCTTGTTAAAACATAAAATGTGGCAGGTAAACTACCCCTTTTCCTTAACCGATCTACACAAAAATCAACAGACATTGAGTTCTCTATAGCTCAGGAAGGTATGCAAAACATTATTTGATTCTGTTTTAATTTGCGGGTGTTATCGTTTGCCATAGAAAATACCCTTGTTAAAACAAAAAACGTTGCAGGTAAACTACCCCTTTCTCTTAACCGATCTTCACCAAAAACAATAGGTCTTGAGAACTCTACTATTCAGAGTTGCATGCAAAAAATTATTTGATTATGTTTGAATTTGCAGCTGTTATCGTTTGCCATAGAAAATACCCTTGTTAAAACATAAAACGTTGCAGGTAAACTACCCCTTTCCCTTAACCGATCTTCACCAAAAACAATAGGTCTTGAGAACTCCCAATTTAGGGCTGTATGCACAAAATTATTTGATTCTGTTTGAATTTGCGGCTGTTATCGTTTGCCATTGAAAAAAAAAATCTACAGACACACAGACACTTTTCGAAAAATGACTTTTTTTCATGTTTTGAGGGTAGTACAATCAGAATCTGCAATAATCTCGAACACGATTTTTTTTTTGCCATCACCATACTTCCATTTCCTTAAGGAAAAAAAAGTAACTTCTCTTTTAGTTCTTAGCAAAATCAAGATTAACAATAAAGAAGTCGCGATCGACCCACTGTTATTGTTTCAAAGAATTTCCATAATGAAGAAATCTGATGTGGAATTTCAAAAATATTTCGAATATGAATTAGCTCTATTTCCGCTTGCACTATTTGACAATGATAGACTGATGCGCAAAACACAAAAATCACATTTATACGATCGTTTTACAGAAGTTAGTGAATAATGTCTCAGCTGTTAATTCATGTATTTATGTAATTGATGGAGGTATGCTTTTGCATCGAGTAAGGTGGGGAACAGGCATATGTTTCAATGCCATTTTTAACTGTTATCTTCAATATTTAAAAAGAAATTATGGTAATCACTGCCACGTCATTTTTTACGGTTATGAGGAAAATACAAAAAGTCCAGAGATTTCGAAGATCGCAAAAAAATGCCTCTTGTGACTGCGTGTTTCAAAACAAGACAATAAACACTACTGCTCAGGAATCGCTTTTAGCTAACAAGTTTAATAAAAGTAGATTTATTACTAAGTTAACGGAAACCCTAACTAAAAATAATATTCTATGTTATCAAGACAAAGGTGATGCGGATCGCCTAATTGTTCAGACTGCGGTAGATTTATCCATTAATTCTGATTCACAAAAGGTTGTAATTGTATCTGAAGACTAGATGTTATGGTCTTATTAACTGTATTAACTCCACCAGATGGTAAAGAAATATTTTATTTGAAGCCAAAAAAAAACAAGGTTCCAGCTCAAATTTTTTCTTCAAAAAGTTTTGAAAAAAATTATACTAATTCAAATAAATATATTTTTTTCTACATTCTTTTACGGGATCAGATACAAATTCATGCTTTTATAACAGGGGGAAAAAATTTTGCTAAAGATTTGGTATCCAAGAAACCGTTGCAAAAATTGGCTGAAGTATTTCTACAGGAAGATGAAAGTGTAGATATAATTTTCAATGCAGGAGTACAGTTAACAAAGGCAATATACGGCAAACTAGAACAACTTGCCAAAAACAATAGACCAAAACTACAAAAAGAAGAAACTGAAGAGCAAAATCTGCAGACAATAAGATACAAATCATTTGTTGCAGCACCACAAAAAAAAATGCAGTCCAATTACAGTCTCTGATCCCAACTGAAAATGGCTTACGAGAGCACTTAAAGAGAGTTTATTTGCAAATTCAGATGTGGTTAGGTAGAAAGTGTTTACCTTTAGATTGGGGATGGGAAAATAAAGATGACTCTTTGGTCCCAATAACAATGACACAGCCTGCAGCCCCAGATAATGTTCTAAGAATGCTATTTTGTAGTTGCAGTAGAGGCTGTGGAGTTGCTTGTGGATGCAGGAGAAGTGCATTATTTTGCACAGATGCATGTAAAAATTCCAATGGAAATAGTTGCTTCAATGCAGCCCCTATTCAGGAAAAAGATGCAAATGATGAAAATGGTGCAGAAAGTGAGAGCGAAGATGAACGAGAGTGAATATACTTTGTATACTTATAAAAAGTGTATATACTTGTAACTGCCAGTAAGAATTTATGTTTATACATATAATAAAAATTTATTATTTATAATGAACACTATAATTTATTTGTAACATAATTTTTTCTGACATCCTTTTCACTTTTTTGTTACGAGTATTTACATTTTTCCAAAATTATTACTTTTATTCGCTCTTCAGAACTTTGATTTCCAACTTCTATTTTTTTTATGTTTCAACCCTTCTGAGTCCAACCCACGCGTCGGATGTATCCCTTGACGTCAAATTCGTAATCAGCATCCCCAAAAACCTGTATGTACCCAATTTCAGGACTTCAAAGTACAGCCTCGCATTGTTTCATGTAATCAACCCCTTAGGGGTGGTTTTCAACCCTTTCAAATTCAACCCTTGCATTGCATATCCCTTGATGTCAAAATCGTAATCAACAGCTCCAAAAACCTGTAGGTACATAATTTCAGGACTTCAAAATACATCCTCACGTTGTTTTGTTTTCATCCCTTTAAGGGTGGTTTTCAACCCTTTCAAGTATAACCCTTGCGTGGGATGTATTCCTTGACGTCAAAATTGTAATCAGCACCCCCCAAAAACATATAGGTACTCACTTTTGAGGCTTTGACTAGCATTCTTGCAAAGTTTAATAATTACACTCCCTGATTATAGCCTGATTCAACCCTTTAAAAACTACCCTTTGCGTTGAATATAATTTTGGACTTTAGAATCGTAATCAGAACCCCCAAGAATCTATAAGTACCTAATTTCAGGGCTTTAAAATCCAACCTCGTGTCGTTTCATATTTTCACCCCTAAAGGGGTGAGAGCAGGCCAAAATTTTTCCTTAACTTTGTTCTAGAACCTTTTACGAAGAGATAGCAAAAGGAATCAAAAAATTACATGGACACTAACTCAAAAGCGGCAGATAGGCCCTTTGTCATGCCTCACGTAATAGACTAATAAATATACAATGATCCTGATTAAGACAATCAATTTTTTTTAAATAAATGTTTAAAAACTGTCCACTTAATGACACGACCTCACAAAACCTTTCGTCATTAAATGTCATCATGATAAAACCATTCAAGGTCAATACTAAACTACAGATAACTTGTGGTGTCATGTGATTTATGGACCACTCCTTATTTTTATTAATTACTAAAAAAAATAGACATCAGATTACATGGTAAAGATAAAATACATACTGCCAGAAGATCTTTGATTTCCTCATGATCACTTGGAAACACAGTTGATAAAACATAAGCCTGTAGAAAAATTTAAAATAGATTAATAATATTATTTTTACCACACTTATCTTAAAATCAACATTACAGTTTAGTTTTTAATATCTAACCATTAATAATTTATTACTAACAACAGTAAAATATAGATTTTAATTAACATACACAAAATAGTCATAATACCTTTCAAAAGTTTAATTTTTCAACTGTAACAAACTAAAATCTGTTAAATATTAGAATTACCTTGGTTTCCTTCTTTGCAACTTCTTTGTGTTCTCAATATACACTACGCGTTTCGGGACTTAAAGTCCCATCGTCAGGTGGATAAACTTTTCACTCATGTAGAGCACGTCACTAGATAAAAAAATATATAAAGGTCACGCACATCTCGCTACTCAGTCGAGTTCCCCACTCGTGTTATCTCACGATGCGCAACTATTACATATTTCACGTTCTATTTTATACACCCCTGACCAGCTTTCTACTGGTTTATTGGATTTTGGCCTTAAAGTTTTTAAAATGCTGTTATTCGTCTTAAAGGATACTATATAGTCATACTTTCTAAAAACATTATAAATAGTATTGGGTAAAAGATTCGTATATTCAGTTGCTATGTATTTCTGAACCCTACTGTGTGTTTCATTGTTATTTCTATGCAGGTTCTTTTTTTGCTTTTTTACTAACCTATCCACAATCACGCTGTTATAACCGTTGGCCATCGCTATGTACTTTATAGTACTAAGTTCTTCACGGTAGTCCTCCGGCTCCAATGGAATTTTCAATAGCCTGTTGACGAAGGAGTTAAAAGACGCCATTTTCTGAGCGAATGGATGAAATGAGGACGCATGGATGGTAATGTCCATAGTGGTCGGCTTTCTGTAGATTTTAAATTTAAGGTGGTTATTTATGTTTTGTATCATCAGGTCGAGAAAATTTAAGCTATGTTTGTTCTCCAACTTGAGTGTAAACTTTATGTTTGGATGTATACTATTTATATATTTATTCAAAATTTCTGCCTGCCTACATGTGCCATCAAATACAAGAAATGTATCATCTACATACCGCGTGTATGAAATGATCTTTTTATAAAACCTATTCTTATGAGACAATACGTATTCATTTTCAAAGTGGTTAAGATAGAGGTCAGCCAAAAAACCACTAAGTGGCGAACCCATTGCAAGTCCATCGTCCTGGGCAAAAAACCTATTATCAAACGTAAAATAGTTCTGGCTTAGTATTCTCTTAATAGCATGATAAGTTCCTATACTTCTTGTTGATTCAAGCTGCCTGAACTCTCCAGATTTTCCTGTACAATATTGATGATTTGGGTAACTGGAACATTGGTGTAAAGGTTCACAATATCAAAGGACCACAGTCACAGTTTATATTGTGGCAACATTCTTAATGATTTTACCCGATTCACAAATTCAATATTATTCCTGATACTGTGGTTATTGTTTATTTTTATATTATTTTTTAAAACTGTAGAAGTTTTTTAGCCGCTTTATATCCGGGTGCTGTGGTAAAATTAACTATGGGTCGTATGGGCATATTCCCCTTATGTATTTTTGACAGACCATTAAGCGCAGGGGTGCGAGTATGTGTTTGTTTGAGTTGACGCATGGTACATATATCAAACAGATTCGTACATTTATTTATACTGTGGTTTATATCTTTAATATAGTCTGCGGTGGGGTCCTTCGTTAATGCGCGTATATTATTATCCTTGATAAATTCGTAAACTTTCGCTTTATATTCATGTTGATCTAGAATTACAACTGTACTGCCTTTATCGGCTTTTGTTATTATGGCATTGTTATCTACAAGTTTACGTTTAATGTTGTGTATAGTTTTCAGATCATTATGATATTTATCAACTGATGGATACCTGCACTCATTCTTTAATACACGGTTCAATTTATTATTATTGAACAATCCTCTGCACATCCTCTACAACACACAATGATCAGCTTCTGAACGAGAAACTGTCGTTCAAGTCAAACAAACTGTATGATACTGCTATACGCATGCTGAAACAGCACGACAAATAAGTACAGGCCGAACAGATTTGTCAGTCGCTCGCGGGGTCGGTAGCGATGCGCATCGTGAGATAACGAGAGTGGGGAAATCGACTGAGTAGCGAGATGTGCGTGACCTTTATATATTTTTTATCTAGTGACGTGCTCTACATGAGTGAAAAGTTTATCCACCTGATGATGGGACTTTTAAGTCCCGAAACGCGTAGTGTATATTGAGAACACAAAGAAGTTGCAAAGAAGGAAACCAAGGTAATTCTAATATTTAATTATATAGGCAACCTGGAGACCACAACAATTATGTATACTAAAATCTGTGTTACCAAAGAAAATATCTGCACACGTTTGCAGAATTATGAAATTGGAATCACTTGATACAAAACACTTAATTTAACACTAAATTAAAGTTCACACTTTTCTGAATTCTGTGAGGGGGTATAATATACTTGAAGTGAATCTGTAGAAATTATGCTTGATGAAACTGATTATGCATGCTCATGTGTGTACACACCACACAAAATGTATTTTAATAATGCTATTATTAAGTGGACAGAGTTGTACAATTTGAAATAATGATGGAAGAGAGATGGGGTTATCAATTTAAAAATTTGCATTTAAAGTGGTGAGTAATCCCAGCCATCTAAAGTGACAGCATACAGTAATTTTCGCTTATACTTCAGCATAGTATAGGGTCATTCCATATTAAATCATCCAGGTGATGAAACCCATGGTCTCAGAATTTCATAAACATTTTTGTATTTGTTTCTTTGATATACTTATTAACCGTGTAAAATTTTATTTTGATATCTTGAATACTTTTTGAGATACAATTTTTTAAATTTAATGAAAAAAGGCGCAAACGCCATTTTCAAGGCTTTTAGCTTCAGTGACACCGTTTCAAGAAAAAATCATAACTTTGATAATTTTCAACATATCACAGTGATCTCTGCACTTAAATTTGCAGAAAAGCCTGCAGATCATGGAAAAAATCCACTTAGCAACTCAGCTCTTAAGTACTACACAAAATATTAGCTCGAACCTGAGTTTCATGAAATTTTATTAATGAAAAACAAAATTTTCAAATGCGATTTTAGATAAAAGGCAGAGCAGCAACCAAAGTATTTTTTTTTAATCCTAAAAGTATGAACAAAACTGTGGAAAGTATCCTAAAATACTGTGGAAGAAAATCAGTTTTTTTGACTGCCAGTACATTTAATATAGCATGAATAAAAAAAAATCATATAATTCACATCATTAAACGATACAATTTAAGTAAATATATCAATATACATATCCTAAAAAACTAAACTTATGGTTCCTTTCTGTCTATTTTACTTCCATGTTCCATATGGAAGTATGGTCATGGCAAAAAAAATTGTGCTCGAGATAACAGCAGATTCTGATTGTACTACCATCAAAACATGAAAAAAGTCATTTTTCGAAAAGTGTGTGTGTGTGTGTGTGTGTGTCTGTGTGTAGAATTTTTTCTATGGCAAACGATAATAACAGCCGCAAATTCAAACAGAATCAAATCATTTTTTGCATATAGCCCTGAATTGTAGAGGACTCAAGGCCTATTGTTTTTGGTGAAGATCGGCTAAGGGAAAAGGGGTAGTTTACCTGCAACGTTTTACGTTTTAACAAGAGTAAAGTGCTTAATTTTGATAAATAAAGTATCCTGAAAAGAAGGTCATAATAATCCACTGTAGAAAGGTAGATGAAATATCTATAAATGAAAAGGGTAGTTGAAGGGGGGGGGAGTAATTTTTTTTATAAATTAAAATGATAGTTGATGATGGAGGAGGTAAATTTTTACAAGTTTTATATGTGTACTACGTTACTGACAACAAAGAAGTAGTTTCTATGGAAACATTTAATTTCACTTTATAACAAAATTCTATATTTTTAATTTTAATTTAAATCATGTATGAGTGAAAATATATTGTTCCTGGCGGGCAAGCATATCTCAATTATGTAATGTTTACTTTTCCAAAGTTTTATTATTGTGATTACCTCAATAAAGAGGCCGGCAGGACACACACACACACACACACACACACACACACACACACACACACACACACACACAATTCGCGTTATTTCTGGCCTCACTCATGTTTATTTTATTATGTTTGCACGCTTTTTAAATGTAACGTGCCGAAACCCACACCAACACAACGCGTGCAAGCCGAAAAGATAGATATCGATTTGCTTCCTGTGGATCGCTGGGCAGTGTTGTTGTATTAAAGCAATTAATACAATCTTGTGTACTTATTTCTATTATGATATGAGAATTATAAACTAATATGTGCATGTGTGTATGTATCAAAAATATATAAATATTTTTCTCCTTTGGAAAATTGTTTGCCCCTCCTTGAAAATATTTTGACCTCCCTGATGGACTAGTTATTTACTAGATTGTGTGGAATATAGTGTTATGACATGGATCAGAACGGTGGGTGTTAAACAGGAGACATAAATGTATTAAGGAAGAAATGTTTTGCTGAGAAATTTATAATTATACGGGTGAACAGAATAGTCGTTCAGGAAATCAGAAGACAAATGGAAAGAAAGAAATCAAGACTCGATTTTAAAAAAGAAAAATGACTAGTATAGTATTAACAGGAAAGACTTTGATAACACTATAGACATCCCTCGGACCCTCGCAGCGAGAGTCCAATTTCATTACAGGAATCAGATCGCAGCTACCTTTAGCTAGCTCTTCGTTCGACCTACAGACATTTTATCCAAAAGTACAGTCCTTCCTCACAAAGGTTGAGGATAGTCTTAATCCACCTGACATGGTGGTACCATTTTAGCTGATATGTAATTTCTTTAGAACTCAAGCATTCACTTATTTAATTAATATTTAAATGATTTTAAATATAAATTTTAGGACATGGAAGTCATGTATGGTTCTCCATACCGAGTTTTTAAAATAGAACTTAGTATTTATTTATTTTGTATAAAAAGCTGACTACATTATCTTTATATGTAAACTATAAGATCTGCAAGTAATTTATTTTTGATGACACAAAAGATTTATAAACGATAAGTTTAAAAAACGAGCAAATAAAACATGAACTTACAAATGCTCCTTAAAAGTCATTAGGTAGGGTCACTTGCTATTTACAACTGTTAGTCAGTGGAATTACAAATATAGGAATTTTTGTTTTTGACACTAGGGCGTTTTTAATGAAACGTCCATATCTTATTTACAGCCTCTCGTGTTTGTTTTAACATCTTGTTGCACAAAAGGTTACTTGAATTAACTTCCTTCTCAAGAAAATAATACATTCTCCCTGATCCTTTTGTAACTGGGGGGGGGGGGGGTTGACACATGAAATTATGTTGCTCACAGGAATCCAGCAAATATATTCTTTTGAGGTCCAGTGAAAAGATGGAGCAGGGCCACAGGGATGCAGAAATTTAACTTTAACATCACCTTTGTTGTAATGTTTTGATAAAACTAATCCAAAAAACCAATGGTCATCATTGGTTGCACACCAATTTCAGACATATTCACTGATGGGGGTTTCCCAGAAGAACTGAAGATAGTGCAAAAGTTTTCATCAAAATTTACACGTTTTCTTGCAACTGAGTCTTCAGATTTGGGTACGAAGTGGTGAAAACTACATGTGCCAGGAACTGTTTTTACTTTGAAAAAACGAGTCTCAAATTTTTGATGTGTATCTGTGATTGTTTCTCTTTTAATAATTGAGAATTGTACGTTTTCTATTTTTGTGTTGCAAAAATCAAAGAATTTTTTTAGCATTGTCAATGGCATTACCAGGGGTAATTTGGAGACTTCCCAGGCTGGTGGCAAAAAAAGACCGTGTAGCTGTTAGTCCAAAGTCATTTTTATGACTGGCTTTTTTATGTTCAAAGACATTTTATGAAGTTTTTCCAGTTTTTATATCGCACTGCACATCCATCACTGAAGTAATGCACGCTGTTCACATCTGGAAATGTGTCTTTGATGTATTGCACAACAACCTTTTGTGTTTCATGAATGAATGGGACATCATGCTCCAAGTCATCAGACACTATGCACAAACTTGAAACTACTAGATCTTCACTGTTGTCAACACATATGTAGATCATAGCTGGATGAAGAGAGCACGTGTTGTGTGTCCAGTGATACCCTTGGGATTCATTTTGCAGATCAAAATAATAGTTTTCACTGAAATCTAGAAGAATAAAGGCTTCAACGGGTTTAAGATTGCCTTTGACTTCTTTCAAATACCCGGCCTGAGATTTTGTAATGAAAGAGTGTGGTATTATTATTTTTAGGCTTTCAATTAAGGTTTCCAAATATTCTTCTTCTAATGCAACGGTGAAGTGTACCTGTTGAGTTCTGTCGGTAGATATCCAAGTGGAGTATGTCACCTCATCATTAGGATTCCACTCTCCAAAAATTTTTCCATTATAAAGGATTTGAGGTGGGCACTTGAAGGGCATTTTGAGCAGTGTCATAGCATGCAGTCTCTGTTGTCTCTGGCACATACTAATTTCTCAATGAGGTCACTGTGGTTCTCTTCAATTGAACAAGAGTGAAGCAACAGTGTAACATTTTGGTGGATGGTATGTAACGAGGTGAAAAGGGGTATTATGTTTTGTTGTAATTTTATTCTGTTTTATTCAATTTATACGGGCCCAAAACAGCGAGTCCCTACATAAAACGGTTCAGTGCGTTGGAAAGCGGCGTGGTCAACAACGGTTTAATTCACAGAATTCCAGTGCGCACATGCCTGTGCTTTCCGTTGGGGAGAAGAGTAAAAACTTTATAGCTAACAACCAGCTACAATGGAATGCGTCCTGTGTGCGACAACGCAATTGAATTCGCAGAACTTAAGGGCTAGGTTACACACAACAACGCGCAATAACAACCAGGCGCGCGGACGGGTCTCTTAGACAAAAATAAAACCAATATGGCACTAAGTAACTAATTTTGTTCGCACGTGGTCCGAGCTGGTGGAAGTATGGATAAGTCACGCCCATTTGTGTGACATGCAGAGAGGCAGTGAGATTTCGTCGACGTCCAACACACGGGTGTAGCACTTGTTGAATGAACAGTGACGAAGACTTTAACGCCTAAGGCATTGTAATTTCCGTCATGCCTAACTGCTGGTGAGAGAAATTGTTGGTAGCGTTCCCGCGAGTCGACTAATAACAGCGGCCACGCGTGGTCCAACTAAATTTTCTGCCCGGGCAATATAAAGTTCGGCCGACTATAACAGGATGTCTGAATAAAAAGTGTAATGAAATTAAAAGAATATGAATCGGTGAACAAGTGTAGTGTACAAAATCAACGGAACAATAACAGTTTTTCATCATAAGGGGAGTAATGTGAGTGACGCGCCATGCGGTTGACGTAGATGCCATGGTAAACTGTACGGTACTCAAATCAAAATTATTATAATCATGTTTTAAGGTGGATGTAAAGTAATTAACACAAAGGGGGTTTTATAATGGAATGAAAGTGTGTGCAGCAAACTGGGTCGTTTTATACAAAATTTAGAATAAGTTAGTTGAAGCTTAAAGTTTATGTTTTGATACTAGAAGAAAAGAGAAAAGTAAAACGCTATAAGATTATTAAACAAGAATATAGAAATGAAATAAAATCTGAGTTATGTTACCAAAACGAGAGTTGAGTAATTGAATAGCATAACCGTAAGTCACGCTTAACATTCACAGGTTCGTGCGACGTAACCCTGGGCTCAAGTCAAGGTAGGTGAAAATGAATTATTATTATAATATCGTGTATTAAATATAATAGCACAAATGTCGCCCAGAACTAGGGACTTCATTTATTTGCAATAAATCAAATAGCACAAATGGCGCCCGAACAGGGACAAGTTTATAAAAAATAAATTTTAATAAACCGCACCTACAGTAAATGTGAGCGTGATTTGGAGGTTGCGTAAAAGTGCGTAAATTACGTACAGCTTGAACGATATGTAGTATACTTAATTATACAAGATTGAAATGGTGTTATGATTAATTAAATTGATTAGAGTAAATCAACAAATAAAGAATAAATAATGGATACTAATGAAAATATTAACAATGAAGTCAGCTTCACTGACAGCCAGACAGAAAGTCAAATAAATAGCGATTCAGGTATTCAAACAGAGTCACTGTCAATAAGTGACAGTAATGTAGACGGATCTGTATTAATTAGTGAGGCGGGAGCAAATTCTACTCCCATAACAAATAAAACCAATATAAAAGAAAAAGAAATGTCAATGAATGACCTATTTAACCTTCTCAGTAAACGATTTGATAGTAATGACGAAAAATTCGATAAAATAGATCGTCGTTTTGATGTTCAAAATAACAATTTTAGTGAGAAATTAAATGAGCAGAATAATAAGATTAAAAGTAACTTTGATGATAGATTCAATGAGATCAGAAACGAGATTAAGCAACAGAATTTCAAGTTTAGTGAGCAAGTAAATGTAATTAATACAAATTTTAATAATATGAAAGAACAGGTAATAAAATCTATAAATAATAATTGTGAGAAGATGGTTAACGAAATGAATAAAAATTTAGAACATAAATTAGACCAGATAATGAACAAGAAGTTAGATGACAATGTTACGAATATTAACAATGACAAAATAGTGGAAGAGTTAGGGTTAGATAATAAAGTATTGAGTAGTGATGATAATGATGTTAATTACAATTCTGAGAGTATAGTGGGGGTAAAGAATCGTGGAGAAACAGATAAATTAGACGAAAACAAAAACGATCAGATGGCAAATGAGGTAAGTAGGGGTAAGCATTATGAGAATATAATTAAAAATAGTGCTGATGAAATTTTAGTGGAAGTAGGATGTAATAATGGAATGTTAGTGTGTGTTGATGGGTTAAAGAGAGTGGGTGAAGAGAGTTATATTGTGGGTATGAAGCAGAGGGTAAATTTTCCCCAGGTTTATTGTGAACCAAGGTGTTTACAAATGTTGTTGTTGAAGGGCAAGAGTCCCTTGTTATTGGAAGACATAAGGTTTTTGAGTTGTTCCGCGAATTTTTATGAGTTAGTACCCTCTGCATGGAGTGAGAGAGAAAAGGTGATATGGTGTTGTGATGAGAGAAAGAGAGAGATAGAGATTTTTGAAATAAATAGAGGTTATGAAAGGTTAGTACAGGTGTTAGATATTGAGAGAGATGAAAAAGGTGAATTACATTGTGAAAGAGAGATAGATAAATATTTTAATAATACCGTTATAAATGATAATAACTTACCTGATGTAGTAGCGGAATATAATGATGATAAAATAACTTACCTGATGTTAACCAATAATACTGATGGAGACTGGACAAAAATAACTAATGTTGACAAGGTTTATGAAATAATAATAGGGAATAATCCTATAAATTATAATGGTACAATGAATGACATAGAATTAATGGATTATTATTATGATAATAATAATAAATGGAGTGTGAGTAAGAATGAGAAGTGTTATAAAAAAATAAGACTATTATACAACGATGGCGGTTAGATAAGAAATCAATAAATGGACATTTTAAATATATTAAATATTTTAATGTATGGTTATGACCTTGCTGAATTTGGAAATGAAGTGTGGTAAAATTGAACAATTAATGATGAAGATTTGTAAATAAATTAGAGAGAAATTAATTGTGTTTGTATTGTAACAAGTATGTAATGTAAACAATATGTGTATGTAGTAGAAATTGTTTTAATAATAATAATAGTATTTGAGCAGACTAAATAAATAACAAAAATAATTTTGAAGATGATAACAAATGAATTGCAATTATTGTAATCGGAGTAAAGTAATTAAAAATATTGTGTTTTCAATACTTAATGGAATTAAAGTAATTTGAGATGTTTGAATATGTTTGATTGATTTAGAATGCGATATAATTGAATTTTGATTATGACTTTAAATTATTTTATGAGATTTAAATTTGATAATAATTAATTAATAAATAAATGTTAAATTGTATTTAGTTTGTGGAATAACATGGTTGTCAAAATGTTTCAGAAGGTACATGGAGTTATTGGTGTTTGGTGTTGATATTTTGTGTTTATGACGGTATGTGAGTGATGTACTGTAAGTATGAAATTTTATAATGCAATTTATATAAATCAAAATGTTCAATGTCTAAATAGCTAATTTTAAATAAAATGTTATAAAGAAAATTTTTGGAAAAGTTAATGATATAGTAAATGATAAATAATTGATAATTAATTAATAGAAGTTCAATTGAAAGTAAAATATAATGTTTATAATTTTATATGAAAATGTAAGGATGTAAAGTGTGTAATTTCTGATCAACCTTAAATGTGAATTGTTTGTTTTAATGAAATGATCGCAATGTTAATTATGAGTGTATGATATGTATTATGTTAAGAATGAAAATTAATCAAGTAATTAATATACCCAAACATATAAGAGTTGACCTTCTGTGAACTATAGTAGCAGTGTCAGCGTTGGCCTTATATGTCTTTTGGTAGTTTCCCCACATTTTGGGCGGTCACGGTTTCACCAGGCCCTGGCCGTGGAATTATGTAAGTAGTTACAAAATTGGTGAATTTTGAATTTGAACCAGGGGGGTAAACAGGGGAAACTACATAACTATGGAACAGCGGCTATCGTCGAAGGTGGCGATAGTGCCGTGATTAAGGGTGTGTGAATAATTTGAGTAGGATTACTGGTGTCCTCGGACATCAGTAATACCGAATTTTTATGTAACGCTTAACCAAGAACGGTATAATCAGCGATTATACCTTATATATGTAACTTCAGTTCTTGGGAATGCAAATGGACGCAACAGTCCAACATCAATAAACAATAGTGTGTGTGGAAAAGGAGCTGGCTGTTACAAGCCAGGGGCACAGATATAGCATCTGTGCATAAGGCAAACGCTCGATCCGGTTCATCCGGCGGGTGGTTACCTAATTGTAACTGGGTATAAGGGGGGACTTTAAGTAACGATGTAGTGGGAGTGTAGCTGTAAATGCAGTGAGAGGATGACGACCTCTGTAAACAGCGGGTGGTCAACTTATAACACGACTCTATAGAGAGAGTTGGGGGTTGACAATCCATGGAGCTGTTCAGTAACTGTTGCTATGACTATGTCTCAATGAGTGGCGATTTATGTCCCTATGAGAGCAACCAATTTTAAGTGATCGAGTCAATTATAATGTTTTATTTTGATTCAAAAATACTATTGTACTAGATAGGCTGTTTAGGAGTAAGTGATTTAAATGTGATGTGCTTTGTGTAATGATTTCAGAAAAGACTGTGCTAACACTCAAAAACTTACAGTATATAAGATGTTTATCTGATTCTGTTTAGTATGTTTTATTGTGTCATTATTGTTAATGTTAGTGGTAAGAATTATGAACATGTGTACTTTATATAATTTTGAAATATATCTGTAGTAAGGTCATTCACCTTGCCAAGAAAATCAGCTGATCAGCTATAGTATATCACTTACAGTGATTTGCAAATTTTTCAATGTAGTTAAATGTTGAATATAATTAGAATTGAATATCATTAAGGATTGAATAATAGATTTTCAATGTGTTAGAAGATTTTAATTTAAATGATGGAAATAATTTGAGGGAGTTAGGAATGTTAAATGGTTTGTAAAAAATGGTAAAGGTTAGATTTTGGGTGATTATTATTTCATTAGGACATTTAGATCAGTCCAAGTTAAGTTTAGAAGGGGAGTTGAATAAAGTAAGATGGTTGTGAATAAAAGTAATATAGAATTTGAGATGTAATAGTGACACAGTAGCTATGGGGAAAATATGTAGAGTAATGATTGATATATTGAGTTAATAAATAAGTGGAGATATTTTGTAGATGAAAGTGATATATTGGGAGAGTAAATAGTTGATGGGGAATTTTGTAAGGGGGTGGTGTGATAAGGAGTCCTCAACGAAAAGCGTTGTGGTGGGAAGGGACCGATTAGCGCCGGAAAGGGTTATCTAGGGGGAGTCCAGGAACCAACATAAGGGAGTGAGTAGTGGGAAGGGAACACTAGTGAGTTATGTTACCAAAACGAGAGTTGAGTAAATAGCATAACCCTAAGTCACGCTTAACATTCACAGGTTCGTGCGACGTAACCCTGGGCTCAAGTCAAGGTAGGTGAAAATGAATTATTATTATAATATTGTGTATTAAATATAATAGCACAAATGTCGCCCAGAACTAGGGACTTTATTTATTTGCAATAAATCAAATTGCACAGGTACACACCAAACAGAACACACAACCAACCGCCATGCTCGAATTACAAGAAAAGTGTGAGGGTGACTGAACTGTTCATTGTTCAGATTTTCTTGTTGCAACTTGTCTACTTTACACAGATATTTATGCTTACACAATGCACATTAAAATTATTATTCAAACAAAGGGACCTAATATCATTAATTGTGTTATAAAATTGAACTTTTAATTACAAAAAATATTTCTATTATGTTATAATTACAGTAATTATCATTAAATCAACTTACATACACCAAAGTTGAATAAGTTTAAAACAGCGCTAAAAATCAGTTACAAATTGTTAATATCATAGATATTTTTTAATTGAAATATTTATATTTATTTACTATTATGCCAGGCATCATGTTATTTTCAATAGGTTCTTTTAGCGTACATGCTGTACATTATTTCTAGGCCTATTTTCCTTCAAGTACACAGATACTATTACTTAATTAAAATAAACTGTAAACAAATCAAGCCCTTAGGCTTCTTTTTAACTGAGCTCAAAATATAAAGTTCCATGATATATCAATGTGATGAATCATCATTTGAGTTTTTTGGGGCAGTAAAATGTGTTATTTATGAGCTAAAAAACTATACTGGCATTAAAAAAACCACTAATTTTCTTCCACTCTTTCAGCTCATACTTTTAGGATACATAAAAAAAACTCTGGTAAATGCTCTGCCTTTTATCTAAAATTGCATTTGAAAATTTTATGTTTTTCGTTTAAAACATTTCATGAAATCTAGGTTTAAGCTAATATTTTGTATAGTACTTAAGAGCTGAGTTGTTAAATGGATTGTTTCCTTGATCTGCAGGTTTTTCTGAAAATTCAAGTGAAAAGATCACTGCAATATGTTAAAATATCGGTATGGAGAACCATACATGACTTCCATGTTCTAAGATTTATATTTAAAATCATTTACGAAATGAAATGTTTCCATAGAAACTACTTCTTTCCACTTATTGCTTCAGCCTTAACCACAGTACTGTGGTCACTAACGTATACCACCACACGTTATCGCACTCGATTTTCACTGATGATGGCAGTCGACGGCACTGCCAAAACGTCTGGTTTTGCAGAAAAAAATTGGACTACGGCCAAACAGCTCGGGAAGGAATTTTAACAACAAACTACTACTTTGTTGCCGATAAAGTAGTACACATATAAAAATTATCCCCTCCCCCTTCAACTATAATTTTCATTTATAGAAAATTACCCCCATCCCGTTCAACTAGCCTCTTCATTTATAGATATTTCATCTAAGTTTCTACAGTGGATTATTAAGATCTCCTTATCAGGATACTTTATTTATCAAAATTAAGTACTTTACTCTTGTTACAACAAAAAATGTTTCGGGTAAACTGCCCTTTCCCCGTAACCGATCTTCACCAAAATCAATAGACCTTGAGTCTTCTACAACTCAGGCACATATGTAAAAACGAATTTGATTATGTTTGCATTTACGGCAGTTATCGTTCATCATAGAAAAAATTAATCTTGTTATCACATAAAACGTTGCTGGTAAACTACCCCTTTCTCTTAACTGATCTTCACCAAAATCAATAGGTCTTGAGTCCTCTACAATTCAGGGATGCATGCAAAACATTATTTGATTATGTTTGAATTTGCGGCTGTTATCGTTTGGAATAGAAAAAACAATCTACAAACAGACAGACATACAGACAGACAGACACACACACACAGACACTTTTTTTCTCCATGATCATATTTCCATTTCCTTATGCAACATGGAAGTAAAAATACAAAACAACTTGTTTGTTTGTTACGACTATTCCTTTCATAAAAGAAGCATAACCAGCCAGCTTTCTGTTGCCATAAACCTCGCGTGATAAACAGTATTAGTCTATTTATACTCAAGCATCGTAATTACTGTTCATTATGATAAGGCAAATCGCACTTGGATGTATTTTTCTCCAACTAAAAAAATCTCTATTTTGATTTTGTTACACTATATTTCCACAAAAAAAAAACTATCAAAGAAGCCATTTCAATAGTAAAAACGCGTTTTCGTCGTAGCGTAACTTAAATCCCCATATTTAGGATCATGAAAATAGTCCTGCTCATCGCTCTGCGTTTTTGAAATGGAAGGAATAGGAACGTTCTTTAAACGAAGGGAAACTTATTGATGATCTACTTTAGGAACAAATGAGTAAAGCAGCTGATTCATGGAAATAAATCCTTGAACGGGTCATTTCCACAGTACAAACTCTTGCATAACAAAATCTGGCACTGAGAGGACATCGAGAATCAATTACTAATGATCCAACCCGGAGACTTTCTGGTTTTGCTAAAATACTTGGTTAAATTTGACCCTGTCATGAGATCTCATTTGGATTCAGTCTCGTGTAGATCAAATGTCTCTACTATAAGATTTGTTGAAATTAAACGCAATTCTGTTGATATCAAGGAAGCCTTCATAGATTTTATTCCTTTAGAAATGAAAACAACAGAGGGTATCATAGAAGCTATTACAAGTAAGCTTGAGAGAGATGGATTGAATCTTAGCGATTGCAGAGGTCAGTCGTATGACAGTCAATCAACCTGTAATGATAACCATTAACCTGTAATGGTAAGTTATTAAATTTATTATTTTTAATGTAGTTCTTTGTTTAACTTTATGTTGCTTTAGGATATTGTTTTGACGATGCGCTTCAGAGCTAAAAGGAATTTGCATGTTTATTAGAACATTTTTATGTAAAACTTTTTACTTCCATGTTCCATAAGGAAATAGAAGTATGGTCATGGGGAAAAAAATCGTGTTCAAGATAACGGCAGATTCTGATTGTACTACCCTCAAAACATGAAAAAAAGTCATTTTTCGAAAAGTGTCTGTGTGTCTATGTAGAATTTTTTTTTTTTTTGTAAACGATAACAGCTGCAAATTCAAACAGAATCAAATAATATTTTGCATACAGTCTTGAATTGTAGAGGACTCAAGGGCTATTGTTTTTGGTGAAGATCGGTTAAGGGAAAGGGGTAGTTTACATGCAACGTTTTACGTTTTAACAAGAGTAAATTGTTTAATTTTGATAAATAAAGTATCCTCAAAAGAAGGTCATAATAATTCACTGTAGAAAGGTAGATGAAATAACTGTAACTGCAAAGGGTAGTTGAAGGGGAGAGGGGGTAATTTTTTTTATAAATTAAATGGTACTTGATGATGGGGTAAGTAAATTTTATAAGTTTTATATGTGTAATACGTTAAGACAATGAAGAAATAGTTTCTATAGAAACATTTCATTTCACTTTAACAAAATTCTATATTTTTTAGGAATTATCGAACCGAATTCAAGTAAATGATTGGAACTGTATGAGTACTCAAAAATATCGGTATGGAGAACCATACATAACTTCCATGTTCGAAGATTTATATTTAAAATCATTCTCGAAATGAAATATTACCATAGAAACTACTTTTTTCTACTTACTGCTTCAGCCTTAACCACAGTACTGTGGTCACTAACGTATACCACCTCACGTTATCGCACTCGATTTTCACTGATGATGGAAGTCGATGGCATTGCCGAAACGTCTGGTTTTGTAGAAAACATTGGACTACGGCCAAACATCCTGGGAAGGAATTTTAACAAAAACTACTTCTTTGTTGCCGATAACGTTGTACACATATATATAAAAAATATGCATAAAATTAATGGCTTGTATAAGTTAATGTTTGTCTCCATTAAGTAGTGCTCAAGTTTCCAAAGTTTTAATATTATGATGTCCGTAATTAAAACATCAGAGCAGGTTTAGTGTGTATGAGGGTACACCGTGGACAAAAATTTTCAACATTTCCTATTGAGCGTTGCTTAGAGTAAAGTTGCGAATCTACAGTGTACGTTTCACAGAACAAACACGCAGAAAAGAAGGAGCGCTCCGAAGTCACTCATGGACCCTCAGCATCTTGCAGAGGGTTCATTCCCTAAAGACGAAAATTCTGTCTATGAATCAATCCTCTGTAAACACGTGCAGTTACACTGCCCAGCGATCCACAGGAAGCAAATCGCTATCCACGCTGGAAAATTTTTTGGCTTGCACGCGTTATGTTGGTGTGGGTTTCGGCACATTCCATTTAAAAAGCATGCAAATGTAAGAAAATAAATATGAGTGAGGCCAGAAATAACGCGAATTTTGTGTGTATGTGTGTGTGTGTTTTCCCTGCCTTTTTATTGCAGTAATCATAATAATAAAATGGAAACGTAAACATTACATAATTGAGATAGGCTTGCCTGCCACAAACGATATATTTTCTCTCATACATGATTTACATTAAAATGAAAAAATTATAATTTTATTGCCTGGCAACAAAATTATTATATTTTTAACAATTACCATTGTTTGAAAAAGTTTAAATGAATTTTCAAGTACTTTACTGTTGTTAAAATGTAAAAGGTTGCAGGTAAACTACCCCTTCCCCTTAACCGATCTTCACCAAAATCAAAAGACCTTGAGATCTCTACAATTCAGGGAGGTATGGAAAAAATTATTTCATTCTGTTTGAATATGCTGCAGTTATTGTTCATCATAGAAAAAATTACCCTTGTTAAAACAAAACGTTGCAGGTAAACTACCCCTTTCCCTTAACCGATTTTCACCAAAAACAATAGGTCTTGAGAACTCTATAATTCAGGCCTGTATGCGAAACATTGTTTGATTCTGTTTGAATTTGCGGCTGTTATCGTTTGCCATAGAAAAAAAATTACCCTTGATAAAAAAAAAGTTGCAGGTAAACTACCCCTTTCCCTCAACCGATCTTCACCAAAAACAATAGGTCGTGAGTACTCTACAATTCAGGGCTGTATGCAAAAGAGTAATAGAGTCTGTTTAAATTTGCGGCTGTTACCGTTTGACATAGAAAAAAATTACCCTTGATTTTAAAAAAACCGTTGCAGGTAAACTACCCCTTTCCCTTAACCGATCTTCACCAAAAACAATAGGTCTTGAGTACTCTACAAAACAGGGCTGCACGCAAAAAATTATTTGATTCTGTTTGAATTTGCGGCTGTTATCGTTTGCCATAGAAAAAAAAATCTACAGACAGAGAGACTTTTCGAAAAATGACTTTTTTTCATGTTTTGAGTGTAGTACAATCAGAATCTCCAATAATCTCGAACACGATTTTTTTTGCCATCACCATACTTCCATTTCCTTAAGGAACATGGAAGTAAAATCAACATAACATAAACAACAATAAAAAAAGTTATGATTTTTTTTCTTTGAAACAGTGTCGCTGAAGCTAAAAGCCTCGGAAATGGCATTTACACCATTTTTCATTAAATCTAAAAAACTTTTATCTCAAAACGTATTCAAGATATCAAAATAAAATTTTACATGCTTAATAAGTATAGCAAAGGGAACAAATAAAAAATTTTCATGAAAATCTGAGACCATGGGTTTCATTTAAATTTTTAGCTGGATGATTTGAAATGGAATTGTAACGGTACAGAATTGTGTGCTAACCCAGTTTTAATTTTATTCCATATCAATTCAGTTAATTTTCAAATTGTCAAACTTCACCTGTGAGGTGCCTCAGTTTAACCAGCAGTACACACTGTTAGCCTAAACAATTGTCTAGACGTATTGCGTAACTGCCCCAGCAGCAGGCTTTGTGAATTACAGTATGCAGTTTGTCATCAGAGAGTGTACAACAGTAGTAAGCAGCAGCATACAGTATAGTTCGTGAATTAAAAAATAGTGGCCTCGGGCGTGCAAGATAGGCCTAGAGTAATTGGGCCTATCAAATAAGAACATAAAAACAGTTCCATTGCAACTCACGGCCGCGCGGCCAACCTAAAAAGCATCTAAGTGTTCGAAAAGTTACGTCGGCCGACTAAATAAATAATACACGTATAATTTGAACAGTGGTGACTGATGGTCATAACATTGAAGTGAATTAACTAGTGTACCAAAGGAAAAACAACTAAACGCGGAGTGAACCGTAAGGTTGAACAAACAGCGATTGTACAACTCACAGAGAGACACATGGAACGGTTAAGTACCATCAGTAACTAATTGGCCAAAACTTTTAAATTTCACAGATATAATGGATAGAATACTAACAAAATTAACCAAATGAAATAGAAGTGTGAGGGTGAGAGATAGAGTGAGTGAGAGCATAAGTTTGGGGTACGTACCTACAAAGTAAAGTACTGGTTAATAGGTTGAGTAAATTAATTAATTGTAAAATTTTTTGCATAATCTTGATGTTGTAAGGGGATGGCGCAAAGACAATTGTAGTAACTTTTTAATATCAATTTCATGTAATAAGTAATTAGGCGATTTTTGTGTAAACCGTTGTTCTACAGAGAGTAAAGAGGGAAATTAATTAAAGAAAAATAAATAAGCGCCATTCATTACATAACATGTGTTAGCGTAATTATTTCGTAACTCAAACCCAAGTAATCGTTCTGCAGCAGTTTCGTCTGTACGACTCTGGAATAGAACCCTAAGGTAAGAGTATTTTATTATTTGCACAAAGTAATAGTGTTTCAGAATGACCGTGTAGCCTCTATGCTACTGATCTGACTTTACTGTAGCATTTTCTGTTGTAATGTTCTGATGGTTATTTCAGTTACTTTAAACACCATGCACACAAGAAATGTTATTATAGGATTTATTGTTTTCACATCCGATGTCCAGCTGTTAATAATAACAACAACAACAACAAATATTATTATATATAAAAAACTTTCACAAATGAACTTACTTTGGTTATCACTTTCACAAACGTTTCAAGGTGATGTGCCTCTTCCTCAGTGTGAGTAAATACTGAATGTCATTGTTACAGAATAACAATTATGGACTATAGGTGTGTGTGGTGGGAATTGATGGTGGGAGGGAATTGGCGCTGAGGTTCAAATTGTGTGTTTGGATCAATGTATCAAATAGTGTATGTGATCTGTAATGTAGTTGTTCATTTAATATGTTGTTTGGTTGTAGTGCGTGATATCTGTATATTTCAAATTGTTCAGCTGTGTTTAATTTTCTACTTTTTGGTAAGTAGTGTAATATTTCCATGTTGTGTTCTATGTTTGTGTAACTATGGTTTTCATTTTGTAAATGTGTGGCAAATGTGGAATGTATGTAATTTGTGGTGAGGGCTTTTACATGTTCTGAAAATCTGGAATAAAAAGATCTTCCCGTCTGGCCGATGTAGAATTGGTTACAATCATTACAATTTAATTTATAAACTCCTGTTTTACTGTATATGTCTGTGTCTTTGTTAATATTTAAATGTTTCATAATGGTGTTGTTGGTTCTGTAGGCTACTTTATAATTGTGTTTTCTAAATGTGTTAGCAATTTTGTGTGTATTGGAGTTGTAGTATGTAAGTGTTATGTACTTACTGGGTTGTGTGTTGTTGGTCTGATGTGTTTTATTTTTTGTGCTTAGGATGCGTTTGTGTATTTTATTTATCAAATCGGGGTTGTATCCATTTTTAACTGCTATATATTTGATTGTGTTAAATTCTTCTTGGTAGTCATGTGTGTTTAGGGGCACTGAAGTGAGTCTATGGAGCATGTAGTTGAATGCTGCATGTTGTTTGTGTTGAGTTGGGTGGTTGGATGAGTTATGTATGACCATGTCTGATGTGGTGGATTTCCTGTATATTTTGTATGTGTGTGTGTTGTTTGTTTTGGTGATCGTGAGGTCTAAGAAGTTTATGCTATTATTTAGTTCTATTTCAAGAGTGAATTTTAATTTATGGTGTATAGTGTTAATATATTTGTGGAAATTTTCTATTTGTCTTTTGTTGCCGTTGTATAGGAGTATAATGTCATCAACATACATGTGCCAATATATTATTTTATCGGTGTATTTGTTATTGTGCAATATGTGTTCTTGTTCTATGGTGTGTACAAATATTTCGGCTAGTATACATGATATAGGGGAGCCCATGGGTAGTCCATCTGTTTGTGTGTAAAACATGTTATTGTGTGTGAAATAATTTTGATCAGTTATAATTTTAGTTAGATGTATGATCTCTTTTATGTGTGTTTCAGGTATGTTGTTTAATTTTAGTAATTGTTCTAATGTAGTTATAGTTTCTTTTATGGGAACATTGGTGTATAGGTTTGTTATGTCGAATGAAGCTAGTGTGGAATTGTGTGGAATGTGGATATGTTGAGTTTTATTCACTAGATCTAAAGATATTTGGTTTATGTAATTTCGGTAGTGCATTTAGTGTAGGGGCTTTTGGTTTAATTTGTTTAAAATATTTGATGTTGTCAGGTAATACTATGTGTTTTGTGTTATTTAAGGTTTTGTTTATTTGTTTGTGATAATTTGGGGTGGGATCTTTATTTAATTTAGTGATGTTGTTTTCATTAAAAAATGTTTCGATTTTGTTATTTAAAGCTTGTTTTTCTATTATGACATTAATATTGCCTTTGTCTGCTTTGAGTATGGTTAGGTTGTGCTCTTGTAATTTACGTTTTATGTTTTTTAGTAATTGGAATTCAATACTGTGTTGTTTATGTTCATATTGCTGTATGTGTTGTAATTTGCGTTTGCTATCGTGGCGTATGGTGTCTTGGTCTATGTTATGCGTGTGTTGTATGGCTGTTTCAGCATCAAGGACTATGTCACGTGTATGTCTTTTATTATTGTTGTTATTAGTTGGATTGATGCCTAAATTGTGTTTTAGACCTTTATCTAATAGGGTTATTTCTGCATTAGTGAAATGGGTCAATGTTGTATTCACAGTACGTGCGTGAAATTTATGTCGGTGTAGGGATGGTTTCGTTTCTGCGTGTTAATAGGTTATTGATTTTTCTGTTATGTCTTTCCTGTGTTCTTGATTGGATTTTCTCTATGATATTTCGTGTATATTGTATTATGTGTTCTAATTCAATGTGGTGTAATATTTGTGTGAGTTTTACGTGTAGGTTGTATGCCGTTTTGTTTAGTGTATCTTTTTTGTGGTATAAATCTTTGACGATGTTATCCAGGTGTATTATTTCTGCTTTACATTTGGTTTGTATTGCGGCGTGTGTGTTATTTTTTATTATGATTTGTGCATGTGTGGGTATAATGTTGTGTTTGCGGCATGTTTTGTTGTATGCGATGTTTAAGTATGTTTTTGTTATCTGTATTCTGACGTTTCTGTATTTGTGGATGTAATACGCTGTGCTGGCGGTATTATAAATATCTTGTTGATTCATCCTCTTAATTCACTTTTTTATATATAATAATATTTAAAAAGTGAATGAAGAGGATGAATCAACAAGATATTTATAACAACAAATAGTTGTACAGTTTTAAGCATATTGTATTTGCAGAACATTTCTCAGTTGTTATTCAGTTTGATCAATAGATTATTTCTTAATTAACTTTTTGTTACATAATTAGGATATTCATTTGTTTTGAAGGATCCAAACAGTTTTAGACTTTTGAGTTTTACAGTGTTAATGTCTGTACAGTGTGGGTGTACGTGTGCAAGTGATTTAAATGTGTAATACTTGATTGAATTGTATTAACTGGTCATTACTTAGGGTTTATTTAATGGCCATGGTCATCATCATCATCATCATCATCTTCACATCTCAGCATTGGCAAGGTCCTGGCTGTTTTGCCTTCAAAGATCCTCCAGCTGACTCTTCCTGGGTGTACCCACACACTTATGTCCTACAGGTCTATATTTCCAGACTTGTTTGGCCAATCTTGAATCTGTGGAGGAGGAGGAGGAGGAGGAAAAGAAGAAGAAAGATAGGGGTTAGATTTAAATTAGATAAATTTTAAAATTTGTATTAGCCTAGCCAGGTGATTCGAGTATTTGTGTTTTGTTTATGCATCTGTAAATATTAACCACTAACAAATTTGTGCTTCATACTATACTATTCACATAATATGTTGCTTACCAGATCTTTTTTAATTTCTTTTTGAAACGTTGTTGCTTTTTCCAGTTTCTTTGCCAGTTCATCAGATTCACTATGTTTTCTTGATGAGAAGAAATCGTCATCCCATTTCATCAGTTGAGAACATCTATTAGCGGTTCTGTGAAAATAATACAGTATTTCTTTTGAGACAGACAAAAAAATGTATCAATTACTAATTATATTAGTTATTTACTTTAATCCAAAGGAATATCAACTTCAAAATAGTAACACCAAAAACTCAAATGAAACATAACATTTTGTGTAACTATGCCAAACAAAAGTTACATAAAATATTACTCAAAGTAATGAAAGAGAGAAGACTAAGAAAACAGAAACTTATTTCCATATTCCTACAATTAGGTTACCACTTAATCTTTTTTCTTTCATTTGTTCCTTATAATACTTTTTGAAAACAATTGGCAGTTTAAGGTTAAGCAGCTCTCCCACACTCCACCTCAGTGCTTTCTTATCAAGGCTTCGCTAAGTGATTCATGACGGTTTCATTTTATTTTACTCAAAACTATAATCACGATGACAAAAATACAGTGCACATAATTGTGATCGTATAAATCTGAGACTGGCATATAAAATATAATGAAAAAAATAATAATAATAGTGATTAAGTATTAATTTACTTAAATTATGTATATCAATTACATCTTGTTCATCGACATTGCTGTCACTGTCTCGAGGTTAATGACAACACATTGCACATTACTGTCACAAGACCTTTCACAAAATCTTCCTCTTGCAATTTCTCAGCGTGGCACACACACTTCATCCAGTCTTCAGTGGTTCTTATTCTTCTCTCAACCCAGAGGTTGGTAGGCTTGCAATTTCTTCCTTTCCATAGACAGCCTCTTGATCACTACATACCTTCTTCCTTCTTTAACCCCATCCATGTCCTCCTGTCTAGTTCAGTGGTTACATAGCTGAATAAGTTTTATTTCCTTAACTGTTTTGTTTTCTGAGTTAGCTCTCCTTTCACTTTTGCCCACATGAATTTGATTAGGTTATATTGGCAGTGGGAAACCACTTCATGACATGTGGTACAGTAGTAGTGACCAGAGCAATGCTGTTAAGCTCATACTGTCTGTATTGGTTTCTGTGCTGTCTCAAGATATGCAGCAGCTCTGCGGCCACATGGTTTGGACTGCAAGGTAAATCTTTACTGGTCAGCTATTATACAATATGTGTTTTTGGTTTTGAGAATAGTATTTTTCCTTGAGTTTAGAAAATTTAAGGATATAACAATTGATACAGCTCTCCTCTAATCCTTGTAGCCTGTCCACAAACCGCTCTGTAAAAACCTTATGGTTCAGGTTTATGTACATTCATGAATCAGAACTGTGTAAAATAGGGTCATTCCATATCAACTCAACACAGTGACTTTACCTTCATATAGACTAAGAAAAATACCAAATTTTTTTGAAATGTCAACCGGTTTGGAAATTACAGCTATGTAAAGTTTTCAAAAAACGCCCAAAAACGCTGGTACGTGACATTTTTGAACTGCGATTGTAGCTCTCCTAGTTGAGATAGAAAGCTGAGAGAGGTGTCATTTTTTAACATTTTTCATGCTCTTTCACATGCAATAATAAAAAAATAGGGGTCAAGAGGAAACATTTTTTTCCAAATTCAAAATCAAAATTTTGATTTTGAATTTTTCAAAATGCACCCCTTTAAAAATTTTGAAATAGGTATTGATGCTGAATGGCATTTCTCAGCTACAGCACATGGGAAAGGAGCGTGCGGCGGTGTTGGGGGCAGTGTAAAAAGACTAGCAGCCAGAGCAAGTTTGCAGCGTCCATACGAGAATCAAATACAAACCCCATTTGAGTTGTATGAGTGGGCACTGCAAAACATTTTTTCTGTAAACTTTGTATATGTAACACATGATGAATACATTAACACTGACAACTTTTTGAAAGATCGTCTTAGCAGGTCCATTGCAATACAAGGAACCCAAAAACTTCATGGCTTTATACCTATCCCCTCTAGTATCTCAAAGGTTAAAGTGAAGGTATTTTCTGAATCAGATATATCAACTACTGAGAAAGTGACCACTATACAAGATAGGCTGCAACTGACAGAAATTAGCGGATACATAACCATCATTTATGAAAATAACTGGTGGTTAGCATATGTACTAGCAAAAGAAGAAAGCATAGACGAAGTTAAGGTTCCTTTTCTGCATCCAGCTGGTCCATCAACATCTTTCGCTTACCCCAGAAAAGCTGACATCCTTTGGCTCCCTGTAACACATGTACTGTGCAAAGTAAACCCAGTGACGCTGACTGGAAGAGTATATAAGCTTAAAGATAGTGAAGTTCAACAAACTGTTCAGTACTTCACAGACTACTACAAGGAGTTCTGAGAACTACAAAAGACTTTCTTTACACTGTAAGTTTGTTTTCACAATGTAACAATTTTTTATTTAAAAAAACATGTTTCTATTGCACTTTGGTTTTGTATGGGAGGCGGGTATCATTTAATCTAAAAACTTCTGGACTATCATTTTTCATACAGATTTTGATTTTACTGTGGTATTTAAATTTTGATTTTATTGTTTCCTGTAAAATACTGTTAGGTCTATTAAAAGTAGGTAGAACAAATAAAAATAAAAAATAAAAAATATATATATATATTATATACATCAAGAAACGGACTGTAGCAGAAAGTGATTGAAATATATATATATATATATATATATATATATATATATATATATATATATATATATATAACTATTTATTTAGACCTAAAGTTAGTTACTTTTACAGGTTTACAGGTATAAAAACCTAAAATGGACAGATGGTAAGCTTTGCATTGTGCGTGAAATAGGCTTTTTTAAATCAAAATCTAATGCAAAGCTTTTTTTAAAAAGACTTTATTATATGTTCCCATTATGAAACTTACAAAAACAATTAAAAACCATATAAAGATAACTTATGAACTTTTTCAAAAAATTTTAAGGGGTGCATTTTGAAAAATTCAAAATCAAAATTTTGATTTTGATTTTTGGAATAAAATGTTTCCTCTTGACCCCTAATTTTTAAAGAGCATAAAAAATGCTAAAAAATGACACCTCTCCCGGCTTTCTATCTCAACTAGGAGAGCTACAATCGCAGTTCAAAAATGTCATGTACCGGCGTTTTTTGAAAACTTTACATAGCTGTAATTTCCAAACCGGTTGACATATTTCAAAAAACTTTTGTATTTTTCTTAGTCTATATGAAGGTAACCAAATTTAATCAAAATCTGAGATGGTACAGAAAAAAAGTATTTTTTTGTTTGTTGATTTGACATGGAATGACCCAATAGCATACTGGTGCAGTAAGCAGTGTGAGGAAGTGGGAGAAGCTGTGCTTCACTTTGAAGCATCTCTTGAATTCTACAAGACTAATATAATCCAGTTATTGCACTCTGTTCAAACATAGGAGAACCCCGAATTTAGAACTCTGTTAAAATAATTATACAATATCCATGATACAAAATAAGTAAATATACTCATTATACTCATACAGTGTCATCCTCATTTATTACTCTACTCGACCATATAGTTTATATTTTTTTTTTGTATTTTACTTCCATGTTCCGTAAGGAAGTGGAAGTATGGTAAACGCAAAAAAAAAACGTGTTCGAGATAAAGGCTGATTCTGATTCTACTATCCTCAAAACATGAAGAAAAGTAATTTTCTGAAAAGTGTGAGTGTAGAATTTTTTCTATGGCGAACGATAACTGCCATAAATTCAAAGAGAATCAAACAATTTGTTATATATGCACCTGAGTTGTAGAGGACTCAAGGCCTATTGATTTTGGTGAAGATAAGTTAAGAGGCAGGGGTAGTTTACCTGCAATGTTTTACATTTTAACAAGGCGAGTACTGAATTACTTCCATGTTCCATAAGGAAATGGATGTATGGTGATCGTGAAAAAATCGTGTTCGAGATAAGTGCTGATTCTGATTGTACTACCCTCAAAACATGAAGAAAAGTCATTTTTCGATGTCGATTTTTCGACACCTGTGTGGGTGTGTGTCTGTCTGTGTGTAGATTTTTTCTATGGAAAACGATAACAGCCGCAAATTCAAACAATTTTTTTGCATACAGCCCTGCATTGTAGAGTTCTCAAGACCTATTGTTTTTTGTGAAGATCGGTTAAGGGAAAGGGGTAGTTTACCTGCAACGTTTTATGCTTTAACAAGGGTAATTTTTTCTATGACAAACAATAACTACCGTAAATTCAAACAGAACCAAATAACTTTTTTCATACCTACCTCCCTGAATTATAGAGAACTCAAGGTCTTTTGATTTTGGTGAAGATCGGTTAAGAGAAAGGGGTAGTTTACCTGCAACGTTTTATGTTTTAACAAGAGTAATTTTTCTTATGACGAATGATACCTGCTGCACATTCAAAGAGAATCAAATAATTTGTTGCATACATTCCTGAATTGTTAAGTACTCAAGGTCTGTTGATTTTGGTGAAGATCGGTTAAGGGAAAGGGGTAGTTTACCTGCCACGTTTTATGTTTTAACAAGAGTAATTGTTTCTATGACGAACGATAACTGCTGCACATTCAAACAGAATCAAATGTTTTGCATGCATCCCTGAATTGTAGAGTACTCAAGGCCTGTTGATTTTGGTGAAGATCAGTTAAGAGAAAGGGGTAGTTTACCTGCAACGTTTTATATGATAACAAGGGTGATTTTTTTCTATGACGAACGATAACTGCTGTAAATTCAAACATAATCAAATAATTTTTTGCATACATCCCTAAATTGTAGAGAGCTGAAGGCCTGTTGATTTTGGTGAAGATCGGTTAAGGGAAAGGAGGTAGTTTACCTGCAAAATTGTATGTTGTAACAAGAGAAATTTTTTCATGACGAATGATAACTGCCGTAATTTGAAACAGAATCAAATAATTTTTTACATATGTGCCTGAGTTGTAGAGGACTCAAGGCCTATTGATTTTGGTGAAGATGGGTTATGGGGAAAGGGTAGTTTACCTGAAACATTTTTTGTTGTAACAAGAGTAAAGTACTTAATTTTGATAAATATAGTATCCTGATAAGATCTTAATAATCCACTGTAGAAACGTAGATGAAATATCTATAAAAGAAGAGGCTAGTTGAATGGGGTGGGGGTAATTTTGTATAAACAAAAATTATAGTTGAAGGGGGAGGGGATAATTTTTTTTATACAATATACTACATTATCGGCAACAAAGAAGTAGTTTGTTGTTAAAATTTCTTCCCGGCCTGTTTGACCTACGGCCAATGTTTTCTGCAAAACCAGATGGTTCGGCAGTGCCATCGACTTCCATCACCAGTGAAAATCGAGTCCGATAACCTGAGGTGGTATACGTTAGTGACCACAGTACTGTGGTTAAGGCTGAAGCAGTAAGTAGAAAGAAGTAGTTTCTATGGAAATATTTCATTTCGAAAATGATTATAAATATAAATCTTAGAACATGGAAGTCATGTATGGTTCTCCATACCGATTTTTTTGATAAATAAAGTATCCTGAAAAGAAGGTCATAATAATCCACTATAGAAAGGTAGATGAAATATCTATAAATTAAAAGGTAGTTGAAGGAGGACATAATTTTTTCACGTTTAGTATTGAGTTTGGCGAAATTAAATAAAAATGCATTTAAACTTTTTCAAACAATTGTAATTGTTGTTGCCAGGCTTACATCTCCATACTTTTTAAATGGACAGTGCCTAAACCGACAACAACACAACGCGTGAAAGCCAAAAAAGTGTCCAGCGTGGACAGAGATTTGCTTCTTGTGGGTCGCTGGCCAGTGAACGTGGACATGTTTACAGAGGAACGGTTCACAGACAGACTTTGTCTTTAGGGAATGAACCATCTGCAAGATGCTCAGGGTTCATGAGTGACTGGAGTACTTCTTCTTTCCTGCATGTTTGTTCTGTGAAATGTATACTGTAGATTGCAGCTTTACTCTGAGCAACGCTCCTTAGGGAACGTTGAAAATGTTTGTCCATGGTGGACCCTCATACACACTAAAACCTGCTCTGATGTTTTGATTACGGCATTACGGATTACGGTTTTGAAAACTTTGGAAACTTGAGCACTACTTAATGGAGATTAAACATCAACTTTTACAACCTTTTAAATTTTATGCATATTTTGAAGCAATGAATGTTTTAATAAATTAACACAATCTGTGTACTTGTTTCTATTGTGATATAAGAATTACAAACTAATATGTGCAGGTATGTATATACGAAAAATATATAAATATTTTTCTCCTCGAAAAATTGTTTTCCCCTCCTGGAAAATATTTTGACCTCTCTGATAGCTAGTTATTTACCAGCCTGTGTGGAATGTAGCGTTATGACATGGATCAGAACGGTGGGTGTTGAACAAACAGAAGACAAACATATTAAGGAACAAATGTTTTTTTAAGAAATTTATATTATCCGGATGAACAGAATCGTCGCTCAGGAAATCAGAAGATGAATGGAAAGAAAGGCTCGATTTTAAAAAAGAAAAATGACTAGTATGGTATTGACAGGAAATACTTTGATAACACTACAGACATTATTCACCCTTGGCCAATAACGCCCAGCAAGAGTCCAAATCCATTACAGGAATTAGATCACAGCTCCCTTTGACCAGCTCTTCATTTGACCTACAAACATTTTATCCAAAAGTACAGTCCTTCCTTATGAATGTTAGGGATAGTCTTCACCCACCTGACATGGGAGTACCATTTTAGCTGATACGTCATTACTGCAGAACCCAAGCATCCACTAATTTGATGTTTTGTCACCATATCTAGCTCTGCTTCTTGTCAAATATACATTAAAGAGACAAACGTAAAATTCTGCACCTGTCAAGACTTGGTTGTAGAGTAAAGAACGTAAGTTTTCGTGGCTCCGTGCTCAGAGCACCCGTACTCAGAATGCCTATCGACAAATACTAGTAGCGGTCACTAGTCCTTCTTTGGTCTTTTTGATTTGCAGAGATAATGAACATAGTGTCCTCCTGTGAAGATATCTTGAGTCTGATCCTCGTCCAAAATTGCCGGAGGTATTTGTACAGATGACAAACTGACATGTCAGATATTGTTTTTGACATGTTAAACTTTATCAATTCGTGTATGACATCTTTTTTTGTACCGATCACTTTTTAGTCTGTTTTCGCGATCATGTAAACCTTTATCTTTAGGCGAGTGGTTGCACTGACTTCGTAATTTTTCACTCGTCATTTACTAGCTAATTGTGGTAGTAATTAACTTTAATTTATATGACGTCTTTATTATTGCACTTTTCTACAATAATTTTGCATCACCATACGCGTTTAAATGTCCTTACTCTAATGATGTTTTTAGAATTGTGATACGTCTTTGGTAACAGGTAAAAAAACATATTTATTAATTTATTTTAATCATGTCAATACCTGATTTAATAATAAAAACCAACAATTCATACATCACCCTTCTCGTAGTATTATACATGTCCATGCTGGTTCACACACAAATGCTGTAAACAATTCCATCAGCAAGTGTACGCTTTGGACAGGCCAGCGCATGTATACGCCTGTACTTTCATGCACAAAATCTTCCCTTGGGTAAATATGCAAATATATGTATTGTTGCAATATATACAGTAGACTCCCGACTATCCGGCCTAAAGTGGCGGAATGGGAGGCAGTAACAAAAAAGCCGGATAGGCCGGAATTCTAATTTTACTCACTTCCTGCCCCACCCATACCATTAAAAACACGCTTTTTATACCAAAACCCGCTCTTATTTCATATTTTCTGACCTCTTGGTACAGGCCAGTACTTTATAAATGTTTGTTATGCACTGTATTGTACGTTTTAAAAATTTATTACAGAAAAAGGAAGTCGAAGAATAAAAATATTGTATACACATTTTAAGAAAAATTTTTATATGTCTAACTTAATTGCAGGAAGCATAAAATGATGTACACTGTACAGTATGAATACATACAATTTTAAAATAAACAATGTAATGGGGCAAACTAAGGGGTTTTGTAAGTTCCAAATATTCTTGTAACAATTTGTGGTCAACCAGGCTAGGCAACACTTTTAGATCACCAAATGTGTGACTTTTGAGAACACCCGGTAGTCAGTTCGGTGTCATGCAGTGTAAGGTACAAAAGCAATTATAACATTGGAATGTGTACGAGCGCGCGTGTATGCCACTTTTTGCGACGTAGAAATTACCACGAAGCGACGGTGCTGGACTGATTTCCATTACGTCATGCTAATAATGAAATTTTACAACCAATCACAATCGAGTATGGACCCGTTTCCTGTGGTGAATGAGAGCAGGTGGACTGGTAGAGACGCTTAGCCATTTTTTTGGACGCTAGCAGTCGGCACCATACATTTACAGTGAACAGTCGTAATTTTCAACGCAGCCTCGGGCGTGTTCCTGATAGGTCAAAATATTAATATCGGTCTATCCAGGAGTGTATAAAATGTAACAGCAGTGTGTTAAAACGATAAAGAGAATCGAAGTGGCGAGTATCTAACAGTTCGTCTTGATCAGAGTGAGTGGTCTAGCGGAAAGTATAAAACGAGACATGTGGTAACGCTATGGATACGGAATACACTAAGTACAATGTATAGTTAAATTTAATTGGCCAGAAGTGAAGTGAAAGTCATATTTATATTAAATGAAACAATAATAAAGAGCTCAGTAAACAGGAATTTTTGAGAATGAGAGAGAGTGTGGAAGTAGAAAGAGAGATGAATACCCTAAGTACTGGTTCATAGTAAAAAATGTCTACAGTATAATTTGAAGTAGAGTAGTTTTGTATTATTTTAAAAAAGGGAAAGAAATTAATGGTTTGTTGAGAGAATAATAAAATAATATTTATTTTTAACATAAACATGTGTTAGCTAAGTTATTACGCCATAACCATTTCCTATACTTTGTTGCTGAAAAACTCGTCTAACGTTCCGGGGAATTTTCTGAATTATGGGAGGTCAGATCGCAAAATTGTTCCAGTGTTTTTAATTAAGGTAAAGTGTAAAGGTTTCCATATCTATCCTTTTAAAGATATTGGTGGCGGCCCTGAAGTTCTGATGGTGTTTGGAATAAGGTAAATTTGCGAGAAAAGATCGCAAGGTAGGTAAGATTCTAGCAGGTAATATTTATTAAAAAATGTTTATTTAGTTACAATTGGCGAGCCCCTGTCAGGATATTCGTATATATATTATATGAATTAGACCTGTTTTGAAGCACAGAAAATAGGATTTGGGTAAACGGCATATTTGTGAAATTATTGTATATGTTAAACGTATATTTTATGGTTATGTTTTGGTAGCGTAGCGTACGAAATTATTGTGCGTTTACTTTTACGTATTGATAACGATTTTATGTGTGGAGTTAAATTGAATAATTATCGAGTAATAGAAGGGTTGTAATTGTGTTATATAAAGGGTATTATAATAAAAAATTTTTGTTGAACATGGCTGAGGCACAAATAACGGAAATAGATTTCGCGTAGGAGGAATGGGAAGGGGAGTTCAGAGGGATTGTGGATAGAATGACGGATGATGAGTGGTGTAAACTGGATGATAATTTGAGACGAATGGAAGAACAAGAAGAGGGAATATTCGCTGAAATTAAAAAGGATAGTGATGATACTATTAATGATGATAAAAAACGAACGGAAGAGTGTAAACAAGAAAGTAAATTAAATCAGACAATGGATAAGGCGGTAAGTGAAGGGGTTAGTGAAAGTAACATAGTTGAAGTGATAGTGTTAGAGAATAAGACAGTGAATAATGATAATCATGATAGTGTAGCGGGGGTAGAAAATGGTAGAGACAGATCAAGCAAACGAGAATAAAGGCGATCCGGGAACAGGTAATATGAGTGAGTCGAATCAAGAGCTGATAAAAATGTTCCAAGTAATGTTAGACGAAATGTTTAGTAAACAAAACCCAAAATTAGATGACATGTTTAAAGAACGTTGGAAACCAGATACAGATAAATTAAAAGAGAATAAAGAAAGTGACCTAAACCAGGTAAGTAGTTCTGATAGTGGAGGTAATAATGATGACGATACTTTGATAAACAACAGTGTTAGTTTAAGTGCAGTGAAGATAAAAAACGACGAGGTAAGTGAAAATAACGAAGATATAAGTGATAATAGTAATGCTGTTAGTTTAAATGCAAAACAGGTGGCAGTAGACAAGATGAGTAATAATGTTAATTATGATGATGTTAACAAAGTAGTTGAAAATGAGGTATCTATGTATGATAGATACATTAAGTAATAGTGGTGAAAATGAGAGTGGAAGGTTAGTTGGGATTAGTAATGGAGTGTTAGTGAGTGTTGATGAGTTGGAGAAAGAATGGAGAGAGAGTCTAAAGGGAGAGTGGAGACAAAGGGCAGATTTCCCCGGTGTAGTAGGTGAAGTAGAGACTTCACGTGTGTTTAGCAAGAAAGTGTATTTGGTAGACGAAAGGTCTAAAAATAATTCCCTTGTGTATTATGATTTCCCTGGAAAAGCCAGGATGTGTTATAAAATGTTGTGTTGCCCTTTGCGTGGTATGATAGAGAGAAGGTGAAATGGTGTTATGATGAGAGGTATTTTGAGAGAGAGGGAGTGATAGAGTGGTTCAAGTTAAATAGAGGTTATGAGGGGTTAGTTAAGAGGTTAACATTTGAGAAAGTAGACTATATGAAAGATTTACCTCATGCAGTAAACGTTGATGATTGTTTTGATGATACCACTGTCGGTGATAAGCACTTACCTTGCGATGTAATTGATGTAGTAGATGCCTATTATGATGAGATGATTATGTATCAAATTATGACAGATAAAAATGATGGAGACTGGACATTAACCAAAGTAGACGTGGCATATGATAGAATAATAATGGGGGATAATCCTGTGAATTATTATTATGGGATAATGGATGGAATGAATTCAAACGGTTATTATATTAATGGTAATAATATAATGAATTTAAATAAAAATGAAAATTGTTATATTAAAATAAGATTAATTTTCGATGATGGTGGTTAGACAGTTATTGTTAATGAACATTTAATTATTTGAGTTAATGGTAATTACTTGGCTTACTTATGTAATGAGGTGTGGTAAACAATGAAATATGACAAAAATTGTAGATAAATTTGTATTGATGTTAAATATATTTTGTTAAGGTTATGTACATTGTATTTAATATAGTCAATTTACAGGTTAGTTCGAGGTCATGTCGGTAATAATATTTTGTTTGAATTGAATAATTAACAGTATGTAATCATGAATCTTTATAATGAAAATTAAATTAATGTAAAATGTTGAGATAGAAATCTTGGTAGTCAATTTGAAAGTTTTGATTTGAAGGTTATTAAAAAAAAATGATAAATGAATTTTATTATGAAAGTAAATAAATGCAAGAAGAAATTAAATGAATTGAAATTATTTTGAATGATGTAATTAAAGTAACTTAGTGTTTTGAAAAATTATGGAATTAAATTAATTTGAGATGGGTTAATTAGTTTAAAAGATGAAAATATGTGTAATAAATTTAAATAATTTATTTTGAATCGAATAGTATAATAAATAATTATAGGTTGCTGATTAAAATGTTTAATAGAAAGTCAAAGTTGAAGTGATAATGCAAGATAAACAGCTAAAATGTTTAGTCAATAGAAATTGAAATTAAAATTTGAGTAATGTTAGTAAATTTTATTCAAATTCAGAGATGAAGTGTTTTATGTTAACCTGAGGTTAGTAATGTTTATTTTGAGTCTAGGTTTTTGTGAAATATAAATGTTTATTTGATTAGGATGTAATTAGGTATAGATGTGAAACATGTCTTATATATTTTAAATGTGATTCCCCATTTTTGGGCGGTCACGGCTTCACCGAACCCTGACCATGGATTTGGATTATTGGTAACAAGATGTGGGTAGGCTTATTGTACCCTAACCATACTTGTTATTATTTTCAAAATTGGTGACTTTAGAAATTAAACGGGGGGGGGGGTGAATCAGGGGAAATCAACATAACTAGGGAACAGTGGCTACCATCGAATGAGATGGTAGACCATTTAAGGGCATATAAATAAATTTTAGTAGGATGTCTTATATGGTACTGGTGTCTTATATGCCAGTAATGCCGAATGTTTTATAATGCCGAAACAAGAACGGTGTAAGCAGCGTTTACACCATAAAAAACTTCAGTTCTTGTGGAAGCAAATGGGCGCTACAGTCCAACATAGAGAGCAATAGAGTGTGTGGAAAGGAACTGGCCGTTACAAACCAGGGGCATAAATATAGCATTTATGAAAATGTGTAGATGCCTTGCACAGTTTACCCGTGAGGTTATTTACCAAATTGTAACGGGGTTAGGGGGGGATATGATAAAATGATGTGGAAGAAGGAGTATAACTGAATAGTCAGTTATAGATTATGATGTGATCATAGTCACTGTGAAGTTGAAGTTGATTGTTCTGATGATCTAGATAGCTGTGGTTTTAAATAATTTGCTGTACGGTATTAATCCTGTTTTGCATTGTACAAAGTTAAACGAGGTAATCTGCCTTATAAGAGAGACATTAAATATGTTCTAATGAAAATGTAAGATGGAAATATGCATAAATTGAACTCATAGTTGAACTGTTAAATTAAATTTTGTGTTTGAATCCTATCTTGTAAAAGTATCACGATAGGTAGTTTCAATCAAATGTACCATGTTATATTAAGGGTATATGGTAAACCAAATATTTATGTATTAGTGGATAAATAAGATGAGCAACCAGTACTTTGCAAAAGACAAACCAGTACGGGCTAAGAGGAAACCAAATCAGTTGGGGATATGGCATTGTGAAAGACCAGTTATTGATGTTTTTGTTTGGTTGTTATAGTCTTGTGATACTGTGGTGGCGTGCCTGTCTGACTTTATGGTGTTGGGATCTCGACAAGAGAAGTCCAGTAAGGTCATGCAGTTGCAGCCGCAGTCACCGGACTAGGGGGGTAAGTTACCCATGATTTTAATAAGGAATTACGGAGGGTTGTGGCGCCATACTCTTACTGGTCCTCTTAGGTTTTAGCAATGAGAGTTTTTCTGTTTCGGCAGAAAACCTCTCATTGGAGGGTTATTGTAACGGGGGCAAACTAAGGGGTTTTGTAATTTCCAAATATTCTTGTAACAATCTGTGGTCAACCAGGCTAGGCAACACTTTTAGATCACCAAATGTGTGACTTTTGAGAACACCCGGTAGTCAGTTCAGTGTCATGCAGTGCAAGGTACAAAAGCAATTATAACATTGGAATGTGTACGAGCGCGCGTGTGTGCCACTTTTTGCGATGTAGAAATTAACACGAGGCGACGGTGCTGGACTGATTTCCATTACGTCATGCTAATAATGAAATTTTACAACCAATCACAATTGAGTATGGACCCGTTTCCTGTGGAGAACGACAGCAGGTGGACTGGCAGAGACGCTTAGCCATTTTTTTGGACGCTAGCAGTCGGCAACATACATTTACAGTGAACAGTCGTAATTTTCAACGCAGCCTCGGGCGTGTTCCTGATAGGTCAAAAATATTAATATCGGTCTATCCAGGAGTGTATAAAATGTAACAGCAGTGTGTTAAACAATAAAGAGAATCGAAGTGGCAAGTATCTAACAGTTCGTCTTGATCGGAGTGAGTGGTCTAGCGGAAAGTATAAAACGAGACATGTGGTAACGCTATGGATACGGAATACACTAAGTACAATGTATAGTTAAATTTAATTGGCCAGAAGTGAAGTGAAAGTCATATTTATATTAAATGAAACAATAATAAAGAGCTCAGTAAACAGGAATTTTTGAGAATGAGAGAGTGTGGAAGTAGAAAGAGAGATGAATACCCTAAGTACTGATTCATAGTAAAAAATGTCTACAGTATAATTTTAAGTAGAGTAGTTTTGTATTATTTTAAAAAAGGGAAAGAAATTAATGGTTTTTTGTATTGTTTAAATTAGCAGCCATCCTTACTATTTCTTTTATAAATCTGCTAACTGCTATAATTTTTATTGTTCGACTAAACTTTTCGTCATCACTGACATCATCAGGTCTTAAACAACCTAGACATATTGTTGACAACATCAGGTTGTTTAAGACCTGATGATGTCAGTGATGACGAAAAGCTTAGTCGAACAATAAAAATTATAGCAGTTAGCAAATTTATAAAAGAAATAATTAATGGTTTGTTGAGAGAATAATAAAAAAATATTTATTTTTAACATAAACATGTGTTAGCTAAGTTATTACGCCATAACCATTTCCTATACTTTGTGCTGAAAAACTCGTCTAACGTTCCGGGGAATTTTCTGAATTATGGGAGGTCAGATCGCAAAATTGTTCCAGTGTTTTTAATTAAGGTAAAGTGTAAAGGTTTCCATATCTATCCTTTTAAAGATATTGGTGGCGGCCCTGAAGTTCTGATGGTGTTTGGAATAAGGTAAGTTTGCGAGAAAAGATCGCAAGGTAGGTAAGATTCTGGCAGGTAATATTTATTAAAAATGTTTGTTTTGTTACAACAAAACATTAATGTAAAACGTAGGCCTAATTCTTTAAAAAACGATTTAAACTTATTTTACTGTTCATTGATAAATGATTACACAAATGTGAAACGGTAGGCATAAAATAAAAAAGTAAAAACTTAGTTTTTAGTTTTTGAAAAAGTCCTTGATAGACGACTGCTTCTCTCTTTTAGTCATCTTCCATGATGCAATGACCCTCCACTTACACAACCAGATGATATCAGCTGGCGTCGCTTCCTCCTGCTGACTAATGTACTGCAGCGCTGCCTCAATCATCTTGAATCCTTCAGAATATAGACGAGATTTTTCCTGTCATCTAAAGATGCCTCCTCCCCCTCTTCTTCTATTTCTTCTCCCTGTGTCACCATTTCCACAATATCGTTATCAGTTATTTCATCAACTTCGTCGTTTGTCATCAATTCTCTAATATCCTTTGCATTGACATCGTCACAGCCCGGTACTTTTTCCAGCAACAAAACAAATTTATCATTTTAATTTTCCACTTTGGTTTCACACACGGGTTCAAGGTTGAAATGTCTAAGTGATATGTTTGGAATCTCTTCCCATGCTTCGGCCAACCACCTTATGACATCTAGCATGTCAATGTCGTTAAATAGTCTTCATTATTATCAATCGCTGATATCAACAAACTGAGAAGACGCCAGCGATGTTTTTCTTTAGCATTTCAAGGACGCCCTGGTCCATCGGCTGACAAACAACCATCACATTGCCTGGTAAAAATAAAGCTTTGATGTCTTCATCTGTGAGTTCGTCAGTGGCCGGATGCGAAGGTGCCTTGTCAAGAACTAGCACAGCTTTTTCGGCAAACTGTTGTGTTCCAAATGTTTTTCTACAGTCGGTACAAATTATTTTGGAACCAGGTTTTAAAGATTTCTGAATTCATCTGTGTTTTTGATGTGTGTAATACAGGGGTAGTGATGCCTGATCTTCAAGTTTTTTAAAAACTTGATTTTAAAATCCAATTTCTTTGATTTTGCTATTAAAGTCAACCAAAGCTTGTGGTTGCCGGTTGTATTACTGCAAGCCAAGATGGTGACACGTTTTCCTTGCTTTTCTTCTATCCTGGTGCAGCAGCTTCTTTTTTTGATGCAAGCGTTTTTCTAGGGAGCATCTTACAATTTAAACCAGTCTCATCGCAGTTGTACAACTGCTCCCTAGAAGTTCCCTTCTTTTCAATAAGCTTAGTCTCTCTCTGAACAAAGGTACAGCCTCTTTATCGGCAGATAAAGCCTCCCTACTTATGGTAATCTGGCAAATACCAAATCATTTTTTCCACCGATCTAACCATCCATCACTGGCAGTAAATTCTGAATCTTCTTCTATTTATCACTTAAATTGCAATGCTTTTACCTGCAATATCGGCCCAGTAATAGGCAAGCCTTTTCCTCTTAAGTGTTCATGCCACAAAAGTAAAGCTTCCTCAATTTCTTTATGCTTACCTTTCAGCATGCTTTTTCTTACTTTCATTCCACTTCCACTAGCTCGGGCAGCACACCATTTTTCAATTTCTGCTAGATTTTTCTTCCAGTCACCAACTGTACTTTTCCCAACTCCTAACACCGAAGCAATAGTTTTTGTCATTACCCCAATGTCCAGTCGTTTTATATAGTGCGTAGTTTCTCCTCCATAGTCACTACAACCTTTTTTCGTTTATCATCCATTTCATAATCTTCAACGAAAAAAAAAAACAACGAAGCATACCAAAAAACAATTTACGATCATAACCATGTGTATTTACTAATTAATACATTTAAATCATCAAATTGTTGCTCTCCCACTTACCTTAAAATTTTCCTCTCAGCCCAGGTCCCGTCACACGAACCTTGAAATGCAAGGATGATTGCAAGGCTATATTAATAACGTACGCAAACTCGCATTTATGAAGAGAAACAATTACAATTTTATTCCATTCTTTAAAACCTTTTAACATTTTATCTACTTCTTTTAAATTCTACTCAAAGTTACTCAAATTTTCTGCTAACTTAAACTTCTGTCTTCACATCCTTTACTATTACTTTTGTTATTTAACATAAACAAGACCTTGAATCATTTTATACTGACAAATATACATTTATTAATACATGAACCTAACTATCTTATTTTATTATAGACGACCCAGATTGCTGCACACTCTACTCTCATTCCATCAATTTACCCCACCCCATTTACTTATTTTAGAGATCTCATAAAAAAAAAAAAAATTTAATTTTATACTGTTACGTATTTTGGTGGCCTCCTCCCCGACCGCGTGGCGCGTCTCACACCAAGTCCTTTTTACGGTGTCCCAAAAAGTTTATTATTCCATGTTTCCTTCTTCTTCGTCAACAACTACACTCACTATTTATTTTACAGCCTCATTTTACTACGGATAGCTTTTCTAATTAATATTTTTAATTTTATTGAGGCTCCACGTCTGGTAGTTCGCCTGGCCAGACGAAGCGTTGGTTGAGGACTACCACGAGAGTTAACAGAAAACCTCACTTCTAAACTTTTTGAACAAGACGGATATCAATGCCTTCTGGTGCTAAAGTCCCCGTCACTGCACATCAACACGTGCTACTCCCGTGTGTTGGACGTCGACGAAATCTCACTGCCTCTCTGCACGTCACACAAATGGGCGTGACTTATCCATACTTCCACCAGCTCGGACCACGTGCGAACAAAATTAGTTACTTCGTGCCATATTGGTTTTTTGTCTAAGTGTCCCATCCGCGCGCCTGGTTGTTATTGCGCGTTGGTGTGTATAACCCAGCCCTTAAGTTCTGCGAATTCAATTGCGTTGTCGAACACACGCTGCATTCCATTGTAGCTGGTTGTTAGCTACAAAGTTTTTACTCTTCTCCCCAACGGAAAACACAGGCATGTGCGCACTGGAATTCTGTGAATTAAACTGTTGTTGACCACGCCGCATCCAACGCACTGAACCATTTTATGTAGGTGACTCGCTGTTTTGGGCCCGTATAAATTGAATCAAACAGAATAAAATTACAACAAAATATAATACCCCTTTTTGCCCCATCACAATACCCCCCCCCAATGAGAGATCTTCTGCCGAAACAGAAGAAATCTCATTGCTAAACCCCTAAGAGGATCGATGAGGATATGGTGCCGACAACCAGTTGTTAATTCTTAACACATCATGGGTAAACTACCCCCCTAGCTCGGCGACTATGGCTGCACCTGAACGAGATTTTGGACTTCTCTATACGAGATCCCAACACCATAAAATCGAACAGACCTGCACCACAGCGCACCTAACCTTCTAACATGCCACCCCAAACTCCAAATCCCAGGCCTTATACCATGCCAGATCCTCAACCAATATGTTTCCCCTTGTCATGCATACTGGGTCGCCTTTGGCAAGTACTGGGCGCATACACACACTCATAACCTTTCTAAACAAACTCATCATTTAAAATTCCCAAAAATATTTATCGTTAAATTAAAAAAATCAGTTAAGTTACTTCCTCAAAATAAAAAAAAAAAAAATCTGTTACATGAATCCATCAACTCTATTAATTCTCTTCAATACTAATAACAATCCTAAAGAAAAACAAATTGAACACCTTATTAAAACATGAATTCGCTTACTCTAACATTTGTTTACACATATATTCTAAACAATATAATTCATTAAACACTAGTAACACACATCAACGATAATATACTTAAAACTCAAACATCATCTATATGGCAGACGGTCAAAAATCAAAAAAAATTTTTTTTTTAATTTTAATTTATCAAAATATACTTTTCTCAGTTTTTAGAAACATTTAAAATCATTTAATTCAATGAAACAGCAAAATTGCATCAATCAATTGCCAGAAACTGGTCTTGTCTATAACATCAACCATCAGCTGATCTCTCTGGGTCAAGTCAACGACCTTGACATACCTATGTTATACAAAGCTACATCATAAAGTACATAAAACATCTTTAAAATTTCTCTCTTCTAACATAAGACAGCATAATAAAATGGAACATTCAAAATTAACATGGTTATTATTATCTTACAATAAACAATAAAATTTTCATTTAAATTGACCGAAATTACACATTGTATAGCTTTATATTATTTTCAAGTTCTATTCAAATCTGTCACTAGCTTCAATTCTTTTTACATTTTGACTATGACTTTCTTTCTTTAATATTCTCATTCTCAATTAGTTTGGGTGACTTAATTATTCATAATAATTTGATTTACAACTTGGCATTTATATATTTATAATCTTCCCCCCTGCTGACTCTAATACTTCCTTAACAACTTTATCCCGTATGACACCCAACTATCAAAATATCTACCACTCATTCTCTACTCCTAACTTACTACTCAACTCATTTCGCATCATTCTACCTTTATATAAAAAAAATACTCTCTACCCCTTTGTACTCAGGATGTGTGTTCCCTTCCCACTGCTCACTCCCTTATGTTGGTTCCTGGACTCCCCCTAGGTAACCCTTTCCGGCGCTAATCAGTTCCCTTCCCGCCACAACGCTTTTCGTTGAGGACTCCTTATCACACCACCCCCCTTACAAAATTACCCATCAACTAATTACTCTCCCATTACATCACTTTCATTTACAAAATATCTCCATTTATTTATTACCTCAATATATCCCTCATTACTCTACATATTTTCCCCATATCTACTGTGTCACTATTACATCTCACATTCTACATTACATTAATTCACAACAATATTATTCTCTCTAGTACCCCTTTAAACTCAACATGGACTGATCTAAATGTCCTAACTCAATAATAATCACCCAAAATCTCACATTTACCATCTTTTACAAACCATTTACAACTCTTAACTATCTCAATTCATTTTACCATCATTTAAATTAAAATCTTTTAACCACATTGAAATCATTATATTCAAGCATTTAATTACATTGAAAAATTTGTAAATTATTTGTAAGTGACATACTATAGTTATAACTCCAGCAATCAGCTGATTTTCTTGGCAGGGTGAATGACCTTACTACAAATTTTTTTTTTTTTTTTTTAAATTATATAAAGTGCCTATGTTTATAAATTCTTACCACTAACATATTAACAATAATGACACAATAAAACATACTAAACAGAATCTGATAAACATCTTATATATTTAAAAGTCTTTTGAGTGTTAGCAAAGTCTTTCATGAAATCATTACACAGAGCACATCACATTTAAATCACTTACTACTAAACAGCCTATCTAGTACAATAGTATTTTTGAATCAAAATAAAACATTATAATTGACTCTATCACTTAAAATTGGTTGCTCTCATAGGGACATACATCGCTACTCATTGAGTCATAGTCATAGCAACAGTTACTGAACAGCTCTATGGATTGTCAACCCCCAACTCTCTCTATAGAGTCGTGTTATAAGTTGACCACCCGCTGTTTACAGAGGTCATCACCCTCTCACTGCATTTACAGCTACACTCCCACTACATCGTTACTTAAAGTCCCCCCTTTTACCCAGTTACAATTAGGTAACCACCTGCCGGATGAACCGGATCGAGCGTTTGCCTTATGCACAGATGCTATATCTGTGCCCCTGGCTTGTAATTGCCAGCTCCTTTACCACACACACTATTATTTTCTGATGGTGGACTGTTGCGTCCATTTGCATCCCCAAGAACTGAAGTAACATGTATAAGGTATAATCGCTGACTATACCGTTCTTGGTTCAGCTTTACATAAAAATTCGGTATTACTGATGTCCGAGGACACCAGTGATCCTACTAAAATGATTCACACACCCTTAATATGGAACTATCGCCACCTTCGACGATAGCCGCTGTTCCATAGTTATGTAGTTTCCCTTGGTTACCCCCCTGGTTCAAATTCAAAATTCACCAATTTTGTAACTACTTACATAATTCCACGGCCAGGGCCTGGTGAAACCGTGACCGCCCAAAATGTGGGGAAACTACCAAAAGACATATAAGGCCAACGCTCACACCGCTACTGCAATTCACGGAAGGTCAACTCTTATATGTTTGGGTATATTAATTACTTGATTAATTTTCATTCTTAACATAATACATACAATACACTCATAATTAACATTGCGATCATTTCATTAAAACAAACAATTCATATTTAAGGTTGATCAGAAATTACACACCTTCCATCCTTGCATTTGCATATAAAATTATAATCATTATATTTTACTTTCAATTGAACTTCTATTAATTAATTATCAATTATTTATCCTTTACTATATCATTAACTTTTCCAAAAATCTTTCTTCATCACATTTCATTTAAAATTTGCTATTTAAACATTGAACATTTTGATTTATATAAATTGCATTATAAAATTTCATACTTACAGTACATCACTCACATACTGTCATAAACACACAATATCAACACCAAACACCCATAACTCCATGTACCTTCTGAAACATTTTAACAACCATGTTATTCTACAAACTAAATACAATTTAACATCTGTTTATTTATTAATTATTATCAAATTTAAATCTCATAAAATAATTTAAATTCATCATCACAACTCAATGATAACATTTTCAATCCAACAAAAAATATTTAATCATCTCAAATTATTTACTTCAATCAATTATTAAAAACACAACATATTTTAATTACCTTACTTCCACAATTACAATTCATTAATTACCAACTCATTATTTATCTTGTCTGATAAAATATTATTATTACTAAAATCAATTTCTATTACTTACACATTGTTTACATTACATACTTGTTACAATACACACAATCAATTTCACTAAAATTTATTTACAAATCTTTTGTCATTAATTGTTCAGTTTTCCACACCTCATTTCCAAATTCAGCAAGGTCATAACCATACATTAAAATATTTAATATATATAAAATGTCCATTCATTGATTTCTTATCTAACCGCCATCGTTGTATAGTAGTCTTATTTTTTTATAACACTTCTCATTCTTACTCACTCAATTTATTATTATTATAATAACCCATTAATTCTATGTCATTCATTGTACCATTATAATTTATAGTATTATTCCCTATTATTATTTCATAAACCTTGTCAACATTAGTTATTTTTGTCCAGTCTCCATCAGTATTTTTGGTTAACCTCAGGTAAGTTATTCTATCATTATTATATTCCTCTACCACAACATCAGGTAAGTTATTATCGTTTATAAAGATATTATCAAAATATTCATTTATCTCTCTTTCACAATGTAATTCACTTTTTCCATTTCTCTCAATATCTAAAACCTGCACTAACCTTTCATAACCTCTATTTATTTCAAAAATCTCTATCTCTCTCTTTCTCTCATCACAACACCATATCACATTTTCTCTCTCACTCCATGCAGAGGGTACTAACTCATAAAAATTCGGGGAACAACTCAAAGACCTCATGTCTTCCAATAATACAGGACTCTTGCCCTTCAACAACAACATCTGTAAACACCTTAGTTTACAACAGACCTGGGGAAAATTAACCCTCTGCTTCATACCCACAATATAACTCTCTTCACCCACTCTCTTTAACCCATCAACACACACTAACATTCCATTATTACATCCTACTTCCACTAAAACTTCATCAGCACTATCTTTAATTATATTCTCATAATTCTTACCCCTACTTACCTCCTTATTTGCCATCTGATCGTTTTTATTTTCGTTTAATTTATCTGTTTCTCCACTATTCTTTACCCCCACTATACTCTCAGAATTGTAATTAACATCATTATCATCACTACTCAATTCTTTACTATCTAACACTACCTCTTCCACTATTTTGTCATCATTAATATTTGTCATAATTATAACATTGTCATCTAACTTCTTATTCAGTATCTGATTGAATTTACATTCTAAATTTTTATTCGTTTCGTTAGCCATCTTCTCACAATTATTATTTATAGATTTTATGACCTGTTCTTTCATATTATTTAAATTTGTATTAATTACATTTACTTGCTCGCTAAACTTGAAATTCTGTTGCTTAATTTCGTTTCTGATCTCATTCAACTTTTCATTAAAATTATTTTTAATTTATCACTTTGTTCATCAAATCTAGCTTCAAAATTATTCTTTTGTTCATCAAATTTATTATTAAAATTACTTTTGATTTCATTGATTTCGTTTTTCAATTCTCTAAAATTGCTATCTTGTTTTTCTAAAGTGTTATACATGCTGTCTTGTTTTTCTAAACTATTGTACATCATATTATACAATCTTGTTAACATATTATCGTCATCAGATTTCTTATTTTGATTTACTAAAATAGGTGTTGAATGAATTGCAACTTCATTCATGATTTTCGATTTGTCTACATTACTTTCACTCGTTAACAGTGACTCTGTTTGGATACCTGAATCGCTTTTTATTTGACTTTCTGTCTGGCTGTCAGTGAAGCTGACATCATTGTTACTATTTTCCTTAGTATCCATTATTTACTCTTTATAATATTTGTTAATATAATCTACTCAATTTAACTACTCATAACACCATTTCAATCTTGTATAATTAAGTATACTACATATCTTTCAAGCTGTATGTAATTTATGCACTTTTACGTATTTTTTTCATATTGTTACTTAACCTTCAATCAAACTTGCATTTATTTGTAGGTACGGAATTTTAATTATTATTTAATTAATAAAATTCGTTCCAGTTCATGGCGCCATCTGTGTATTTACTAATTAATCATCATTTAAATCATCAAATTGTTGCTCTCCCACTTACTTAAAATTTTCCTCTCAGCCCAGGTCCCGTCACACGAACCTTGAAATGCAAGGATGATTGCAAGGCTATATTAATAACGTACGCAAACTCGCATTTATGAAGAGAAACAATTACAATTTTATTCAATTCTTTAAAACCTTTTAACATTTTATCTACTTCTTATAAATTCTACTCAAAGTTACTCAAATTTTCTGCTAACTTAAACTTCTCTGCCTTCACATCCTTTACTATTACTTTTGTTATATAACATAAACAAGACCTTGAATCATTTTACACTGACAAATATACATTTATTAATACATGAACCTAACTATCTTATTTTATTATAGACGACCCAGATTGCTGCACACTCTACTCTCATTCCATCAATTTACCCCACCCCCATTTACTTATTTTAGAGATCTCATAAAAAAAAAATAATTTAATTTTATACTGTTACATATTTTGGTGGCCTCCTCCCCGACCGCGTGGCGCGTCTCACACCAAGTCCTTTTTACGGTGTCCCAAAAAGTTTATTATTCCATGTTTCTTTCTTCTTCGTCAACAACTACACTCACTATTTATTTTACGGCCTCATTTTACTACGGATAGCTTTTCTAATTAATATTTTTAATTTTATTGAGGCTCCACGTTTGGTAGTTCGCCTGGCCAGACGAAGCATTGGTTGAGGACTACCACGAGAGTTAACAGAAAACCTCACTTCTAAACTTTTTGAACAAGACGGATATCAATGCCTTCTGGTGCTAAAGTCCCCGTCACTGCACATCAACACGTGCTACTCCCGTGTGTTGGACGTCGACGAAATCTCACTGCCTCTCTGCACGTCACACAAATGGGCGTGACTTATCCATACTTCCACCAGCTCGGACCACGTGCGAACAAAATTAGTTACTTCGTGCCATATTGGTTTTTTGTCTAAGCGTCCCATCCGCGCGCCTGGTTGTTATTGCACGTTGGTGTGTGTAACCCAGCCCTTAAGTTCTGCGAATTCAATTGCGTTGTCGAACACACGCTGCATTCCACTGTAGCTGGTTGTTAGCTACAAAGTTTTTACTCTTCTCCCCAACGGAAAACACAGGCATGTGCGCACTGGAATTCTGTGAATTAAACTGTTGTTGACCACGCCGCATCCAACGCACTGAACCGTTTTATGTAGGTGACTCGCTGTTTTGGGCCCGTATAAATTGAATAAAAAAGAATAAAATTACAACAAAATATAATACCCCTTTTCGCCCCATTACAACCAGAAACAGTGGCAAATGTATTCTGCATTGTTGACATCCGATATAAAACTGACAAAACAAAGAGCAGGTAGCAGGGCAGGGGGAAATCCGCAAGTCGCAACTTGTGTTTTGCACACGGCACGTAGGTTCAAAAACAGGCCGGATAGTACGGAGGCCGGATAGTCATGAGCCGGATAGTCGAGAGTCTACTGTATATACCAATAGGTGGAACTTGCATAAAGTAGTAATTTAACTCTTAGCGTATTATAGTATGTTGCAATGAAAATTTGTCAAAGTAAAGATTGCAAGTTCAGACATTGTATAATAGACAATATAATTGTACAACATGCCAAATTTGTTAGTTTAAGTTCATTTTTGTCAGTAAAAAAAAAAATCAGTGTTGTGAAGTAGTGCGAAAATATGCGTAGACATATGGCGAGAGTGTGTGTGTGTGTGTGTGTGTGTGTGTGTGTAACTATGTTATGGGATAATTATAATAAACAGATTAAATTAAACAATTTTCAGAAAATAAAAATTCTGACACGAGACACCAGAATACGCATAAATAAAAGACCTATCGGAGAATGGTAATACTTGTTCTTAAATTAAAGAACTAAATATATAAGTTTTTTATAAAGAAAGTTTTAGGACCCTAAAGAAAAGGAATAAAATAAGACAGATTTTATTTGCAAGCTTAACTTTGTCCGTAGACAATCTTTTGTAGGAAGAACATTATCTTTACTGAAGATGCAGAGTAAAGGAATTTTTCAGCTAATGAACGCTCGAGATTTGGATAAACTCTCATTTGATTTTATTGTACAAATTCAGTCTGACTCTGAACTCAATAACGTGTGGTCGTTGCTGCTAGTCTATGAGTGGTCTACAAACAGAGCATGACCAAAAGTCAGAAAATTCACGAGTACATTAAACATCGAGAGCTAAGTCGGTGTAGTACAAGATTGCCCGCATTGGCATTTATAAGAACACTTCAAGTTTACTGGAGTGTTCTGTACTTTAATACAAAACACTATTACAAAATAATTAACTACAAATTGTACAAGTACCCAACCCGAGAATGACTCTGAACGCCGGACAACAGGAGGAGAATGCCATCTATCTAGAAGGAACAGCTGTAGCTGCTTACCAGGACTGGAGCATCAATATCGCATTGTACATTGTAACGGGAAGTGAAATTATTTGTTATAAACTTTATTAAAAAACACTCACAAACTTGAAGACAAAAGAACTCGTATAAATTAAATTTTTATATAAGAATATACAAGTTGTTAAATAACTAATTTAGAGTTTAGTTTATATAAGCATATATAAATAATAATTATTGAGCTGATATATAATGAACATAGGTTCTATATGATATAGTCAAGGATGCCAACATGATTATGTCATGGCAACATGATTATTATTGTTGTTTTCTTCTTGACTAAGTTCAATCTTTTTGGTTGTTTTTAGCTTATGGCCTGAAAGTGATTTTTATGTTAGCTATCAATAAATAAATTATCCACTTTTGTAGTTAAAATCATTTGTTTATTTATTGATAATTACCCATATTTTAATAGGTTATGGGCCCAGAAGTGTGTTAAATGCAATATTTTTATAAAAATCACATTTCATAAGTGTATACATTAAAAGGTTTTTCCGGCCACGTGTTTGTGCAAATAAGTGAAAAGATACCTTATCGCCAATATGAATGAAGATGAAGAATTGTCTAGAATAAGCAAGCTCGAAAATGCAAGTGATTGGAGTTTGTGGAAATTTCAGATTTTAGTTATGCTAAAATCATATAATGTATACAGGGTTAAAAAAAGGGCAGTTGAGTAAGCTGGCAGAGCTTGAAATAACAGCTAGTGCTACTGAGAAAAAGAGTATGAAACGCATTTGGCTGAATATGAAAAAGTAGATGGAATAGCACAAAGAATAATTATCACAACGATTTCTAAAAAAGTTATGATACATTTAGTGAATTTTGAAACTTCAAAGCAAATGTGGGAAAAGCTGCTAGAAAAGAAAAATGATGCAAATGTACACATTTTACAAAAGAAATGGTATACTCTAAAAATGGAAACTGGTGATGATATGCATATACATATATCAAAAACAGAAGATTTAGCTTATCGTCTTTCTACAATGGATGAAAAAATTTCAGATAAAATGTTGATGTCAAAAATTTTAATAACCTTGCCTGATGAATATAAATATTTTCACAGTGCTTGGGAATCTACACCTGAGAATCAGCAAACAAAGGCAAATTTGATTTCTAGGTTAATTGCAGAAGAATCACGTATACATCCAGAAGATGAAGCTAATGATAGTCATGCTTTAACCTCACATAAAGTTTCAAAATATAAAAATAAGCAAGGTGAAAGTGCTAATAAAAATCCAAAGAGACCAGGTAAGTGCCATATATGCAACAAACCTAACCATTGGGCTCGTGAGTGTTATTATAAGAAGAATAATAATAACAATAACAAAAGTTATATTAAGAATAATAACAGTGAAAATAATCAAAACGTTCTGCATGGTGCTGGTTTAATATGTCAAGCATTGGCTACAATTACACAACCAAGTGAATATACAGAAAATTGGTACAAAAACAGTGGTGCAAGTGATCATATGTCACATAGAAAAGATTGGTTTACAACACTTACACCATCACAAAAGGAAACCTATGTAGAAATGGGTAGTGGTGAATTACTAAAAATATACGGAAAAGGTGATGTGAATATACTCGCTTTTAACGGAAAGGATTGGATGAAAAACCATTTGAAAGATGTTTTGTTTGTGTAACTTTTTAATTACTTTAAGTCACTTATGACACTGCACATCACTGAACGATGTTTTTCGAATATTGGTCGAGCTAAAGGCTTGATTTCGCTGGTGAAACTGAAACTAGAAAATCTACGTCAGGATATCTAATCAAAATTGGTTCAAATGTTATAACTTGGAATTCTCAACGTCAAGCAACGGTCCCATTATCTACTACAGATGCTGAATACATAGCAGCATTTCAAGCTGTAAAAGAAATTGTATGGTTGCATAAATTGTCTAAGGATCTTGGAATATGGCATCAAATGAATACAAGTTTATACGTAGATAATATGAGCGCGATTCAGTTAATCAAAAATCCAGTATATCACAAGAGAACCAAACACATAGACGTAAAGTATCATTATATTAGAGAAAAATACGAAGAAAAGTTATTTAATTTAGAATATATCAATACGAAGAATCAACCTTGTAACAGTACAAAAAGGCCTGTTGTCATAGTTATGGGATTAAGAGATTTCGTATTGTATTTTTATTATATTTATGAATGTCAACCATGGTTAGGTCAGTTTTACCCATGTCCAAAGAAACAACGCATATTCAACACGAGGGGAATGATTCCAAGGTCGCCGGCTGACGGGTGAAACCGAACACATACAATGGCGGTATAAGTGAAGACAAACTCTAAATATAAAATCTCATTGGCCAGCAATGTGTGTCATCATTAATAAATGATAATGACGTATCAGTAATAACGTATAAACCAGGGCGTTGGCCGTAGAAACAAAAGACGGTGACGTCATATATACTACTACATACGCAGATTTTGCGTATAACCTGTTCTCAGTCTGCATTACCAACTCATAGCGTACACACGTTCAATTGTGTGCTGGTCAATTATTGCCAGCAGAGGTGATGAAAACTTTGTAAAAATGTAATCAAAAACATACATTAGAGTCAGTGCACAGTTTTAAAAAATGAATTAAGCAAAATTTAGTGAAACCAAAAGAGAACAGACAGATCACAAAGTTCGGCCGAACATCCGCCGCCAATCATGGAAAACGTCTGAGGAACGCCATCACCACTACAACTCAGGGAAGTCCTTTTAATATTCAAAATTCTAAATAGTAACATGAGCTCAGAAATATTATTAATACGATATGTAATCACAATCAATGTATGAAATGTGCGAATGAGAGAGTGAGAGCGAATGGTTGCCGGCATTTAAAAACAATAATCTGAGGCGTTGGTTCGTGTTATGCACACATTTATTTTAATGAGTATAACGAAACAAGTAAATTTGAATTCAATACTGCAGTTTTCAAATACATTTGTTTGAAAGATTAAAATCCAGAATAAAGCAAATGCTATATCGAGGTTAAAGCATGGTAAAAAGGCGGAAGTCATGAAGCCGCCATTTTGATAATTGTTTAGATGAGAAATGACTCCAATTGTTCATAACATTTGAATATTGAAAATAAAATAAATCATAGATTGTTTAACTACATGTTGTGCAAATGGTTATTTCGAAAACCCGACTACCTCTGCCTTTCGCTTAACAAAGCCCTGGACCCTAAAGATAAAACTAATGCTGATAATAAAACCACATGTTTACACCGGATGTATGGTGAGTACGGCTTTATTTACAATTAAAAACATAAAAATAGTTTATCATATTTGTATAATGTTTAAAAAGTTAACAGATGGCGCCCTGAACATGGACTTTATATAAAAAGTTACATTATATAAATAAGCCAAAGAGCAGAGGCAAGACGGGTAGCGAAATATACGTAAAACAGAAGCAACGTAGGTTAACAGTATAGGTTATGTTATTGTTTGAATGAAGTACAGAACAACTACTAAAAAATAAAATTTATTATTAATATGATCAAAATGGCAGATAACGAAAACATTAGTATAAATAATACAGCAACAGAATCTCTATTATTAAATGAACCACAAGCTAACTCAACACCCAATATAAATAATAAAGTGTCATTAGAAGACCTTTTTCAGCTAATGAAAGTACAGAATAATGAATTAAATGATAAATTAAACCAGTTTGATGAACAATTTAATGATATCAAAAAAGAAATTAAAAGACAAAGCTGTAATTCTGATAAAAGATTAAATGAGATACATGCACGGTTAGACGAGATAGAGTTAGAAAATAAGAGGGGAGTAGACAAATTTTAGATAAACAAAGACAAGGTAAGTGGGGGAGAAAATTATGACAAAATAAATAAAAGTATGATATTAGAAAATGATTATGTAAACAGGGGTAGTGATAATGAGATTTTATGGGGAATAGAATATGATAATGATGGAATGATAGTGTGTGTTGAAGGGTTAAAGAGAGTGTGTAAAGAGAGTATAATTGTAAAAGAGTTGCAGGGGGTAAAATTTTCCCTTAATGATGGAGTAGGGGGTGAAGCCCATGTGTTTAGGAAGGACGAGAGTGCCTTCGATGTATATTTGGGAGACATATGGTCTACAAATAAAGTTGTCCTTGGTTTTTTTAGTGCACTTCACAGGTGGTGCAATAGTTGTGAATTAGCGTCCCCTGCAAATGTAGAAAGAGAGAATGTAGCTTGGTGTGGTAGAGAGAGATATATTAAAAGAGAGAGATGTTTTGAAAGTGAGAGGTATTGTGAGAGAAAAAGAGAAATAGATTTTTTAAGATAAGTAGAGATTATGAAGAATTTATGGAAAGGTTAGGAGGAGAGATGATGTATAATAAAAGTAAATACTTACCTTGTAATGAAACTGAAGTAGTAGGAGATAAGAGAAATAATGATTTTATAAATTACCTAATTATGACTAATATAATACAGGAGGTGACAGGACAATGACCAATCATGACAGATTAAATGAGTTTGAGGATAATGATGAACATTTGAATGGTATATGTATTTATGATGTTAGTATAAGAGATTCAATAATAAACAATGTATATAGATATAAGATAAGATTATTGTTTGACGATGGAGGGTAGATATTTTATTGTGTTTATGAACATTTAATTATGTGGACAGTGTTTTTCAAGATGGACTGCTTTCTGACTGATTTTTGATAAAACGATTAATTGGTAATTTGGATTGTATATTTTTGTGTGTATTAATGTCAATGTATTTGTGTATTTTGCTGTTGTGTATTTTATGTATTTTTTATGTAAACCATGTATTATAGAATTTTAAATATTCAAGAATAAGTAATTAGGAGGAATTTGAATAATTATTAGATTTAGATTCTAGTGGACAATAAATGATTAAGCATGTAATATATTTGAATATTGAGATGTATTGTTATTAGTAGGTAAGGGATGAATTTTCTAGTGGTATATTGAAGTGAAATGTTGTAAAAGAATTTGGGTGATAATGATAAATAAGGCAGGTTAGTTAAATAGAGTTAATGGGAGTTAGTGAGAATAAGAATGTTGAGATACAGATAATACATAAAGAGGGTGTTAGATATTTTAGGGACACAGTGGTTAGTGATTATATGTAGAGAGGTGAGTAATGTGAATGGTATATATATTTGTTGATGATGATATTTTGTAGTAAGGATCTGGTGTAAGGAGTGATCAGCGTGCGACGTGGCAGGAGACCAGCGTGCAGCGTTGTGGCAGGCGGAGCAATTTTGGGTTAGTGTTTGCCGATATTTGGTGGAGGGCAAATGGTTAGGAATGGATATGGCCAGGTAGGGAACACACATCCTAGTACAAAAGACGAGCGGTGCCAGAGGATTTAAATGGGATTAGTGAAGGAGGTTATTATTGAGATATTGGTGTCATAATATGTTAATGGTTAGTAGCGGTTGTTAGTAGAAAAAAGGTGAGTAAGGTTAGATTGACAAATGCCAAAATAAGATAGAGAATAGTGAATAACAGAGAGTCAACCAAACTAGACAAGGATTGAGGAAAGGTTAGAAAAAGAAAATTCATAGTAGAAAGGTGAGGTAACTGAAAGGTTGATAAGTTTGAAATTTTTTTTTGAATCTAAGGATATAACAAATGTTAAATAATAAAAGTTGAATAGAGAGTTGGTAAAAATAATAATGTCTTATCAAATTTTATACAAGTTATATACATGTGAATTGTTCAATGTTAGTGTTTAATGTTTTATGATGTAGAATGTTTTATTATGTTTTTATTATGTTGATGGTACAATAGTGTGTGTGGCTTGGAGGTTGCTACAGGGGTAGCAACGATAACACAATATTAAATGATAAAGAAATAATGGTGATATTGGTGTTGGTTATCAAGTACGTAATTATGATTCTGTTGTAAAGAAAAAAATATCGGTATGGAGAACCATACATGACTTCCATATTCTAAGATTTATATTTAAAATCATTTTCGAAATGAAATATTACCATAGAAACTACTTCTTTCTACTTACTGCTTCAGCCTTAACCACAGTACTGTGGTGCTGGACACTTTTCGGCTTGCATTTGTTATGTTGGTATGGGTTCGGCACTTTCCATTTAAAAACCGTGCAAATGTAAGAAAATAAACATGAATGAGGCCAGAAATAACGCGAATTGTGTGTGTGTGTGTGTGTGTGCGCGCGTGCGCGCGCGCATGTGTCTTCCCTGCCTTTTCATTGTGGTAGTCATAATAATAAAATGGAAACGTAAACAGTACATAACTGAGAAAAAAATACATAAATGAAAAAATTATAATTTTATTGCCTGGCAACAAAATTATTTTATTTTTAACAATTACCATTGTTTCAAAAAGTTTAAATAAATTTTTAAGTACTTTACTCTTGTTAAAACGTAAAAGGTTGCAAGTAAACTACCCCTTCCCCTCAACCGATCTTCACCAAAAACAATAGGTCTTGAGTACTCTACAAATCAGGGCTGTATGCAGAAAATTATTTGATTCTGTTTGAATTTGCGGCTGTTATCGTTTGCCATAGAAAATACCCTTGTTAAAAAAACGTTGTAGGTAAACTACCCCTTTCCCTTAACCCATCTTCACCAAAAACAATAGGTCTTGAGAACTCTACAATTTAGGGCTGTATGCAAATAATCTTTTGATTCTGTTTGAATTTGCGGCTGTTATCGTTTGCCATAGGAAATACCCTAGTTAAAACATAAAACGTTACAGGTAAACTACCCCTTTCCCTTAACCAATCTTCACCAAAAACAATAGGTCTTGAGAACTCTACAATTCAGGGCTGTATGCGAAACATTATTTGATTCTGTTTGAATTTGCGGCTGTTATCGTTTGCCAAACAAAAAAAATTTCCCTTGATAAAAAAAAACCGTTGCAGGTAAACTACCCCTTTCCCTCAACCGATCTTCACCAAAAACAATAGGTCGTGAGTACTCTACAAATCAGGGCTGTATGCAAAAAATTATTTGATTCTGTTTGAATTTGCGGCAGTTATCGTTTGCCATAGAAAAAAAATCTACAGACAGACACACAGACAGACAGACAGACACACACACACACAGACACTTTTCGGAAAACGACTTTTTTTCATGTTTTGAGTGTAGTAGAATCAGAATCTGCAATAATCTTGAACACGATTTTTTTTGCCATCACCATACTTCCATTCCTTAAGGAATATGGAAGTAATAAGTGTAAAGAAAGTTGAGTAAAGAAAATATAAATAGTTTTGAAGTGTTTGCCATAATAGGTATAGATGTTGATTTTATCTGAAGTAAAATAATAGAGATAGTGGTTGTTGTTTGAAAGATTAAAATTTGTTTTATGCTTAGTATAATAATATGTTTTCTTGTGGTGAGAGAAGTAAGTTGATGTTGACTGGAGCCAGAGAATTTGTTAAAAATACAGGAGTGTTGAAAAATGGAAGGATTTATCTGTCTTAAATCTTGTCTTTTGTTATTTGAAAACTTATGAATTAAGAAAACCAACACCTCAAAACACAAACCAATGCATCTAAGAGTAGACATATCAGTTGCGGATATGGAGATAGATAAGGTCACTATTTTAAAATTTTGTATTGCATGTTTCAGAGTTTGGTGGTGTTGTGATCGCGGTCCTGAGCTGGCCGGTGCGTCAGAGCAGGAGCGTTAAGTGCCTAATGGCCTTATGGTGTTGGGATCTCTCCTGAGAAGTCCAGTAAGGTCAGATGGTACGATCATCATCATTGGACCTAGGGTAAGTGATTATGGTACTTTTATATTAACACTACAGGGGGTTGTGGCGACATATCTGAACTGATCCTTTCAGAAACGTGTGAATGAGTCAATGAAAGTTTTTATGTTTTGACATAAAACCTTTCATTGAGGGGGTTTTGTAACAGTACTAAAAGGCCTGTTGTCATAGTTATGGGATTAAGGGATTTCGTATTGTATTTTTATTATATTTATGAATGTCAACCATGGTTAGGTCAGTTTTACCCATGTCCAAAGAAACAACGCATATTCGACAAGAGGGGAATGATTCCAAGGTCACTGGCTGACGGGTGAAACCGAACACATACAATGGCAGTATAAGTGAAGACAAACTCTAAATATAAAATCTCATTGGCCAGCAATGTGTGTCGTCATTAATAAATGATAATGACGTATCAGTAATAACGTATAAACCAGGGCGTTGGCCGTAGAAACAAAAGACGGTGACGTCATATATACTACTACATACGCAGATTTTGTGTATAACCTGTTCTCAGTCTGCATTACCAACTCGGAGCGTACACACGTTCAATTGTGTGCTGGTCAATTATTGCCAGCAGAGGTGATGAAAACTTTGTAAAAATGTAATCAAAAACATACATTAGAGTCAGTGCACAGTTTTAAAAAATGAATTAAGCAAAATTTAGTGAAACCAAAAGAGAACAGACAGATCACAAAGTTCGGCCGAACATCCGCCGCCAATCATGGAAAACGTCTGAGGAACGCCATCACCACTACAACTCAGGGAAGTCCTTTTAATATTCAAAATTCTAAATAGTAACATGAGCTCAGAAATATTATTAATACGAAATGTAATCACAATCAATGTATGAAATGTGCGAATGAGAGAGTGAGAGCGAATGGTTGCCGGCATTTAAAAACAATAATCTGAGGCGTTGGTTCGTGTTATGCACACATTTATTTTAATGAGTATAACGAAACAAGTAAATTTGAATTCAATACTGCAGTTTTCAAATACATTTGTTTGAAAGATTAAAATCCAGAATAAAGCAAATGCTATATCGAGGTTAAAGCATGGTAAAAAGGCGGAAGTCATGAAGCCACCATTTTGATAATTGTTTAGATGAGAAATGACTCCAATTGTTCATAACATTTGAATATTGAAAATAAAATAAATCATAGATTGTTTAACTACATGTTGTGCAAATGGTTATTTCGAAAACCCGACTACCTCTGCCTTTCGCTTAACGAAGCCCTGGACCCTAAAGATAAAACTAATGCTGATAATAAAACCACATGTTTACACCGGATGTATGGTGAGTACGGCTTTATTTACAATTAAAAACATAAAAATAGTTTATCATATATGTATAAAAGATATGAGAGTTAACAACCTGCAGATATTCTCACGAAGCCTTTAGCTCGACCAATATTCGAACTACATCGTTCAGTGATGTGCAGTGTCATAAGTGACTTATGAAATAATTACTTTAAATAAATTCATATATTTAAATAAAGTAATTAAAAAGTTATAAAAAAAAGATCTTTGAAAGATAAACTTTTTTTGACATGTATATATGATATATAAACAGGGAGAATGTTAAATAATTAATTTAGAGTTTAGTTTATATAAGCATATATAAATAATAATTATTGAGCTTATATATAATGAACATAGGTTCTATATGATATAGTCAAGGATGCCAACATGATTATTATTGTTGTTTTCTTCTTGACTAAGTTCAGTCTTTTTGGTTGTTTTTAGCTTATGGCCTGAAAGTGATTTTTATGTTAGCTATCAATAAATAAATTATCCACTTTTGTAGTTAAAATCGTTTGTATATTTATTGATAATTACCCATATTTTAATATAAGTAATTAGAATATAAGAGAAAATTATTTTAAGTTTGTAAAAAAAGGTCAACAGACAGTTAACTCATTTTATTGTGTTATCAGAAACAATATTAAATTTATAGTGCAATTAAAAAAAAATTTAATTAATCCGAAGCATTCCAATATTCGATAACCGACTACTTAATCTATGTGATCCTTGTACATTGATACATCACACACACACACATTTGTGTGCGTGTGCGTGCACAATTTATACTTGATACGTGGGAATTATTTTTTCTTTTTGGATCCTGTAACTTTTCTTTTTCTCCTGCTTCTTGTTGCCATTTCTCATCTTGATTTTAAATCCAAGCACATAAAGCTTCTATCACAGCCATCTGCTGCTATTCATTTTTTTTAATATCACTAACCATGCACACTAAACTATTTTACAATATAACTGTCTTTGGTTTCCACTGTTAAGTTCCATAACTTCTCAACACCACTGTTATGACATTCACATATAACATCATCTTTAAACAGTGGGAGTAAAATAACCAAAGAAATCATCACTCACAACTTTAATATCAGTTTCAATAAACAAATACACTTGTATTCAACAAGTTTCCAAGTAACAATTGTCTGATACATAATATCACAACAAATTATAACAAAAGTTACCAGTCACAAATTCACACACCAGTTATATCAGTACACAATATTTCACAATAAACGCTTTACACACATACCACTATCCAATAACACACACTGAATCACAAGTTCACAACTACATGTAATATCATCTCTTATTGCTTCAATTTGCAATATCAAAATACAACTGCAACTTGCTGGCCACTTTCAAAACACCACTACTTACACTTCACTTGTGAGTCATAATAATGTTAGAGATTCTCCCAGATACCAGTAGAATAACTGACCACTGCCTGAAGGTACAGAAAAATCCAGAATGAGCATGAGCATTGTGCCATTGTGCTGCTCACACAATGTATGAAAAGTGTCATGTACCTATCTCGTCAGTGTAGCATACTTCTACAGACCTTCATGTTTATTTTCCAGTATTACTGAAAGATTGGAGAAAGTTAGTTCTTGTTTCACTACTCTTATACTGACATTCATGTTGTCACGAAGACCATGATGAATTTTATTTCTTATCTACTGAAAGTTCATCACAAAAAGCTGTAGTTCCTATGAGGTAAAATTACTAGAGAATACTGTAAGAGCTGCAAGGTGATTACTAGCCTATACAACATAAGTAAACAATACATGGCTCTAATGGTGAGCTCTTGTGTAACATTAAGTATTTAATGTTATTTACTTGCAACATTCACTGCCTATCAGATTTTTATTTATATAAGAGTTGCCCAATAAGTTCTCAATTTCACAATAAAAAAGGTAAATTTTTCAAATAATTATACACTTAGGCCAGTGGTGCTCCAATGCCATTATCCTGTTTCTGAAGTGGCTTTCCAGAAAGTCTGCAAAACAACCCTCAACTGTACTGGGGTACTTTAATTTACTATATTAAGAATTTTCTATATTAAGTAAGAATTTTCTATATTTACTATATTAAGAATTCAGTTAAGATATTTTATTAGTGTCAAGTTTGTTTTGTTTGACAGTTCTCATATCTGCTAAAGCTAGAAGGTAACCTTCACACAGCTTTGCTAAGGAGGTACTTATCTGTACTGTATTTAATGTATTTGAAAGGCAAGCCTTTTACAAGTTAACTGATTAATTATATTCCTTTAGCATCACCCAAAAAAACTGATGCTATGACCTTGCCTGCAGAAAGAACAGTCTTTGGGCACAGGGCAATCAGCATCTGGCCATTGTTTTGACTGAGCCTTTGTTTCAGGTATGTAACGATGAACTCAAGTTTCATCCATAGTTACAAATTGGTGAAGAAAATCAATTTTGTTTCTCTTAAAACGATATAAATTCTCTTGACATACTTTCATTCACACGTTTTTGTCATGTGTCAACAAATGTCACACTCACCTTGCACACAGCTTCATCATACCTAAAACTTCAGTTAATATGTGATGTATCAACCCTTCTGACAGGCCTGTGGTCTGCACTATTTCACACGGTTTTATTTGTTAATAATTCAAAACCATGTCATACACCTTCTCTTCAGAGGATGAAATTTTTGGACATCCTGAACATAGATACTGGTATGGACATCATAAATACTGGTAAGGACTACCTTTAAATTCAGCACTGCCATCTATTTACTGTTGAAAATGAAGTAGTAGTGTTCCCATAAACGTTTAGTAACTTGGGATAAATTTCTGTCAGTGACAACCATCTTGTACAAAAAAACTGTATACTGCTTGATATTCAAATCTTTCCACTTTCAGTAGTACACAGAAGTTTCCTACTTCAAACAATATATAAAAAAAAAAAAACTGTTACACAGAATAACTTGATGTGTTTTTCTTCAAGTATATTTACTTATACCCTTTATGTATACCGGTACTTAAAACTCAAAGCACTGTTGCCACCAGCAACTCTATCTACAGGCAAGACCAAGAACTTATTGGACAACCCGTATAAACAGTGAAAAATATTTATACCTATCAAGAATGAAACAGACAACACTCCAAGTCTAAATCAAGGTTGAACCATAACAGACGGAAATATCAGTCGCCAGTGAAGACTACTACAAGGAATTGCAGCTATATATCAACTTACTCAGACAGAAATTTATGAGCTTCCTCAATCATTGTTTGTGTATCACTTTTGAGTGTCTTCAATTCTTTTTCTTCTTCATTTAACCTGTCTTTGAGATTGACATCTGCATGAATTCTACTTTTTGGACATTCTGAAAAATACAATAAAATTTAACAGATATACAAAATTTGATATTATAACTGAAAGAGGATTAACTGTTTTTATAAATAAAAAGATTATATTTTCAAAGAATACAAGGTGACATTACATTTACTATAATTCCAAGGAGTACCTCAGCATATTAACCATTTTTTGTTTAATGTGTTGAAAATGTAGTGATTGTCAGAAGCTGATACTAATACTAAGACAAAGTGATATATATCCCTAATTTGTTAGTATGACTGATTAAAACTAAAGCTTTTCCCAGTGCCCTTCTTTGTTATCTGATTCGCATTCATTAAGTTTTTCTTTTTATTCCTTACTATATAATCAAAATTCAATCATTGTTTAAAAATTTCTGTATACTCACCTGTTACCAAATTTGTTAACACTACAAATACAAATGTCTTGTGTTATATTACTTTGTAAAAACTACATGTGTTAGTTCATTCACATATCAATTCGTCTGAGTAGTATGCTCCCTGACCTGCAGAACTCGCTCATCACTGACTTGAACGAAGTACAAATTACTAACTTTTTATTATTTGATAAGTTTTGATAATTTTTTAGTTATCAGAAATAATACGAAAATCCTGATTATCTTTTTTTTTAGTAGAGCAACACATTATAAATGCAACATAATTTTCAAACAAAAGGATCTGTGTTAAAATTCCATTTAGTCTACCACCCAGCTGGATTTTTATAATTTTTTCAAATTTTGGGGTCTGGGGTCAAAAAATTTTGAAATTTATAAAAACTATTAGGTTGCCATAATACCGGGCTGTTAGGCCATGGACAGTTGCTGATAAATTGTGACATAGTCGGCTTACGTTTTGATCCCAGCCACCAGGAACCTTCTTCACAACCACACAGAGTTGCTTGTTGCTTATATCTGGTAAAAGTACTTGGGTATTGTTCAGCTAACATCTGCCGTACGTGTTCTCTACTGCTTTGCGGCTCTGAAGAAGATTGCCAGTGGCTGGGATCAAAACATAAGCCGACTATGTCGCAATTTATCAGCAACCGACCACAGCCTAACAACCCGGTTTTACTTCAACCTAATAATGTTGACACCGGCCCTGTAAGCATACACTATATTCATAATTTGGTTAAAATTTGGAATCTGCAATTTTATCACACTTTTTCTCCATTTTTTGAGATCTGTGTCTCAACACAAAATATCGGTATGGAGAACCATACATGACTTCCATGTTCTAAGATTTATATTTAAAATCATTTACGAAATGAAATGTTTCCATAGGAACTACTTCTTTCCACTTATTGCTTCAGCCTTAACCACAGTACTGTGGTCACTAACGTATACCACCACACGTTATCGCACTCGATTTTCACTGACGATGGCAGTCCATGGCACTGCCGAAACGTCTGGTTTTGCAGAAAACATTGGACTACAGCCAAACAGCCCGGGAAGGAATTTTAACAACAAACTACTACTTTGTTGCCGATAACGTAGTACACATATAAAAATTATTCCCTCCCCCTTCAACTATAATTTTCATTTATAGAAAATTACCCCCACCCCGTTCAACTAGCCTCTTCATTTATAGATATTTCGTCTACATTTCTGCAGTGGATTATTAAGATCTTCTTCTCAGGATACTTTATTTATCAAAATTAAGTACTTTACACTTGTTACAACAAAAAATGTTTCAGGTAAACTGCCCTTTCCCTGTAACTGATCTTCACCAAATAGGCCTTGAGTCTTCTACAACTCAGGCACATTCAGTAGACTCCCTCTCGTCCGGCCTCGGTTGGATTGTTGGATTGGCCGTCGGATGGTTCGGCCAGCCATATGGTGAGTCACACAGTCTAGACGAGCCTCCAGTGACAGGCCCCAACTTGTTAAACGGAAAATATACGTACAGTAGCTCAGTTGAATCACGGTTTTGTTCATGTGCGGATGTATGTCTTATGTTGTGAGTTCTGTGTATATAGTCTGTGTAAATATATCTGTGCATATAGTAATACTGTATGTATCTGTGTAAATAAAAATATCTGTGTAATACGTTTTCCGATATGAGTGCGAAACGAAAACACACGTTCGTGACTATGGACCAAAAATTACAAGTCCTTCAGCGTCTTGATAAGGATGAATCGGTCCAGTGTATTTGCCAAGAATTTAATGTAGGCAAGAGTACTGTTGACTGGCGCCGAAACAGAAAATCGATTGAGACTTTCTGCACTCAAATTGAAACTGAAAAAGTGCTTTCGACGCGATGCACTTTAAAAAAACCAAATAACGAATTAGTAGACGATGCTTTGTGGTTATGGTTTATGCAGGAACGCCGAAGAGGGACTCCAATAAGTGGACCAATTTTAAAAGAAAAAGCAGTTATCCTACACTCAAAACTTCAAGATGCCAGTACATTCTCGGCAAGTGAAGGATGGCCAACAAGCTGGAAAAAGCGTCATGGAGTTCATTTCATTGGTGTTTTGTGACGATTTAATTGGTAATAATAATTTAATAAAAAAAAAGTAGAAAGCAAATAAGTATTTTTAAATCGCACAATTAAAACCAAATACCCCTGTACTAACTCAGAATAAGTATGAGATTTAAATAAAAAAAATCTAATTTAAATGTACATTTAAATGTAGTAAGCAAACATAATAAGTGAATAATAATTGCTTTAAATAATAAGGCTGAATAAATCTTAATTTAAACTAAATTGTGTAAAGTGTAGCAGTAAATATGGGAAAAGAAAATAATAATAAAAGTATAGTTGAATAGTGTAAACACCCGGTCGTGGCCTGTTTGAGAAAAATAAAGCGTGTTGAGAAATGTAGTAAGCAGCCACCCTCCCCTTTTGTTATAAATGGTAGCATCGCTAAACAATGAAAACCTCCCTGGTGTATATTACAATGCACCTGCGTGTAGGGTGTCCCCTCCTGCATAGTTTGTTCAAGTATTACAGCTGATCATTTAAAGAGCGAATAAAAATTATCTTCGTGAAATTCCGCTTCTCTCAGTAGCGTAAGAAATTAGGATTAGAAATAATCTAAAGTGGAGTATGGGATCCGCTTTAGGTTATATTAGAGGTAATTTTATAATATATAAAAGAATTATATATGTAACGTAACATAGTCACAACGGCGCCGGCTGAAAAGGGTAATGATGGTGCAAAAAGGTGTGCCAAGGTGATCATTAGAGAGTGCTGAAAGCTAACTTGTGTAGTTAGAGTAAGCCGATGTCAGTCGGGCCACGATATTGTGAGTTACGGAAATTAGTATTAAGAATTAAAATATAAGTTAGCGTTTTAAGAAACGAGATAAAGGGAATTTCACGAATGAGAACAAGAAAAGAAATAAATAAATTTTCAAGAGGGATAGAGAAAACAAACCGTGTACTAAATTAAACTTCACACATTAACGCCAAGCATACTCCTAGGACCCCACTTTTGAATTTTCCTTACTAAAATTCCCAATGTCGATTTTAAGCGGCGGAGTATGTGACGATTTAATTGGTAATAATAATTTAATAAAAAAAAAAAAGTAGAAAGCAAATAAGTATTTTTAAATCGCACAATTAAAACCAAATACCCCTGTACTAACTCAGAATAAGTATGAGATTTAAATTTAAAAAAATCTAACTAAACTAGTAATAACAAAAATCGTAATGTAAAAAGTTAAGAATAATACAGTTAACCCTTTAGTAAATCATCATGCGTTGACCTGTTTAATTCCGGACACAACGTGCATAGCGAACCGTCTGTAACTTGGAAATATCTGAAAATCATAATGTAAGTAATTAATAATTTGAAGGCACAAGTAGTAGTTAAAATAATTCCTGTAAACTAAATAAGTCTAAATAATTTGTTTCATCTTTCTATAAGAAGGTCTATTTAAATAAAAGTTGGAACTATATTATGGCGGAGTACTCGCTCCGCTTCGTTGTAATGTACCTGTCGTATCAAGTAAAGAGTTACGATGCGGCATTCAGACAGTACGCACCTCCAAGCGAGGGCTCTGCAGAAATGTTTTATTTTAAACTTTAAAATAATGGTTAGCTACCTCTAAAAAACGTGGTGAGCTAGTGGTAGTTATATGTATATGATGTAAAAGGTTTGTTAACGAAATGTAATAGTAATATAAAAAAAAATTAAGAACTCGTAAACAAGGTGACGTCTCAACTTAAGATGCAAACTCCAGTACAACCCTACCAGTGAATATGTGACCAACCCAAGTGCATATACGGACGTCTACAAACCATACAACGCTGACCAGCACCGGCGAAGATCAACTTGACTTCATGCAGCATTACATCAATCTCCTCACTAATATAGCTACAAGATATTCACCAGAGACACGACCCAGATGACTACCCCGACTACCAGAGTTCCGAAGAGTCACTCCCCAAGACGAGGACTGCAAAAACTTATTTTCGAGGTGACTCGATAGCTTGCCTATCGAGAATTAAGTACACTTAAAACATATCTTTTATAGATGAAAGACACTTTTCAAAAGACTATAATTTTCTCTAAGCAATAAATAAAACAAAAGAAATGTATACTGTAGTATCGATAATCATACGTTGTAACGTTAATCTTGAAATGTAAGTTATAATCACTTAATTAAATAACACCATTCTTCAAATGGTTTGTGGAATCTTGCAAGCTCCTTGAAGAGCATAGTATAATTCAGACGTCTTTACTAGATTTACAGAGACTCGGATCCGAGGTAAATTACATGATCAATATGATCCCTTGTTTAACAGAAAACTTTTTAAATATTGCAGTATAAATTTTTATGTTATGAGATCTAGTTATTTGACTTGTTAATAAAGAGACGTCATCTTATTACAAATTGAAGTGAGTGCATAAATCAGTGAAATACCTTCCCCTTGTGTCCTAATAAATTGCGTAAATATTATTGTTCTATGTGTTAAGTTTTATTTCAGTTTGTTACAACGTAGGCAGCCTGTATAATTGGCGCTAGAGTCAATTATGATGGGTTCCCTGGATTTGTAACATAGCCCTGAACGTTACAAAAATGCGCCACTCTGCTTAAATTTAAAATAGTTGCGAGCATCGTGACACAAAGTGCGTCACTCTGATAATTAAAAAAGGAAATAATTGTTACGTAGTAAAATAGATAACTCTCTGCTGATCTATGCACTCAGTTACTGTATTTCATGTTAATATTAATTTTCATGAGGTGAATTTATTTTGTACTAGATTACTTACTAACTTGCGTATAATGTAATTTATTTAAGATACGCAAAATAATACAAACTATCATTGTATTACACCAATGCAAGTACGTACATGAATTTTAGTGCTTGTCAAACTGTTCAGTCTTTAACAGGTTTATATTGTGACAATTCAAGACCTGTAGTTTCCTGAATACGCCTGCATAGAATGTAAGTTGTATGTCTGTCGTCACGGTGAAAAATATAAACTCCTGACTAAAGTAGACCCGGTTAATTACGTGTAAAGAAATACGTAACTTAATTTTGTTACCCATAAAAAAAAAATTAATTCAAAATAATTTCAAAACTAAAGGTAGAACGTAAGACAATTAATTACTAAACTCAGCCTGTTACAGCCTGTAATACACCCTCTAACTTGTAAAGCGTGTTTCGTTGAATCGGATTCACCCCTTGGTGCAACTAGCTTCTCCAGTTCAAACCGGTCGATAAAGATAGCCTTCAGCTATTGTTATAGAGAACAATACTTGTGTGTAATCCTCACGTTCCCACGCATACAACAACCTTGCCATTGTTTACAAAGTAAACTCGGGTGACCTACATTCCAGCGAACAGCTGATCGTTGACTTTAAATTGACATGTGTGTGAAATTTTTGTCTTTCCCTTAGAAGAGAGATTATTCTCTTGTGTACCATGCAAATGATTTAACCAAGAAATAAATTGTCTATGTAATAAGTGTGTATAGGATAGTAGAGCAAGTATTTTCACCGTGACAACAATTAAATAATATGTGACTTAAATTTCAAATAAATAAATGACTTAGTTAAACCTCCATTGTTAGGTAAAGCATTAAACCCCATGCCCCAAGACAGTAAACTTTAAACTGAGTAAAATGAAAACAAAGTAAATATAGTATCCTAAGTAAATATGGTAATTCAAGAGGAAATAATTCTAAGTAAGTTTCTTAAATCTCCCCCAAAGTAAATAATAAATAAATAAAGAAAAAGTGTAAGTTTCTTAGAAAGAAACCAAAAGGAAAATAATAATAAGTGAATAATAATTGCTTTAAATAATAAGGCTGAATAAATCTTAATTTAAACTAAATTGTGTAAAGTGTAGCAGTAAATATGGGAAAAGAAAATAATAATAAAAGTATAGTTGAATAGTGTAAACACCCGGTCGTGGCCTGTTTGAGAAAAATAAAGCGTGTTGAGAAATGTAGTAAGCAGCCACCCTCCCCTTTTGTTATAAATGGTAGCATCGCTAAACAATGAAAACCTCCCTGGTGTATATTACAATGCACCTGCGTGCAGGGTGTCCCCTCCTGCATAGTTTGTTCAAGTATTACAGCTGATCATTTAAAGAGCGAATAAAAATTATCTTCGTGAAATTCCGCTTCTCTCAGTAGCGTAAGAAATTAGGATTAGAAATAATCTAAAGTGGAGTATGGGATCCGCTTTAGGTTATATTAGAGGTAATTTTATAATATATAAAAGAATTATATATGTAACGTAACATAGTCACAACGGCGCCGGCTGAAAAGGGTAATGATGGTGCAAAAAGGTGTGCCAAGGTGATCATTAGAGAGTGCTGAAAGCTAACTTGTGTAGTTAGAGTAAGCCGATGTCAGTCGGGCCACGATATTGTGAGTTACGGAAATTAGTATTAAGAATTAAAATATAAGTTAGCGTTTTAAGAAACGAGATAAAGGGAATTTCACGAATGAGAACAAGAAAAGAAATAAATAAATTTTCAAGAGGGATAGAGAAAACAAACCGTGTACTAAATTAAACTTCACACATTAACGCCAAGCATACTCCTAGGACCCCACTTTTGAATTTTCCTTACTAAAATTCCCAATGTCGATTTTAAGCGGCGGAGTATGTGACGATTTAATTGGTAATAATAATTTAATAAAAAAAAAAAGTAGAAAGCAAATAAGTATTTTTAAATCGCACAATTAAAACCAAATACCCCTGTACTAACTCAGAATAAGTATGAGATTTAAATAAAAAAAAATCTAACTAAACTAGTAATAACAAAAATCGTAATGTAAAAAGTTAAGAATAATACAGTTAACCCTTTAGTAAATCATCACGCGTTGACCTGTTTAATTCCGGACACAACGTGCATAGCGAACCGTCTGTAACTTGGAAATATCTGAAAATCATAATGTAAGTAATTAATAATTTGAAGGCACAAGTAGTAGTTAAAATAATTCCTGTAAACTAAATAAGTCTAAATAATTTGTTTCATCTTTCTATAAGAAGGTCTATTTAAATAAAAGTTGGAACTATATTATGGCGGAGTACTCGCTCCGCTTCGTTGTAATGTACCTGTCGTATCAAGTAAAGAGTTACGATGCGGCGTTCAGACAGTACGCACCTCCAAGCGAGGGCTCTGCAGAAATGTTTTATTTTAAACTTTAAAATAATGGTTAGCTACCTCTAAAAAACGTGGTGAGCTAGTGGTAGTTATATGTATATGATGTAAAAGGTTTGTTAACGAAATGTAATAGTAATATAAAAAAAAATTAAGAACTCGTAAACAAGGTGACGTCTCAACTTAAGATGCAAACTCCAGTACAACTCTACCAGTGAATATGTGACCAACCCAAGTGCATATACGGACGTCTACAAACCATACAACGCTGACCAGCACCGGCGAAGATCAACTTGACTTCATGCAGCATTACATCAATCTCCTCACTAATATAGCTACAAGATATTCACCAGAGACACGACCCAGATGACTACCCCGACTACCAGAGTTCCGAAGAGTCACTCCCCAAGACGAGGACTGCAAAAACTTATTTTCGAGGTGACTCGATAGCTTGCCTATCGAGAATTAAGTACACTTAAAACATATCTTTTATAGATGAAAGACACTTTTCAAAAGACTATAATTTTCTCTAAGCAATAAATAAAACAAAAGAAATGTATACTGTAGTATCGATAATCATACGTTGTAACGTTAATCTTGAAATGTAAGTTATAATCACTTAATTAAATAACACCATTCTTCAAATGGTTTGTGGAATCTTGCAAGCTCCTTGAAGAGCATAGTATAATTCAGACGTCTTTACTAGATTTACAGAGACTCGGATCCGAGGTAAATTACATGATCAATATGATCCCTTGTTTAACAGAAAACTTTTTAAATATTGCAGTATAAATTTTTATGTTATGAGATCTAGTTATTTGACTTGTTAATAAAGAGACGTCATCTTATTACAAATTGAAGTGAGTGCATAAATCAGTGAAATACCTTCCCCTTGTGTCCTAATAAATTGCGTAAATATTATTGTTCTATGTGTTAAGTTTTATTTCAGTTTGTTACAACGTAGGCAGCCTGTATAATTGGCGCTAGAGTCAATTATGATGGGTTCCCTGGATTTGTAACATAGCCCTGAACGTTACAAAAATGCGCCACTCTGCTTAAATTTAAAATAGTTGCGAGCATCGTGACACAAAGTGCGTCACTCTGATAATTAAAAAAGGAAATAATTGTTACGTAGTAAAATAGATAACTCTCTGCTGATCTATGCACTCAGTTACTGTATTTCATGTTAATATTAATTTTCATGAGGTGAATTTATTTTGTACTAGATTACTTACTAACTTGCGTATAATGTAATTTATTTAAGATACGCAAAATAATACAAACTATCATTGTATTACACCAATGCAAGTACGTACATGAATTTTAGTGCTTGTCAAACTGTTCAGTCTTTAACAGGTTTATATTGTGACAATTCAAGACCTGTAGTTTCCTGAATACGCCTGCATAGAATGTAAGTTGTATGTCTGTCGTCACGGTGAAAAATATAAACTCCTGACTAAAGTAGACCCGGTTAATTACGTGTAAAGAAATACGTAACTTAATTTTGTTACCCATAAAAAAAAAATTAATTCAAAATAATTTCAAAACTAAAGGTAGAACGTAAGACAATTAATTACTAAACTCAGCCTGTTACAGCCTGTAATACACCCTCTAACTTGTAAAGCGTGTTTCGTTGAATCGGATTCACCCCTTGGTGCAACTAGCTTCTCCAGTTCAAACCGGTCGATAAAGATAGCCTTCAGCTATTGTTATAGAGAACAATACTTGTGTGTAATCCTCACGTTCCCACGCATACAACAACCTTGCCATTGTTTACAAAGTAAACTCGGGTGACCTACATTCCAGCGAACAGCTGATCGTTGACTTTAAATTGACATGTGTGTGAAATTTTTGTCTTTCCCTTAGAAGAGAGATTATTCTCTTGTGTACCATGCAAATGATTTAACCAAGAAATAAATTGTCTATGTAATAAGTGTGTATAGGATAGTAGAGCAAGTATTTTCACCGTGACAACAATTAAATAATATGTGACTTAAATTTCAAATAAATAAATGACTTAGTTAAACCTCCATTGTTAGGTAAAGCATTAAACCCCATGCCCCAAGACAGTAAACTTTAAACTGAGTAAAATGAAAACAAAGTAAATATAGTGTCCTAAGTAAATATGGTAATTCAAGAGGAAATAATTCTAAGTAAGTTTCTTAAATCTCCCCCAAAGTAAATAATAAATAAATAAAGAAAAAGTGTAAGTTTCTTAGAAAGAAACCAAAAGGAAAATAATAATAAGTGAATAATAATTGCTTTAAATAATAAGGCTGAATAAATCTTAATTTAAACTAAATTGTGTAAAGTGTAGCAGTAAATATGGGAAAAGAAAATAATAATAAAAGTATAGTTGAATAGTGTAAACACCCGGTCGTGGCCTGTTTGAGAAAAATAAAGCGTGTTGAGAAATGTAGTAAGCAGCCACCCTCCCCTTTTGTTATAAATGGTAGCATCGCTAAACAATGAAAACCTCCCTGGTGTATATTACAATGCACCTGCGTGTAGGGTGTCCCCTCCTGCATAGTTTGTTCAAGTATTACAGCTGATCATTTAAAGAGCGAATAAAAATTATCTTCGTGAAATTCCGCTTCTCTCAGTAGCGTAAGAAATTAGGATTAGAAATAATCTAAAGTGGAGTATGGGATCCGCTTTAGGTTATATTAGAGGTAATTTTATAATATATAAAAGAATTATATATGTAACGTAACATAGTCACAACGGCGCCGGCTGAAAAGGGTAATGATGGTGCAAAAAGGTGTGCCAAGGTGATCATTAGAGAGTGCTGAAAGCTAACTTGTGTAGTTAGAGTAAGCCGATGTCAGTCGGGCCACGATATTGTGAGTTACGGAAATTAGTATTAAGAATTAAAATATAAGTTAGCGTTTTAAGAAACGAGATAAAGGGAATTTCACGAATGAGAACAAGAAAAGAAATAAATAAATTTTCAAGAGGGATAGAGAAAACAAACCGTGTACTAAATTAAACTTCACACATTAACGCCAAGCATACTCCTAGGACCCCACTTTTGAATTTTCCTTACTAAAATTCCCAATGTCGATTTTAAGCGGCGGAGTATGTGACGATTTAATTGGTAATAATAATTTAATAAAAAAAAAAAGTAGAAAGCAAATAAGTATTTTTAAATCGCACAATTAAAACCAAATACCCCTGTACTAACTCAGAATAAGTATGAGATTTAAATAAAAAAAAATCTAACTAAACTAGTAATAACAAAAATCGTAATGTAAAAAGTTAAGAATAATACAGTTAACCCTTTAGTAAATCATCACGCGTTGACCTGTTTAATTCCGGACACAACGTGCATAGCGAACCGTCTGTAACTTGGAAATATCTGAAAATCATAATGTAAGTAATTAATAATTTGAAGGCACAAGTAGTAGTTAAAATAATTCCTGTAAACTAAATAAGTCTAAATAATTTGTTTCATCTTTCTATAAGAAGGTCTATTTAAATAAAAGTTGGAACTATATTATGGCGGAGTACTCGCTCCGCTTCGTTGTAATGTACCTGTCGTATCAAGTAAAGAGTTACGATGCGGCGTTCAGACAGTACGCACCTCCAAGCGAGGGCTCTGCAGAAATGTTTTATTTTAAACTTTAAAATAATGGTTAGCTACCTCTAAAAAACGTGGTGAGCTAGTGGTAGTTATATGTATATGATGTAAAAGGTTTGTTAACGAAATGTAATAGTAATATAAAAAAAAATTAAGAACTCGTAAACAAGGTGACGTCTCAACTTAAGATGCAAACTCCAGTACAACTCTACCAGTGAATATGTGACCAACCCAAGTGCATATACGGACGTCTACAAACCATACAACGCTGACCAGCACCGGCGAAGATCAACTTGACTTCATGCAGCATTACATCAATCTCCTCACTAATATAGCTACAAGATATTCACCAGAGACACGACCCAGATGACTACCCCGACTACCAGAGTTCCGAAGAGTCACTCCCCAAGACGAGGACTGCAAAAACTTATTTTCGAGGTGACTCGATAGCTTGCCTATCGAGAATTAAGTACACTTAAAACATATCTTTTATAGATGAAAGACACTTTTCAAAAGACTATAATTTTCTCTAAGCAATAAATAAAACAAAAGAAATGTATACTGTAGTATCGATAATCATACGTTGTAACGTTAATCTTGAAATGTAAGTTATAATCACTTAATTAAATAACACCATTCTTCAAATGGTTTGTGGAATCTTGCAAGCTCCTTGAAGAGCATAGTATAATTCAGACGTCTTTACTAGATTTACAGAGACTCGGATCCGAGGTAAATTACATGATCAATATGATCCCTTGTTTAACAGAAAACTTTTTAAATATTGCAGTATAAATTTTTATGTTATGGGATCTAGTTATTTGACTTGTTAATAAAGAGATGTCATTTTATTACAGATTGAAGTGAGTGCATAAATCAGTGAAATACCTTCCCCTTGTGTCCTAATAAATTGCGTAAATATTATTGTTCTATGTGTTAAGTTTAATTTCAGTTTGTTACAACGTAGGCAGCCTGTATAATTTAAAGCAGGTCAATAAATTTAATAATTAAAATATTTTAAAATTCGTCCCAGTTTCGGGCGTCAACTAAAGCCGTACGAGTTTAAAAATAAATATTAAAGTTTATAAACCTGTTTATATAACTGAAACTCTACTTGCTTTTTAAATCAAAATATACAAATTTGTCCCACTTACCTTCATCGCGAATAAACCAGGGTGTCGTCTGATGTAGTTAGGCAGAGAAAAACAACAGGTAATGCAATGACACACACGTATTTTACCAACATAAATAAAATGGTATTTTATTTATATAGCATGACAATTTTTCTGTTTACCTTCCAGTTTAAATTTACTAAAATACGCCTTATGGCTGAATTGTGAAACTACGTCAAATTATGATTTCTACTGTAGTTATGCTTTTTCTACAAATAACCCTACAAACAATATTTGATTCACCTAGCCATGCTATCAAGATTTATTTATTACTGAATATACATATATACTTACGACTAACTTATTTTCTACTCAAAGAACGACCCAGTATATGCTCACTCTCTCCCTCTCATACTGTAAAATTCCCCATAATTTAGATTTAGCGCTTTTTTTATAAATTTGAAAATTAATTGGATTTAGATTTGAGTCGACTACTTAACCAGCGTCCTTCTGATGACCACGTGCGGCATCTCGGCATTTCCGTCAGCTCGCGCTGTGATTGGCTGCGGCTCTTAGATGGCTGGTTCCGGTGATTGACTTTGGTGTCGAGAGTACAGATAGCGGCACACGTGTGCACACTCACCGCCACATTCCATTGTAGTTGAGCGTTATTCACAAAGTTTTTGTTACTTCTCCCCAACGGAGGATACACGCATGTGCGCATAGGCTGACATTCCAACGTTGTTATCTTTGTGTGCCAGGTACGACCTGGTACAGGATTGTATACAGGGTGTCCAAACCAACATGTCTGAGTTACCATAAAGGGTGTCCAAACCGATCCGTCCCCAATAATTGATAACTTGAAAATAAAAAATATACTGTTCAAAATAGCCCCATTACAAATTGGCTAGAGTCAATTATGATGGGTTCCCTGAATTTGTAACACAGCCCTGAACGTTACAAAAATGCGCCACTCTGCTTAAAGTCAAAATAGTTGCGAGCATCGTGACACAAAGTGTGTCACTCTGATAATTAAAAAAGGAAATAATTGTTACGTAGTAAAATAGATAACTCTCTGCTGAACTATGCACTCAGTTACTGTATTTCATGTTAATATTAATTTTCATGAGGTGAATTTATTTTGTACAAGATTGCGTACTAACTTGCGTATAATGTAATTTATTTAAGATACGCAAAATAATACAAACTATCATTGTATTACACCAATGCAAGTGCGTACATGAATTTTAGTGCTTGTCAAACTGTTCAGTCTTTAACAGGTTTATATTGTGACAATTCAAGACCTGTAGTTTCCTGAATACGCCTGCATAGAATGTAAGTTGTATGTCTGTCGTCACGGTGAAAAATATAAACTCCTGACTAAAGTAGACCCGGTTAATTACGTGTAAAGAAATACGTAACTTAATTTTGTTACCCATAAAAAAAAAACCCTCTAACTTGTAAAGCGTGTTTCGTTGAATCGGATTCACCCCTTGGTGCAACTAGCTTCTCCAGTTCAAACTGGTCGATAAAGATAGCCTTCAGCTATTGTTATAGAGAACAATACTTGTGTGTAATCCTCGCGTTCCCAAGCATACAACAACCTTGCCATTGTTTACAAAGTAAACTCGGGTGACCTACATTCCAGCGAACAGCTGATCGTTGACTTTAAATTGACATGTGTGTGAAATTTTTGTTTTTCCCTTAGAAGAGAGATTATTCTCTTGTGTACCATGCAAATGATTTAACCAAGAAATAAATTGTCTATGTAATAAGTGTGTATAGTATAATAGAGCAAGTATTTTCACCGTGACAACAATTAAATAATGTGACTTAAATTTCAAATAAATAAATGACTTAGTTAAACCTCCATTGTTAGGTAAAGTATTAAACCCCATGCCCCAAGACAGTAAACTTTAAACTGAGTAAAATGAAAACAAAGTAAATAAAGTGTCCTAAGTAAATATGGTAATTCAAGAGGAAATAATTCTAAGTAAGTTTCTTAAATCTCCCCCAAAGTAAATAATAAATAAAGAAAGAAAAAGTGTAAGTTTCTTAGAAAGAAACCAAAAGGAAAATAATTGTAACGGGACATTTTGGGACTATTTTTGGGGTAATAAAGAAATTTGTATTTTTTAATAAAGCAGATAACATTTTTTCGATAATTGGGACAAAACACAACCGAAAGGTATGTTTATTGTTAGCGACAGTGGTAGCACTGCTGGTGACATTATACGTGAAAATTATTGAGTAATATTTTATAAAACGAGTAAACAACCGCAGAACTGTGCCAAGGTCAACCAATGACATACAAAACTGTAAACAAATTATATAACTGAGCATCAGGCGATGTTACGTCAGCGCCTTACATAACGAGGAATGTAGGTGTGTCAACGCCAGCAGCTCTGTCACACTCACAGAAAAAAGTCAGTCGGCAAATAACAACTACCAGTGTCGGACGCAAATAACCTTCGCGTCCGCCGGCTCGCCGGTTTAGACGAAGTTTACGGCGCCTGCAAAACAGAAAGAATGTGAATAATATATTTAAAATATGACTTAAAAATCAAAATTCTTACTAAAAATGTGATTAACAGTTTTCTTTACAATATAACAATTCGGAAATTATGAATTAAAGTGAAAGTGCGCACGTAAAGCAATGTGACGTCTTCTGGACTAGAATTCGGACTCAAGGCAGATACGTTTTACCAGGATATACACAGAATTATCAAATTTTATTATTTTTTAAGAAAACCAAAACAGATGGGGCAAATTAAATAAAATAGGAGTTTAAGGGGAAAATCTAAAATGGGTAGTATGTGAGCGTGTGTGGGGGTTTTTGTTTAATTATATATTAAACTATGAAGTGCTGGTTTACGCTTTTAAAATTGATCTTATGCTTATGAAATGTATTTATTTCTATTCTAAAGAGAAAATCATGCATAATAAATGTTATTATCGTCTTTCTATAAGATCGCAAAAAGTAGGAGAAGGGAAGGGGAATATTTGTCTATATAAAATTTGAAATTATGTTAAGGGCTATATTTTCATGTTTTCTTTTGTAGTGTGAAAATGAATTAAAATAGGTGTGATGGTAATTCAGTTGTACTTTCTTAAATAACCAGTTCTGCACTTCCCGGTTCGCTGATTCGAACCTTGGTAAGTTTTCCTTATAGTTGGCAATACAAGATGGCGCCCGAAGAAATTATTTAGAAAGTAATTGAGTCAAAAGTAAATTCCCTTAGGTTTCATTAATATCAATAAATATCAAATAGTACAATTGGCTTGTGAACAGGGACATTTATATAAGATAATTATATAAATACGGCCTACTGGGAGAGCAGAATGGTTGTTTGAGGTAAAAATAAATTACGTGAAGACAGATGTATAAAGATAAGGTTATGTTATGATTATGTGTAGTATGGGTGAGTAGAATTTTTTTTTTTGATAAGTATGCGTTACATATAGTAATATTTTGCAAAGAATTATATATCTAAAAGGTTTATAAAAAATGGCAGATAATAATGAGATCAGCCTCTCTGACAGTCAGACCGACTCTGGTATTCAAACAGAAGTGGGGTCAATAGACGAGCAGAATGTGGAAATATCTGTAATTAGTTCGCCGGGAGCGATTTCTACTCCCGTACCAAGTAAAATAAATACAAGAGAAAAAGAGTTGTCATTAAATGATTTATTTAATCTCATTAACAATAGATTTGATATGAACAATAGTGATTTCAATATTAAATTCAATGAACAGAAAAACGAGATGCAAGAATTTAGAAGCAGTATAAATGAGAAATTAGATATACAGAATGACAAGTTTGATGCAATTGACAAAAAATTTGAGAGTCGTTTTAACTCTAGTGACGAAAAATTTGACCGTCGTTTTGACGTTCAGAATAACAATTTTAATAAAAAAGTCGAAGAACAGAATATTCAGTTTCGACAGAGTATTAGCATGAAATTTGATGAACTTAAAACAGAAATTAATAAAGTACAAATCAATTGTGAGAGTAACTATAACAAATTGAAATATGAATTAAATGAAACTTTGAGGCATTCAGTAAAAAATATGAATAACAGGGTTGACAAAATAGAGAGTAATGTGGGGGAAAAATTTGATAAACAAAGACAAAAGGTAATTGAAAATTTTAAATGTAAAACAGAGGATAATTATAATGATATGGGTAAAAACGTAGTAGTAGAAAGTAAGTTAATAAATGATAACAATAATGTTGAAAATAATGAGAATAACAATATTGAATATAATAATGTGTTTGAAGAATTGATATCAGAAAGTGATACGATGAAAATAAGTAATGAAAATACTGATGAATGTGTAGAATGTGATTATGAGATGTTAATGTGTGTTAATGAGTTAGAACGAGAGTGGAAAAGTAGTATAGTGATAGAATGTGGGCAGAGGGTAAATTTTCCCATTAATTTTTTTGAACCAGAGTGTTCACAAATGTTGTTTTTGAAGGGCAAGAGACCCGTATTGGTAGATGAATTGAAGTGTATATTGATGTTGTATAATGTTGTACCCTCTGTCTGTAATAATTGTGAGAGTGTGATGTGGTGTTATGAAGAGAGAGAGTTGTGTATTGAGAGAGAGTTGTGTATTGAGAGAGAGATAGAATTATATAAGTTAAAAAGAAATTATGATGAATTGAGAAAAAGATTAGAAGGGGTGAAGATGAACCATATAAAATACTTACCTGTTGCAAGAAAGATAGAGAATTATTTTGATGATATCTTTATAAACAATAAACACTTACCTGATGTAATAGTAGAGGAATATAAAAATGATAAAATAGCTTACCTGACGTTGACCAATAATACTGATGGAGACTGGACAATAATAACTTATGTTGACAAGGCTTATGAAATATTAATAGGGAATAACCCTATAAATTATAATGGCATAATGAATGAAATAGAGTTGATGGATTATTATAATAATAATAATAACAAATTGTGTGTGGATTACCATGATGCATGTTATAAATATATTCGATATATATACGATGATGGAGGTTGAAATAAAAAATCAGTGTATGGACATTGTTAAATATTGCAATTTATGGTAATGACCTTGCAGATTTGGACATATGAAGTGTGAAACAATTGAACAGTTATTGACGAATAATTTGTAAATAATGTAGTGAATTCAATTGTGTGTATTATGAAATGTTAGGTAAATAATGTGTATATGTAGTAGAAAAATGTTGTGATAATAATAATAATAATATTAATAGTTTGCAGTCTAAATAAATAATAAAAATAATTATGAAGACAATAATTGATGCTTTGTAAATTTTGATAATAATTGAAATATGTTGTGTTTTAAAATCAATTGAAGTAAATAATTTGAGATGTTTAAATATTGCGATTGAAGGTTATATGTTTGAATTTTATAATGAATTTAAATTATTTGATGAGATTTCAATTTAATGACAATTAATGAATAAATAAATGTTAAATGTTTTAGTTTGTGGAATAACATAATTGTTAGAGTAAATAGATTAATAATAAATTTGAAAATCTAATTGCAGCACAGGATAAATAATGAAATAATGATATATAAAAGAGTTAATGAAAAATTTCAAACAATAATGTTTATAAGTTTTTATATAAATTAGGTAAAAGAGAATTGTTTGTTTAATGTATGCTAATAATCAAGGTAAATATCTATTTGTTTATTATGTTATGTTAAGATGTGTGTGTGTGGCAGGGAGGTTACCCAGGGGGGTAACGAATTAGAAATTTGTTGTATTTTAATAATGATGACTTGCTACTAAATAATTTTGTTTTGATTTGAAAAATAGATGCACTACATACTTCCTATATTGTGTTTATTATGTCTTATTGTGTTAATTGCATGTAGTATGTTAGGAATAAGGATTATAAAAATATAATAATATGTATTCAATGTGTTTATAGATTTTAAAATAAAATGAAATAAAGTTGTGATAGTTAAAATTTTCAATGGGTTGCAAAAGATAGAAGTGTGTGATAGTAATTGTTTGAGTAAAACGTTTGAGTCAGTCCAAGTTGAAAAATATTGGGGTATTAAAGAGAATGAGAGAGGAAATACATGTAGTAGAGAATTTGAGTATAAGTGGAGACACAGTAGTAATGGAGAATATATGTAGAGTTTTGATTGATATATTGATGTTTATAAATGATGATGTTATTTTGTTGTAGTTGTAGTAAGGTAATGAGATTGAGATTTTGGGGATGGCAATTTTGTAGTAGGGGGTAGTGTAATGTGGGAGTCCGCAACATAATGATAAGTTGGGACGGGATTGGTATCGATTTAGTGAGGAGGGGCCGCCTTAGGTAGAATCCAGGGGCCAGATAAGGGAAATGAGTTTTGGGGGGGGAAACACGTATCCTATGTACAAAGGGTTAGAGAGTATTTTTTTTTCTATTTGGAGAAGGTGGCGATTTGAGTTTAAGGGTAAGTTGGGTGTAGAGAAGGGTTAGTAGATTTTTTGATAGTGGGGTGTCATACTAGTTGAAGATTTTGTAAGGGAGTGTTAGAGTAATAAAAGGGGTAAGATTATGAGTAAATGCCAAGTTGATAAAGTGAATTATAAAAAATAACTGAGAATCACCCAAATGAATGAAATGGAATAATAATTGCAATGTTATGAAAGAAAAAAAAAAAAAATTTGGAAAGAGAATTAATAAAAGTCAATTGAGATTAAAAGGTAATTTTATGATTTTATATGCAAATTTAATGATGTTAAGTGTGTAAAATTTTAAATACAAATTGTTTATTTTAAGATAATAATAACCATGTGAATTATGAATGTACTATGTTTTCTTATGTTATATTGTGTTTGTTAGTGTAAGAGAATTTTATGATTTTAAATATTTTAAATGCAAATTGGGGATGAGAGAAATGTGATATGGTAATGGGAAATGTTTATTTATATTCTGATGGGAATCAGGGCAATAATTTTGAATTTTGGGATGAAAGTTAACAAGAGAAAATAGGTAGAATGAGATTATGGAATTTTAAATGGGTATCATGTTGTTGTTAGGTATTCTGATATATGTTAGAAGTAAGTAAAAAACAAAACCAGTGCTTCTTAGCGCAAACCAGCATCGCTAGGGGGAAACAGATCAGTTGGGGATATGATGTTGTATAAGGCCACTAGTTGATATTTGATTTGTTGTTTCAGTGTTTGGTGATGCTGTGGCGGCGGACATGAGCTGGCCAGCGCGTCAGAGCAGGGGCGTTAAGTATCTGTCTGACTCTACGGTGTTGGGATCTCGATAGAGAAGTCCAGTATTGTCATTCAGGTGCGGTCACAGTCAGCGGACCGAGGGTGAGTTAGATTTTTTTTGTAAACCATACAGGGGGTTGTGGCGACATATCCTGGCTGATCCCTTTAGCAAGTATGAATGTGTCAATGAGATTTTTTTATGCTTCGGCATAAAATATCTCATTGAGGAGGTATTGTAACGGGACATTTTGGGCCTATTTTTGGGGTAATAAAGAAATTTGTATTTTTTAATAAAGCAGATAACATTTTTTCGATAATTGGGACAAAACACTACCGAAAGGTATGTTTACTGTTAGCGACAGTGGTAGCACTGCTGGTGACATTATACATGAAAATTATTCAGTAATATTTTATAAAACGAGTAAACAACCGCAGAACTGTGCCAAGGTCAACCAATGACATACAAAACTGTAAACAAATTATATAACTGAGCATCAGGCGATGTTACGTCAGCGCCTTACATAACGAGGAATGTAGGTGTGTCAACGCCAGCAGCTTTGTCACACTCACAGAAAAAAGTCAGCCGGCAAATAACAACTACCAGTGTCGGACGCAAATAACCTTCGCGTCCGCCGGCTCGCCGGTTTAGACAAAGTTTACGGCGCCCGCAAAACAGAAAGAATTTGAATAATATATTTAAAATATGACTTAAAAATCAAAATTCTTACTAAAAATGTGATTAACAGTTTTCTTTACAATATAACAATTCGGAAATTATGAATTAAAGTGAAAGTGCGCACGTAAAGCAATGTGACGTCTTCTGGACTAGAATTCGGACTCAAGGCAGATAAGTTTTACCAGGATATACACAGAATTATCAAATTTTATTATTTTTTCAGAAAACCAAAACAGATGGGGCAAATTAAATAAAATAGGAGTTTAAGGGGAAAATCTAAAATGGGTAGTATGTGAGCGTGTGTGGGGGTTTTTGTTTAATTATATATTAAACTATGAAGTGCTGGTTTACGCTTTTAAAATTGATCTTATGCTTATGAAATGTATTTATTTCTATTCTAAAGAGAAAATCATGCATAATAAATGTTATTATCGTCTTTCTATAAGATCGCAAAAAGTAGGAGAAGGGAAGGGGAATATTTGTCTATATAAAATTTGAAATTATGTTAAGGGCTATATTTTCATGTTTTCTTTTGTAGTGTGAAAATGAATTAAAATAGGTGTGATGGTAATTCAGTTGTACTTTCTTAAATAACCAGTTCTGCACTTCCCGGTTCGCTGATTCGAACCTTGGTAAGTTTTCCTTATAGTTGGCAATACAAGATGGCGCCCGAAGAAATTATTTAGAAAGTAATTGAGTCAAAAGTAAATTCCCTTAGGTTTCATTAATATCAATAAATATCAAATAGTACATAATAATAAGTGAATAATAATTGCTTTAAATAATAACGCTGAATAAATCATATTTAAACTAAATTGTGTAAAGTGTAGCAGTAAATATAGGAAAAGAAAATAATAATAAAAGTATAGTTGAATAGTGTAAACACCCAGTCGTGGCCTGTTAGAGAAAAATAAAGCGTGTTGAGAAATGTAGTAAGCAGCCACCCTCCCCTTTTGTTATAAATGGTAGCATTGCTAAACAATGAAAACCTCCCTGGTGTATATTACAATGCACCTGCGTGCAGGGTGTCCCCTCCTGCATAGTTTGTTCAAGTATTACAGCTGATCATTTAAAGAGCGAATAAAAATTATCTTCGTGAAATTCCGCTTCTCTCAGTAGCGTAAGAAATTAGGATTAGAAATAATCTAAAGTGGAGTATGGGATCCACTTTAGGTTATATCAGAGGTAATTTTATAATATATAAAAGAATTATATATGTAACGTAACACAGTCACAACAGCGCCGGCTGAAAAGGGTAATGATGGTGCAAAAAGGTGTGCCAAGGTGATCATTAGAGAGTGCTGAAAGCTAACTTGTGTAGTTAGAGTAAGCCGATGTCAGTCAGGCCACGATATTGTGAGTTACGGAAATTAGGGAAATTAGTATTAAGAATTAAAATATAAGTTAGCGTTTTAAGAAACGAGATAAAGGGAATTTCATGAATGAGAACAAGAAAAGAAATAAATAAATTTTCAAGAGGGATAGAGAAAACAAACCGTGTACTAAATTAAACTTCACACATTAACGCCAAGCATACTCCTAGGACCCCACTTTGAATTTTCCTTACTAAAATTCCCAATGTCGATTTTAAGCGGCGGAGTATGTGACGATTTAATTGGTAATAATAATTTAATTAAAAAAAAAAGTAGAAAGCAAATAAGTATTTTTAAATCGCACAATTAAAACCAAATACCCCTGTACTAACTCAGAATAAGTATGAGATTTAAATAAAAAAAATCTAACTAGTAATAAAAAAATCGTAATGTAAAAAGTTAAGAATAATACAGTTAACCCTTTAGTAAATCATCATGCGTTGACCTGTTTAATTCCGGACACAACGTGCATAGCGAACCGTCTGTAACTTGGAAATATTTGAAAATCATAATGTAAGTAATTAATAATTTGAAGGCACAAGTAGTAGTTAAAATAATTCCTGTAAACTAAATAAGTCTAAATAATTTGTTTCATCTTTCTATAAGAAGGTCTATTTAAATAAAAGTTGGAACTATATTATGGCGGAGTACTCGCTCCGCTTCGTTGTAATGTACCTGTCGTATCAAGTAAAGAGTTACAATGCGGCGTTCAGACAGTACGCACCTCCAAGCGAGGGCTCTGCAGAAATGTTTTATTTTAAACTTTAAAATAATGGTTAGCTACCTCTAAAAAACGTGGTGAGCTAGTGGTAGTTATATGTATATGATGTAAAAGGTTTGTTAACGAAATGTAATAGTAATATAAAAAAAAATTAAGAACTCGTAAACAAGGTGACGTCTCAACTTAAGATGCAAACTCCAGTACAACTCTACCAGTGAATATGTGACCAACCCAAGTGCATATACGGACGTCTACAAACCATACAACGCTGACCAGCACCGGCGAAGATCAACTTGACTTCATGCAGCATTACATCAATCTCCTCACTAATACAGCTACAAGATATTCACCAGAGACACGACCCAGATGACTACCCCGACTACCAGAGTTCCGAAGAGTCACTCCCCAAGACGAGGACTGCAAAAACTTATTTTCGAGGTGACTCGATAGCTTGCCTATCGAGAATTAAGTACACTTAAAACATATCTTTTATAGATGAAAGACACTTTTCAAAAGACTATAATTTTCTCTAAGCAATAAATAAAACAAAAGAAATGTATACTGTAGTATCGATAATCATACGTTGTAACGTTAATCTTGAAATGTAAGTTATAATCACTTAATTAAATAACACCATTCTTCAAATGGTTTGTGGAATCTTGCAAGCTCCTTGAAGAGCATAGTATAATTCAGACGTCTTTACTAGATTTACAGAGACTCGGATCCGAGGTAAATTACATGATCAATATGATCCCTTGTTTAACAGAAAACTTTTTAAATATTGCAGTATAAATTTTTATGTTATGGGATCTAGTTATTTGACTTGTTAATAAAGAGATGTCATCTTATTACAGATTGAAGTGAGTGCATAAATCAGTGAAATACCTTCCCCTTGTGTCCTAATAAATTGCGTAAATATTATTGTTCTATGTGTTAAGTTTAATTTCAGTTTGTTACAACGTAGGCAGCCTGTATAATTGGCTAGAGTCAATTATGATGGGTTCCCTGGATTTGTAATGTAGCCCTGAACGTTACAGTTTGTGCTGAAAAATTGTCGGCGAACCCATCAGCAGCTAGCGATTTTTCAAAAAATCTGTCTGACATTGCTAGTGAAAATCTTAGTCCAGAACAAGTCTATAATATTGACGAGATGGGGTTGAATTTTAAACTCTTGCCCAAGAAAACGTTTTCTACGGCTAAGGAAACTTCAGCCCCAGGATTTAAAGCCAGTAAAGAGAAATCATGGTGGCTTTGTGTTCAAATGCCTCAGGGTCCCACAAGCTGCCTTTGTTTGTAATCGGAAAATCAGCAAAACCCAGAGCTTTTAAGAATTTAAACATGTCATCCCTTCCAGTGTACTACAGAGCACAAAAATCAGCCTGAATGGATTCGTATCTGTTTAAGGAGTGGTTCAAAAGCGAATTTGTTCCTAAAGTGAAACATCATTTGACGAGTTTGAAGTTACCACTTAAAGCACTTTTAGTGCTAGACAATGCACCTACCCCTCCGCAACAACTTGAATGTGAAGGTTACAGTGATATAAAATTATTATTCCTGCCACCTAACCTCACAAGTCTTACACAACCAATGGACTAAGGGGTCATCGAGTCTTTTAAGAGAAGGTACCACAGAAAGCTTCTTTCGGAAATTCTAGGTAAACTGGATAATGAAGGCAGCACAGGTCTCATTCCGGCCTTAAAGACAATCAACATGAAAGACGTGATCTATATGGTAGCTAAGGCATACGGTGAAATGCCATCATCTACATTAACAAAGTCTTGGAGAAAAGCATGGCCAAATTGTTTTCTTCTCATTGAAAAGAATAAAGAGGACAACCCTAAAGCAGATGAATCAAATCTTCAGGGTTTTGAACCAGATGACAATGAATCTCTGTTAAAAGATCTACAACGACTGCCTCACCCTGACGATCTTATACAACAAGACGTTGCAGAATGGATTGCTGGTCAAGATGAGGAGCTCAAAATGAGATCTTAAACGATGATGAAATTGTGCAAGCAGTCATTTGCCATGAAGACGAAGAGGGAAATGTCGAGGAAAAAATGAGCCACACTGAGGGAAGAGCAGCCCTGGAATTAGCAACAACGTACATCGAGCAACAAACAGAGGCAACTGCAGTTGATGTTATGTTCATCAAGAAATGGCGTAAATTCGCATTCAACAAAACAGTTGAACAAAAAAAGCACAAGAAAATAACTGATTTCTTTTAATTTTTATTTCAGAGTTTTACGTTCTATAGTGACACTTTTAATGTTCATGTGCTTTTCATATTATATAAAGAGCTGTGTTATTTTTGGCAAATACGTACAGTAATATCTGTGCGAGTTGTAGTAATTTTCCTTGTTTGTTTTTTTACTTGCTACCATGGAGTAAGGGTGAGTAGTTATAAATATTAGTAATTTATATATACGGTATTGGGTCATTTATTGTATGGATCATTCATTAAAGAGGGTTATTTCATCATTATAGCGTATTTTCGGTTCGTCCGGCCATTTTGAAATCCGGCCTAGGGTCTGGTCCCGAGGTGGCCGGACGAGAGGGAGTCTACCATATGTAAAAAATTATTTGATTCTGTTTGAATGTCCGGCAGTAATCGTTCGTCATAGAAACTATTACTCTTGTTAAAACATTAAAGGTGGCAGGTAAACTACCCCTTTCCCTCAACCGATCTTCACCAAAATCAATAGGCCTTCAGTTCCTTACAGTTCAGGAACGTATCCAAAAAATTATTTGATTCTCTTTGAATTTACGGCAGTTATCGTTTGTCATAGAAAAAAACCCTTGTTAAAACATAAAACGTTGCAGGTAAACTACCCCTTTCCCTTAACCGATCTTCACCAAAATCAACAGGCCTTGAGGTCTCTACAATGTTGGGAAGTATGCAAAACATTATTTGATTCTGTTTGAATGTCCGGCAGTTATCGTTCATCATAGAAACAATTACTCTTGTTAAAACATTAAAGGTGGCAGGTAAACTACCCCTTTCCCTTAACCGATCTTCACCAAAATCAACAGGCCTTGAGGTCTCTACAATGTAGGGAAGTATACAAAACATTATTTGATTATGTTTGAATTTACGGCAGTTATCGTTCATCATAGACAAAATTAACCTTGCTATCACATAAAACGTTGCAGGTAAACTACACCTTTCTCTTAACTAATCTTCCCCAAAGTGAATAGGTCTTGAGTCCTCTACAATTCAGGGATGCATGCAAAACATTATTTGATTCTGTTTGAATGTCCGGCAGTTATCGTTCTTCATGAAAAATGTTCTCTTGTTACAACATAAAATGTTGCAGGTAAACTACCCCTTTCCCTTAACCAAGCTTCAACAAAATCAACAGGCATTGAGTTATCTACAATTGAGGAAGGTAAGCACAAAATTATTTGATTCTGTTTGAATGTGCGGCAGTTATCGTTCATCATAGAAACAATTACTCTTGTTAAAACATTAAACGTTGCAGGTAAACTACCCCTTTCCCTTAACCAATCTTCACCAAAAACAATAGGTCTTGAGTACTATACAAATCAGGGCTGTATGCAAAAAATTATATGATTCTGTTTGAATTTGCGGCTGTATCATTTGCCATAGAACAAAAATCTACAGACACAGACACTTTTCGAAAATATCGGTATGGAGAACCATACATGACTTCCATATTCTAAGATTTATATTTAAAATCATTTTCGAAATGAAATATTACCATAGAAACTACTTCTTTCTACTTACTGCTTCAGCCTTAACCACAGTACTGTGGTCACTAACGTATACCACCTCACGTTATCGCACTCGATTTTCACTGATGATGGAAGTCGATGGCATTGCCGAAATGTCTGGTTTTCTAGAAAACATTGGACTACGGCCAAATATCCCGGGAAGGAATTTTAACAAAAACTACTTCTTTGTTGCCGATAACGTTGTACACATATATATCAGTGGCGAAGTTACATTTGAGGCAATTGAGGCAATGCCTACCCTAAAAAATTCTGTAGAATAAAAATTATAAATACGTATGAACTACATAACGTAAAGATTATACACTGTTACTGCGACTGTCAAATTTATTAAACCGAAACGTGCTTTATTGAGCGACCGCTAGATGGTGACAGGTGAGATTCGGCATAGTTCGTTTAAAGCGAATGAGGCAACCTGAACTTGCCTCAGCGTTTTTTGTATACATCGTATGTAAGCAATGTAGTGGTGTGATAGGGAAGTGTAGGGAGGGGGGATTGTCCCGCGCTGTACACATAGAGCGTTGAGGCATGTCTCACTTCTGTGGTTCAAACAGTTAAGTTAAAGCGCCTGTGTTGTTTCTAAGTGTTTATTTTATGCGGTTATTAAAAGTGTCACTGTTATTCCGCTGAACTAACAGATGATCAAGATTGTTATTTGAATTATTTGTAACATTAAACATATATATAGAAACTAATCAAGTTTAAAAATTTGAAGTTCAATCAGTTGTATTATTGTGTATGACTAATACAAGGATTGTTCAATAGACACACGTGTAGAGCTGTAAAGCATTTTTTATTCAACGATTTTAAAAGAAGTCTCCAATAACATTAAGACATGAGTTCCACTGTTGCGCTAACCTGTAGATTCCCTGCTAGTAAAATTCTTACGGCTGTTTGTGGAACCATTCGGTTACAGCAAAGTCTACCTCAGCGTCCGATTTGACCCACCGTCCTTTTAGTGATTCCTTAAAAAAAATTTAAGATAAGATTTTTGCCTACCCATTCATTAACTACTAGCTTCGCCAGTAAGCAAATTGATGTCCATTTTTTCGGCTTGCACGCGTTATGTTGGTGTGGGTTTCGGCACTTTCCATTTAAAAAGCGTGCAAACGTAAGAAAATAAACATGAGTGAGGCCAGAAATAACGTAAATTGTGTGTGTGTGTGTGTGTGTGTGTGTGTGTGTGTGTGTGTGTGTGTGTGTGTGTGTGTGTGTGTGTGTGTGTGTGTGTGTGTGTGTGTGTGTGTGTGTGTGTGTGTGTGTGTGTGTGTGTGTGTGTGTGTGTGTGTGTGTGTGTGTGTGTGTGTTACCTGCCTTTTTATTGCCGTATTAAATGATAAATATTATATTACATTAAAATGAAAAAATTTTAATTTTATTGCCTGGCAACAAAATTATTTTATTTTTAACAATTACCATTGTTTCAAAAAGTTTAAATAAATTTTCAAGTACTTTACTCTTGTTAAAACGTAAAAGGTTGCAGGTAAACTACCCCTTCCCCTTAACCGATCTTCACCAAAATCGAAAGTCCTTGAGACCTCTACAATTCAGGGACGTATGCAAAAAATTATTTGATTCTGTTTGAATTTGCGGCAGTTATCGTTTGCCATAGAAAATACGCTTGATAAAAAACGTTGCAGGTAAACTACCCCTTCCCCTTAACCGATCTTCACCAAAAACAATAGGTCTTGATTACTCTACAAATCAGGGCTGTATGCAGAAAATTATTTGATTCTGTTTGAATTTGCGGCTGTTATCGTTTGCCATAGAAAATACCCTTGTTAAAAAAACGTTGTAGGTAAACTACCCCTTTCCCTTAACCGATCTTCACCAAAAACAATAGGTCTTGAGAACTCTACAATTCAGGGCTGTATGCGAAACATTATTTGATTCTGTTTGAATTTGCGGCTGTTATCGTTTGCCAAAAAAAAAAAATTTCCCTTGATAAAAAAAAACCGTTGCAGGTAAACTACCCTTTTCCCTCAACCAATCTTCACCAAAAACAATAGGTCGTGAGTACTCTACAAATCAGGGCTGTATGCAAAAAATTATTTGATTCTGTTTGAATTTGCGGCAGTTATCGTTTGCCATAGAAAAAAAATCTACAGACACACAGACACTTTTCGGAAAACGACTTTTTTTCATGTTTTGAGTGTAGTACAATCAGAATCTGCAATAATCTCGAACACGATTTTTTTTGCCATCACCATACTTCCATTCCTTAAGGAATATGGAAGTAAATGACTTTTACTTCCATGTTCCTTAAGGAAATGGTGATGGCAAAAAAAATTGGGTTCGAGATTATTGCAGATTCTGATTGTACTACACTCAAAACGTGAAAAAGTCATTTTTTGAAATGTGTGTGTGTGTGTGTGTGTGTGTGTGTGTGTGTGTGTGTGTGTGTGTGTGTGTGTGTGTGTGTGTGTGTGTGTGTGTGTGTGTGTGTGTGTGTGTGTGTGTGTGTGTGTGTGATAGATTTTTTTTCAATGACAAACAATAACAGCCACAAATTCAAACAGAATCAAATAATTTTTTGCATACAGCCCTGAATTGTAGAGTCCTCAAGACCTATTGTTTAAGGTGAAGATCGGTTAAGGAAAAGGGGTAGTTTACCTGCAACATTTTGTTTTAACAAGGGTATTTTTTATGGCAAACGATAACAGCCACAAATTCAAACAGAATCAAATGATTACTTGCATACAGCCCTAAATTGTAGAGTTCTCAAGACCTATTGTTTTCGGTGAAGATCGGTTACGGGAAAGGGGTAGTTTACCTGTAACGTTTTATGTTTTAACAAGGGTATTTTCTATGCCAAACGATAAGAGCCGCAAATTCGAACAGAATCAAATAAGGTTTTGCATACAACCCTGAATTGTAGAATTCTCAAGACCTGTTGGCTTTGGTGAAGATCGGTTAAGGGAATAGGGTAGTTTAACTGCAACATTTTATGTTTTAACAAGGGTAATTTTTTCTATGACGAACGATAACTGCCGTAAATTCAAACAGAAACAACTACTCCTTTGCATACCTTTTTGAAATATACAGTACTCAATGTCTGTTGATTTTGTTGAAGATCGGTTAAGGGAAAGGGGTCGTTTACCTGCAACGTTTTATATTTTAACATGGGTAATTTCTATGGCAAACGATAAGAGCCGCAAATTCACACAGAATCAAATAATGTTTTGCATACAGCCCTGAATTGTAGAGTTCTCAAGACCTGTTGGTTTTGGTGAACATCGGTTAAGGGAAAGGGGTAGTTTACCTGTAACGTTTTATGTTTTAGCAAGGGTATTTTCTATGGCAAACGATAAGAGCCGCAAATTCGAACAGAATCAAATAATGTTTTGCATACAACCCTGAATTGTAGAATTCTCAAGACCTGTTGGCTTTGGTGAAGATCGGTTAAGGGAATAGGGTAGTTTAACTGCAACATTTTATGTTTTAACAAGGGTAATTTTTTCTATGACGAACGATAACTGCCGTAAATTCAAACAGAATCAACTACTCTTTTGCATACCTTTTTGAAATATACAGTACTCAAGGTCTGTTGATTTTGTTGAAGATCGATTAAGGGAAGGGGTAGTTTACCTGCAACGTTTTATATTTTAACATGGGTAATTTCTATGGCAAATGATAAGAGCCGCAAATTCAAACAGAATCAAATAATGTTTTGCATACAGCCCTGAATTGTAGAGAACTCAAGGCCTACTGATTTTGGTGAAGATTGGTTAAGGGAAAGGGGTAGTTTACCTGCAACATTTTATGTTGTAACAAGAGAAATGTTTCCATGACGAACGATAACTGCCGCACATTCAAACAGAATCAAATATTTTTTTGCATGCATCCCTGCATTGTAGAGGACTGAAGGTCTATTGATTTTGGTGAAGATCAGTTTAGAGAAAGGGGTAGTTTACCTGCAATGTTTTATGTTTTAACAAGAGTAAAGTACTTAATTTTGATAAAGTATCCTGATAAGTAGCTCATAATAATCCACTGTAGAAACGTAGATGAAATATTTATAAATGAAGAGGTTAGGTGAACGAGGAGGGGTAATTTTCTATTAATGAAAATTATAGTTGAAGGGGGAGGGGATAATTTTTTTATGTGTACTACGTTATCGGCAACAAAGAAGTAGTTCTTTGTTAAAATTCCTTCCCGGGCTGTTTAGCCGTATTCCAATGTTTTCTGCAAAACCAGACTTTTCAGCAGTGCCATCGACTGCCGTCATCTGTGAAAATCGAGTGCGAAAACTTGAGGTGGTATACGTTAGTGACCACAGTACTGTGGTTAAGGCTGAAGCAATAAGTAGAAAGAAGTAGTTTCTATGGAAATATTTCATTTCGAATATGATTTTAAATATAAATCTTAGAACATTGAAGTCATGTATGGTTCTCCATACAGATATTTTTTCATGTTTTGAGGGTAGTACAATCAGAATCTGCAATTATCTCGAACACGATTTTTTTTGCCATCACCATACTTCCATTTCCTTATGGAACATGGAAGTAAAATGAACACTACATTCAGATTTTAGTTGAAATTACTTTTAGTTTGAGACACCACATGAATTTCCACGTTTTTATGAAAATTGTTACCCACTTTTTGGCCCCTGGTGTTCCCAAATTTCTAAATTTTCAAAGATGAACACTACATTCAAAATTTGGTTAAAATTTCCTTTAATTTGATACCCCATATGGACTTTTCAAGATTCCAGACCCTCTCATTTTGCCACCAGCTTTTTTTTACATCACATTTTGCACCCCCCCCCCCATTTTTGGAGGAATCAATCTAAACAATATGGTTCCATAAGTTAAATGTATGGACACACATGCTAATTTTACAAAAATTTGTTGATGCATTCAAATGTTATTATGAGACATACCCCAAATAGTCAGACAGACAAACGCCAAATAGTCGAGTTAAACTGAGAACTCGCTTTGCTCGTTCAATTATTTTCCAGAGACTTGAAGGATTACTATTTCTATTTATACAGAGTGTCTCACAATGAATGTGACTTCAGGAATACATTCTACAGGCTGAAATAAAGAAGAAATTATATACAAACATTGGTCTGAATACAATTAGTTTTCGATTTATGGCTTGCAAAAATTTTGCCTTGATTTCTGCTCCAATGCTGAAATGGATTGTAAAGTAAATTTACATCAAACCAAAAAGACTGTTTTTCGACACCATTTTTTTTTTTTAGAATTATGAAACTTTTCTAAAAAACTGCCCAGGATACAGTTCTAGAACTTCTTTTTCAGCTTTTCATGTCACAAATCATATAAAACCATCAAATTTATCCTTAAAGTTCAAAGAATTTCAGTAGGGCTCAATTGTAGTCTTGGAACAGAAATTAAAGTGAAAATTTTCACAAGCCATAAATAGAAAATGCAGCATTTTTGGACTTATGTTTATATTAAATTTCTTCTTTACTGCAGTCTGTAGAATGCATTCCTGAAGTATGTCCCATCCTCACAGAAGACCCTGTATAGATATACATTTTTCACAAGTTCATATTTTCAAATTTTTTCTTTGTTAATATCTATTCCTTCTTAGTCTTTTATAAATATCAGTGATGTCTTTTTTTTAAGAATTTGACGAATCTCCATGTTTAATTAACTATTACTGGAAGACATATTTAATTTTATTGTAGGCCCTACTTAAAATTAAATTAAAATATAATAAATAGAATATAAATATAATTTATAAAAAAATAAGTAATTTGCAACTGTATTTTCAAAGTAATGAATAAAATAACCTACCTAAAAATTTTAATTGCTCAACATTTGTTGACAAATTTGATATTAGCCAATTCCTCTTCTCAAGTAAATAATGGACATCATAGTCCACTGTTTTATCTATTTCTGAACTGGTTGCTGGAACACTGTTATTCTGTGTATTAATGTCCAACATGTGATTGCCAAGTTTATTTAACACAGTATACAGGTGCTGGTATGTTTCTTCTAATGAACAATTACTCAGGCCACGCTGACCAGTGGGATTCTGATATGCAACAGACGAACACACACTCTGGTTTGACTGTGACGTTCCTGAATGCATACCATATGTCTAAAGTAAAGAAAAACAGAACTTAAAGTTTTATATAATTTTATTAATCACACGCACAAGCGCGCGTGCACGCACACACACACACACACACACACAACTGTAGAAAATTAAGCAGAAATAAATATCATACATAAAAGTTAACACAATACTAAGAAATCTGGTCATAGAGGGTGACAATCTTTCCAAATATGATTGTGATCTTCCTCTCCATTTCTTTCTCTATGATTGAAATTCACTCTTCCTTAGGAGCATGCATCAGTTTTCTGTTTTTGCAAATGTCTATATTCCTATTACATATTTAATAGGAACAATATTAATAAATATCATAGGACCACTAATACTGTAGTGGTTACTAGTAGACTAGTGGTCCTATTGTAGTGTAGTAGTAGACATGTTGTGTAGCAAGGAGATAGGCAAAAAACTTCTACACATAGCACAGGATTGGCAGTATTTTTTTTAATGGGGAATTGTATAAAAATTCTCAAACCTTTTGACAAACATGGAAGAAAGATGCAACAAAGATGGCATGGAAGAAAGATTGGGGATAGTTTCGTGAATTTTTAAAATGACCTTTGTTACAAATACTGCTTAAATAAATAATCTGAAGCTGTCTGTAATATAAAGTTTAATTCTTATTTGTTACATCAGTTGCAAAGTTTCTATTAACCTAATACATGCACATGTGCAGAAAGTGATGGGTGTTAACAAAAAGTAAAACTACACTTCCTCCCACAGACTTCCCACCATCACACATGGATGAAAACTTCATGATTACTAAAAATGATCACTTAAGATTCTTAATATAAAATCACTGCCTTATAAAATTCATATTTTAATATGCTATTAATCAAAATTTCATTTACTGAATTATATGTTACCAGTACAACATTTCACAACACATGCAAAACCAAGATAAGTATACAGGTTTTGCACTGCTCTTGAAGCATATGGCGATATTGTATGCAAGTACTGAGTTAAAAATCTGCATATTAACAAACAAGTAAAACCAGTTATTGTTATAATATATAAACAGTTGGCTTGATAATGTACTATCCCAATAATATTGGCAAAATATCAACCTAACTTATGCAGCTAAATGACAGAATTAATTTAACGCAAAAATTCATCAAGCTCTTTCATAAAATGTAAGGACTGCATGTTGTATATTGAAGAGGAGGATTCAATTATGTTTTACATTACGTATAGTGCACGTTTATTTATAAAATTCTATATTAACAAAGTTTGTATAAATCTATACATGATACACCTCTGAAATCAAGTGAAAAACAAAATGAAAGAAAAAAGGAATACATATAGGCCTAAAAATAATATGACATGGTCTACCACATTAGAAACAAAATTTGAATGTTTAACTTTCAAAGAGGGAGAGTCATTTGAATCTACTTACTTTTTGCATGTCATCTTTGAGTATTCACTGGTATTATTATAAGTGGGAATATGTTTCTCCCCAAGAGGATCAAAATGTGAAAACAAAAACACCTGACCACATTCTGTATTTCAACTCTTCTTCTACGAAGGCTACCTTTTAAGTTTTTACAAAGACAATGAAAGAAAAAACATTTTTTGATACAAATCATTTTATTGTTTCTCAAAATATTCGCCTTTGATTTTTACACACTTCTGCATGCGTTCGAACCAAGTCTCGAAACATTTTTTCCACTCTGATGTTGGTACCTCAGAAATGTGGTTTTGGAAGGATTCAACAGCTTCTTGAGGTGATGAAAATCGCTGTCCACGCATTTTTTGTTTGACATTCGGGAACAAAAAGAAGTCGTTTGGCGATAAATCAGGTGAATATGGGCAATGAGACATTAATTCGATGTTTTCCTCCTTCAAATAATCAATTGTTTGACGTGCTGTGTGAGAGCTGGCATTGTCATGATGAAGAATGATGCGACATTTTCGGTTGTGTTTCCTGATTTCATCGATGACTTGTGGCAAACAAATTGTTGTATACCATTCAGCATTAACTGTTCTTCGATCCTCTAAAGCAATGGTCGCGACACGTCCAGTGTAAACAAAGAAACAAGCGATCATTTTCTTGGAAGTGCTTCGTGAACGAACCACTTTTGTTGGGTTCGGTTCATCTTGGAACACCCAAACAGTTGATTGTTGCTTAGTTTCCGGCTCGTACGAATATATCCAAGTTTTGTCTCCTGTTATGATGTTGTATACAGATTTTGCATTTCCTCGGTCGAATTTTTGGATCATTTCCTTACACCAATTGACACGAGCCTGTTTTTGAGTTTCGGTCAAATTATGCGGAATCCATCGGGAACAGATCTTTTTAACAGCTAAATTTTCATGTAAAATCGAATGTGCTGCAGTCTTCGATATGCCTAAGGATACCTCTATCTCACGGTAAGTCACATGCCGATCTTCTTTAATCATGTTGTGCACAGCATCGATGTTTTTGGGAACAACAACAGATTTAGGTCGACCTTCACGAAATTTATCGCTGATTGAAGCATGACCACGGCAAAATTCTGCAAACCAATTGTAAACAGTCTTTTCTGATGGTGGTTGATTACCAAAAGTTGTCCGAAGCGATTCGAGGCATTGTTGTTGAGTTAGGCCGTTATTAAAATCGTAAAAAATCATCCAACGAAAACCTTCACATGAAATTTCCATTTTTTCACAAACACTTTTGTTTTAAACGCTCACTGTAAACAAACTACTCGGCCAATATCTGAGCTGCATTTGTTTTACAAATAACATATGACAAATTTTTCAACAATGATAATGTCACATCTCACTAGCGCCATCTAGTGGTCGTTTGTAAAGACTTAAAAGGCAGCCTATGTAGTATGATCCATGTCGAGTGTTTTGTATGAATATGAACAACATAGACTATGGAAACCTACGTGGCCTGACCGTGCATTCAACAATTATGAATAAAAATTTTCCATTTTTTAAATAAATATCATTTGGAACCACTTTTTTATGTTTTGGTGATTGTAGATTATAAATATCAAAAGTTACTTCAAATAAAGTATTCTGAACAGTTTGAGTTCTTATCCAAGCATGGCATGCAAAAGTGAAACAGACTGCACAAAGTTGAATAACAATACCCGTTATGTAATTCAAATGTGTTATGGGATAAACTCTACTTCAGGTTCTTGTCATTTGTTTTAATTTCAGAACAATTATTTTTGAAATATAACTGTAACACTATGAAATAACAATGGCAGTTAGTTCTGTTGATTATAAATTTCTCATACTAACAAATTTTACTTCCATGTTTTGTTCAAAAAGGAAATATAGTAATGGCACTATAAAAACTGTGTAATGCCATGGGGCAACTGACTGACTTAATCTGATTTTCACAAACATCAATAAAAACAAAATAGGTACTTTTTTGTATATGGGCTACAGGTTTCCATTATGAAGTTTGTGTACATTACCTACCTTTTTTTTCAGACAGTAGTTTATCTTCAAATGGGCACAAAAATAAGGAGCCAAAAACCAAGCCTGCTCAATTCTTCTCATGTTTTAAAAATATATGGCTATTTTTTAAAAATTAAGTCTAAAAGTTGCATAACCAGCTGCACTAACCATACTTAAGTTTTTTATTTGTCTGAACAAACTACTTTTTTTGTGTAACCCCAGCCAAAAAGCACATTGTTTGCGTACTTATTAATGGTTAATGATTCTTAAATAATTAGTATCAGATTCTGTTAATAATACTATACGACACTTTTCAAATGTCAGTATAATGAAAACCAATACAAATATAATGTATAAATATAAACAATAAACCAAATACAATATGAATAAACTAATATCTAGTTACAATAATGAATACCCATTGAGTAAACAAAGACATTAAATACTACAGACTACAATGGAAAGTCAAACAGGCCAACACCCACCATTAATGTGAAAGCCCGTATCCCGTACCTTAATAAAATAGTACCAAATAAGGTTTCCCAAATTATGTCTATTGTGTGTCTGTCTGCAGAAAAGTGAAAAACTTTGTTGTTTATGATATTAGTTAGTTGTCACTGTCTGATTTCTCCCACACCGATTTCCATGCTAATAATTCCTTGTTTTGCTGGGGTTACCGCCTCCCCGAAATTGGGATTTGTGGTAATACACCTATAGGAAAACAAAAAAAGTTTAGTATGGTTAGTTATGCAAATTTGTGACTGGACCTTCAAAATATTACTTTAGAAAACGAGGACCAGTACACGAAACATGAAAGGTTACGTAAAGGTCGGTATAGTTAGTTAATCCGATGTTTTACTTTTACATAAAAGTTGTACGGTAGTTAAAAATCTATGTACAAAGAGTTAACAACGGGTTAATAGCGTTTGATACAGCTAATTATGAGAGAAAAACGCTATTATTTGTCAAAAAGATGAATGCTGTAAAATTTAAAACATGGAAATTTAAAAAGTTTTGTAAAATGTTTTTTCGCAACATGAGAATAAAAACGATGAATTTTCTGATACTTATCTTGTTTAGGCATGTAGTACGCGTGAAAAACAAAAAAAAATATGTTTTTCAATTCTGGGACCAGGTAGTGACAACGAATTACTGTATTTCCAAAAAATTATTACAAGTACAGATGATATTCTGTTGACGTTTGTTTAGTATTAAAGAAATACTACCTTCCTGCATTTGCCTGTAATTCTCTGGTTCTAAAAAGCTATTTACCATGTTCGTAGTAGAAGGATCCATTAGTGGCAACACTTTTCGTAAGATAAAATAAAAACTCGTTAACAGACTTTTGACTTAAAATTCGACTACCGTCTACGTGTGCGTTTTCTTAACTGATGAGAGGCAGCACAATGGTGGGAGTCAACACCGTCACTGTATCTGCTGACGCTATTAGTGCACCGTATTAGTGCGCCTTGATGTCAGTTTGGTTTAGTTATACACTATTGTTGTAAGCACACCGTGCTGTTAAGTTCAAATAGGTTATATATTTATTAACTTTAGAGAAGTTTTAAATTCTAATAATTCAAGATAAAGTGAGAATAGGTTGCCGTTTTTGTTATATGTTAATTCGTTAAATTTGTTTAAAGCTCAATTTTTGTTGTACACAACAAGATATATCGAATGTTCAATCTGTGAAAATTCCGAATAGTGTATAAATCGATTCCTTTCGGCTGACTTAATGGAAATTGAAGTAAATTAACTATTGCTAATGTCTAGTTACGTAATAAATGTGAATACATAAACAGTTATAACTTGGTTTAATAAATTCTATAAAAGATGAATAGCCTGTTTCTATGGGGAATTGGTTGCTGGTCATATAACTGGATTATAAAAGTCTGTATCGGCCAACCTGAAAATGAAATTAAGACATTTTTCACAAATGATAAATGACAATTTAAAATAAGCCATATATATCTCTTTCGGTGGTGATGGCAGAAATGGTAACCGTGTGTACAATATATAATCTTAATTGCAGTTTATAATATTTATATTTGATTTATGACAATTAAATTGTGTTCCTTTACGACTCACAATTACTGTATGTATCCTACTGATGGAAGCACTATGAAAAGCTATGCTGGGTACCAAATAACTGTACTGGACATTAATGAAAAAGTTACTACTAAGTACTAATAATATCACGGTAACTAATGCAAGAAAACGAGTAGGCCTAGTTCTAATAAACACTTTGGTTATTTATCATTATTTTTATAGTTCACTTAAGTTTTCCGCCAAAAGCAGAATCGATTGCTAAATAATTTCATTCGCGGGTCTTGGGGAATATTCAGCGGCAAAATGTAACTTCCGGCGCCGCGCGTGTACTATATTTCGGTGTCCGATGTGTACATCCAACTGTTTTCTTCACAAGTAACTAATGCCAGCTTATGGAGGTTATGTACGACAATGTAACTTAAATAAAATTTACTTTGTCACTGTACATTAAAAGGGTGTATTTATTGGAAGTACAGAAATTAGTTTACATTTATCGCACATAATTACGGTACAGAGACGATTTTGGGAGGTTGTTGCTACGTTTAACAATATAACTTAACCTTTTACATTTTGAAAAATTAATTAGACTTAACAAACGTTTCCTTAGTTAGTGTACATTCAAAGGCTGTATTTATTGTATGGATAAAAGGCTGTATATAACATTAACGGCTGTATTTATTCGAAGTAAGTAATGCCAGCTTATGGAGGTTATGTACGACAATGTAACTTAAATAAAATTTACTTTGTTCGTGTACATTAAAAGGGTGTATTTATTGGAAGTACAGAAATTAGTTTACATTTATCGCACATAATTACGGTACAGAGACGATTTTGGCAGGTTGTGGCTACGTTTAATTATTTAACTTAACCTTTTAGATTTTTAAAATTAATTAGACTTAACAGACGTTTCCTTAGTTAGTGTACATTCAAAGGCTGTATATAACATTAAAGGCTGTCTTTATTCAAAGTACCGAAATTAAAACGTACTTCCAATTTAGAACCTAGTACAATCTAATGTATAACCAAACAAGTACATTAAAATCCTTTTTTCAACATAATGCAATAATAAGCAATGGGTAGTTTCTGTTAACATGCAAATGATTAAGTATTAATAATGGGTTACAGTGGAATTTAATGTTACTACGGTCTGAATTAATGCAAATAAAATTGGGAGAATCTCGTAAACATATTAAAGAATGCTTGTATATTACACACAAAATTATTACAGTACGGACCTTTGTTAATGAATAGAAACAAATTTGACTCTATACTTTAGTATGTACCAATAAAATTCACCTTTTTTCAAATACCAATACCTGTTGTTGTTTTTCATACCCTTAAAAAAAGGTCATTAACAACATACATTATGAGAAAACGTGATTACAAATAACCAGCCATTAGTTACTTAGAAGAAAATAGATATAACATTTACAAACATCAAATCTTCAATTCTCTCCCTATTTGTTTTATAAAAACTGGAGTTTCTACTGCAGGTTTTAAGTCCACTAACTACTTAATTAAATATACATAATTGTTCCTGTATCTTGTTGGGTAACATTATATTAATACATCTGCTTCCTACTCATATGTGCAAACAATGTTTTTAATGTACGGTCCTAAAATCTTTATCAACACTTTATATCTTTAAAATTTAGACAAAGTCTAATGAGCAAATTGGCCTAACCTGAATTTACATGACCTGGCTCAGAACAACTTTATTTTGGCAAATACAAAGATGAAGACTGGTTGCAATTTCTTCAGGGCTCACACCTGCTGCCAGGCCTAGTTCTATAACATGATAAGGAAGAAATAAATCAGCCCAAACCTGCAACCGCTGTGGGAAGGCTTTTACACCATTACCAATAAGATTAATGATGTCATCTAAGAATAACTCATTAGCTTTATTTTTAACTTTCATTAGTTTTATCTTTTTTAACAATTTTTAATGCAGTTTACTGGAGTAAAATCTTCTTATTGATAATGTTCTTATCAGTTTCATTACATTATTCGGGTTATCTCTTTTTATTACCGTATCTCAGACAATATTTATAGTATACAATTTAGTTAATGACTTAGTATTTTGTTCTTCATGTATCATGGTCATGAAATGGTTTAAGTTGGGGCCTATTTTATGTAAGGGGAAAACATAACGTTACAATATTGTAATTACTTTTATTTCTATAATTATTTATAAGTATTACTTTGTACAAACAAAACTGGCTTAGAAATGGGTCTACTTAGGAAATTATGGAATTCTGCTGAAATTTCGAATAGTTCTGGAGGGGAATTGATCCCCTGATAACCCCCCTCCGCAAGTTACTCCACTGATCCCACTCTACACAGTTCCAAGAAATCCTGTATTTAGTAGAGCTTCCCTTATGTTTGCCTGGTAAGTGAAGGAGAAGGGATCTATTTAACGTGCAAGTTGAAGAATATATTTAATTACTGCACTTAACTTGATATAAGTACTGATTACATTTCAGGATTATTATTTTCAGAAATAATGTATGTAAACCAGTTTTCCCCATATAAAGTTAATTAAAATTCTTTAATGCATAGCATTCCAGGCATTTACAGTAGTAGATTCGTTTTACTAAATTTGAATTTACACAAATAATTCTCTTTGATTAACCAGAGTTACACACACAAACTAAATTCAGAGTGTCCTCCTAGTGTATAAATTCAGCTAAAACAGTATTCCAAAAACTTACCTTGTTACTAGAATATGTGACATGATGAACTTTTCATCATGTGTTCAACTTTGTGTTGGGAGTTAAGCATTTTAATAATTTATATTTATGCAGGCGTATAGCAAAATCTGATCATCATGGAAAAGGAATAAGGCATTTTGTAATAGCAATTAACTGATTAGTTCCTGCTGTATTACCGAATCATATTACAAGACCAATTTTTGTTTAATTGAAAAGATATATTTTAATTGTTTCTTTTGGTGCAATCTGTAAATTCCATGACACACGTCCATAAAGGTTTGAAAATATGCTTACTCCAGTTTGATAGGAATAAATTTTCAAAAAACTAATACAAATTTGTTATGTCTGATCACACCAGCTATCCTGTCTATTGGCAATGAGACTTATCCAAATTTATCATATAGTATTGTGCTAAGATGTTACACTACATTTGTATACTGTAATACAGTGTATTATTTGCAGACTGACAGGGTTATAAAAAATTCTGAAAGAATTGTTGCTTTTACAACACCATCCTTTATCAAGTGACTACTCAAATCTGCCAGTTTTTCACAGATCCCCTAGTGATGCTCCAAACTTTTCAAGGATTCTCCTGGCCTTAAAAAACTGACTGGCCTCATTGATTGACATGACTAATGTTAAATTTACTTTGGGATACTTCCAAACATAATACAGTTTACAATAAACAAACAAAATATTATGCCTGTCTAATTTTTTCCAGAACTGTATTCACATAATTTGATCTGGATAGAACATTTATTAAACAATAATACTATTTGATGCAAATAATTAAAATATCGGTATGGAGAACCATACATGACTACCATGTTCTAAGATTTATATTTGAAATCATTTTAGAAACGAAATATTTCTATAGAAACTACTTCTACCTTCAGCCTCAACCACAGAATTGTGATCACTAACATATACCACCTCATGTTCATAAAACAGTATTCCAAACACTTACCTTGTTACTATGGTGTCTTCAACAGGTACATTGGTGTATAAATTCGTTATGTCAAATGATGCTAATGTTGAGTTGTGTGGTATATGGATGTGTTCTAGTTTTTTGACAAGTTCTATGTTGTTTTTAACAGAAGTGTTGTTTGTTGGTTAGATTTATATGTTTTATGATTAGTTTATCTAGGTGTCTGGCGATTTTTTGGGAGGGTGCTTGTGTGTTATTTATCAAAGGTCAAATGGGTATATTGGGTTTGTGTATTTTTGGTAATGCGTTTAGTTTTGGGGGGTTAGGTTTAATTTCTTTTTAGGTATTTTATGTTTTCTGTTTGGATTATGTATTTTGCATTATTTATGAATTTGTTTTTGGTATTTTATTGTGGGATCTTTGGTTATTTGAGTTATATTGTTTTCGGAGAAGAATTTCTCAGTTTTATTGTTTATTTCTTAAATATTAGAATTACCTTGGTTCCTTCTTTGCAATTATGTTTATTTCTTGTTTGTTCATTATGACTGTTGTAATTTCTATAGGTACTTTTGGTGTGTTTGTTGTAATTTTGTGTTTTACATAATCTTTTGTGATTAAATCATTTGGTGTAAAATGTTCCAGATTATAAAATACACCTAACAGTTTTAACATACAATATATATAGTAACACCTCTATACATAGTAACAGGTATATCAATATACCTGTAATCACAGGTATGGGAAAGTAATGGCAAATCTTGCATAATCTTGTTATCAGTTATTGTTATTATTCGGCTAGTGCTATTAAATTCATATTGGCCCAAAGTGATCACAAAAGGAATTTATTATATTTGTTTACAGTCATCGGTGTTGATTCCAAGTGGATTTGAAATTTATATAAATTAATTTTCACTCACATGAATGAAGTTGCAACCGTAAAGAAATACAGAATATATTTTCTATGACAGCAGACAAGACAGGACACTTGTATTTTGCCTTTTATGTGTGTACATACATTCAGACATCATTTATTTGGATTGACTTCTGCAAGCTTGAAATCAAATACTAATAATGTTTTATGAATATTAATTACTACACTTTCACATGTGAAACTTACTTTGTTTATTTTCCTCGTACGACATTTCAGTGTGGTGTTCGCCTTCATCAGCGGGGTATGATACAGAATGTCCGGAACTTGTAACGGTTTGTTTAGTTGGTAGGTTGTGTGGGGGAGTGTGGAGGTGGAAGGGGGTTATGTAAAATTATAATCCTCAAAGTATAATATTGAATTAATTGGGATGTTTTGTTAAATTGTTACGACGGTCTCACCGATCGTCACATAGTACAGTGGAAACCAAAATAAAACACACTTATGAATTTGCAAATTACATTTATTATATTTTTAATTGGTGTTGTTACATGCTTGTTCACTTCTTTTGTTACATTTTAAATCAGTGTTGTGTTGTGATTAGCTACGATGGTAGTGTTATTAGTACAGACGAGGATGCTGCAGTTTCTTTCTTAAAGAAAAAGATTTGGTTCACAATCCTCGTCAATGTGGTAATGGACATGATATGATTTTAGCGCTTGGGCAGCAACAGCGTTGGTGTTGTAATAAGAAGACTTGCCGTGAGTATAAGCCAGTTTGCAAGGACACATTTTTAGAGGGGTCCAGATTACTCCTGAGAACAATAATAAAATTTATTTATGACTGGTATGAAGGCCGTAGTAGTGTGAAAAACAGTAAAAATCAACTGAAAATTGACAACAAAACACACACACAATGGACGGCTTACTTAAGACATATCTGTGCTGAAGACATCATGAGCAACCCAAAGAAAATTGGAGGACCAAATTTAACAGTTGAAATCGACGAGAGTCTCTTTGCCAAGAGAAAAAATAATGTTGGCCGGGTGTATCCACAACAGTGGGTTTTCGGAGGATTCTGTCGAGAAACAAAGGAATGTTTCTTGTGTCCTGTCGAAGATCGATCAGCAGGTACTCTCCTACCTCTCATAGTGGCAAATATTGAACCAGGGTCCATTATAATGTCAGATGAGTGGCGTTCATACCGTCAAATTGTTAATTTGCCACAACAGTACACTCATTTGACTGTAAACCATAGTTATAACTTTGTGGATCCTCAAACTGGAGCGCATACACAAAGCATAGAAAGCATGTGGCGGTCCTGTAAATGCCGAGACGTGATTGAATGTGGTGTGAGAAGGGAACGCTTAGATTCCTATTTAAGTGAGTTCATGTGGCGAACAAGAAATGCAAACCAGGATTTGTTCGAGTTCATGTGGAGGTCCGCAGAGGTCCAGAATATCTTTCCAGGTGATGCATCGACAATAATTGTGTAGTTACTGGAACAATCTGGGGATTCACAGGCACTTAACTCGCTGTATTAATGTAGAAGTGTGTAGAGTCACCTCCTTACCACTCACGACTACCTGTAACAATATTGTAAATAATTATAAGCTGAACACTGTGGGAAAAAGTGCTAAGTGAAGGAAGAAAAAGTGTAATATAATGAATGATCAGTAATAACAGAAAAGACTGTTAAAATTAATGATTCACCCCAAATGTATGAAACAAATGAAACGTAGACTATAAGTAAGATTAAGGGAGACATGATTTATATTATTCTGAATGTTCAGCAACATTGTATTAATTAGGATTTAAACCCAAGTCCCATATTTGTTTCAAGGGAAAAGACTACAATTAGAAGGTTCAATTTGTTTAATTAATTGTATTAAGAGTTAGTTATGTTTAAATATGTTTTGTGTGTAATAATGTTAGTAATGTTGCTATTAAGAATATTATGCTATTATGGCTATTATGAATTGTCAAAGAAGAAAAAGGTTGTAAGAAAATAGACACACTGTTATGTATAAAATACCATAGATACCTAAATTAGGCTCAGACACACTAAATAGAATTAATCAGTCAACAAAATTTGGCAAACTAAGGAAAAAATTACTACTATGGAATGTAAACCAGTTTGTAATAAGTAATAATCCCATCAATCAATGTAATCCCAGCCATAAAGACACAACTCTAAAATAGCATGTCTATAATTCCTGTTTTAAGGTAATATTAGTGTTGGAAGGTAATTGAAGCATTAATTTCAGATAATCAAACCACAGTCACAAACATTAATCAAATCACATAATCAAACTACTCCTTTCCCTTAACCGATCTTCACAAAGAACAATACGTCTTGAGTACTCTACACAGGGCTGTACGCAGAAAATTATTTTATTCAGTTTGAATTTGCGGCTCTTATCGTTTGCCACAGAAAATACCCTTGTTAAAATGTTGCAAGTAAACTACCCCTTTCCGTTAACCGATCTTCACCAAAACCAATAGGTCTTGAGTACTATACAAATCAGGGCTGTATGTAAAAAAATATTTGATTCTAAATATAATTATTACACTACTATTGTGTTCCGAGTCGTAGTGTAATAATTATATTTAGTTAATTAATGGACACGTCATGGACAACGAAATCCAAGTATTCGATTCTGTTTGAATTTTTGGCTGTTATCGTTTGCCATAGAAAAAAATCTACACACAAACACACACACACACACTTTTCGAAAAATGACTTTTCATGTTTTGAGGGTAGTACAATCAGAATCTGCAAAAATCTCGAACACGATTTTTTTTTTGCCATCACCATACTTCCATTTCCTTAAGGACATGGAAGTAAAAGGTAAGGGGCTTAACAATATCTACCACTTTTTAGATAAAGAAGGAGTATGCACTACGGTTAATAGCTTATGCTACAAGATACATAAGTGTTTATTTTAAAAATTAGTACAGTAACATACACGACAGGTTACATGAACAACCGCTGGAAGAAACGGAGAATAAACAGTTACAGTGAGGTCAAAAGACGTAGAATTGAGCACTACAGAGTCAATTGGGTTTGTAAAGAAACATCAAACCCAATGTACTATCATTACACACAACAATGTACTATCATTACCTAACCAACCACAACACTCATGTAGAGTAGATGTATTATTTAGGAAGTATCTGTGCCTCAACTAAGTACTAAGTCCAGTATACTGTAACAGGATCTACTGTTCCACACTGTAAATAAAGAAGATTGGCAATAATATATATTGTAACGTTTATCCCTTTTTCTTACCTTTAAATCTGTAGTATCTTGTCCTTGTAGTATTCTATATTGTAATAGATGTATTGGTATTGTTTTTGTATTTGTCAGTCTCACCTAACGTTATAGTTAAATTGTCTACCTTTAATTCAATTGTAAAGAAGACTGTTTGCATTAAATGTAATGTAATAATGTAACAATATGTATGTGTAGGCTGATTAGAATGGAATGGCTGTTTACTTACCACTTTACCTAGTATTTTGGTCACTTAACCAAAAATTTGTCCATTTTAAGTACAGACTCTAACCTATCAGATTGCAATGTAACTGGAATTTGTTGAAAACAAGATTAAACTATCACTCATATATTCAACCCCCCCCCCACAGAGAGTGGGAGGGGGAAGAGAGAGAGTTATATATCATTGTTGAATAATTAAGATATTCCTTTTAACAAAAATATACTTTTTAATTAAATTATTACAACTATTTATTTTTACTTTAATTATATTTATGTTTCTGAATAATTGAATACAATACAATAATTAAAATAAAAGTATATTGTTGTTAAAAAGTATTTTATTTTTTATTGAATAATAATAATAACATAAGAATATAAAATAAAGTAATTTGTAAATATATCGTTATACTTCTGACATGTAAAGTAGTATACATCAATAGTCTACTCTCATACAGTATACGAATTTGTTGGAAAATATCATGCACACTACTTGGCAAAGGTTCAACACTGATTTTAAAATGTTTTGTTTAATGCAAACACTGAAACACACTATACACAAGAAATAGAACTCATCATGAACATAACGTGATTATATTACTTCTTATGGTATAAGAATATGATATCGGTTTTTTATTTAATACCCACTTGTAAAGGAAAAAATACAGTTATTATTTTATAAATAACTTTGTTACAGCTGCTGTGAAGTTGTTTAGATTAAATAATGTAACCTAACCAACTTTTAAGTATTTAATATTAAGTATAAGTATATTTAATCCTCAGAGAAAATGAACAATTAACACCAGTTTTTGAAAGAACCATGAAAGGAGAGAAGATGAGCTTGTGTACGAAATGCAAAGTGGAGTATCTTATGTAGAGATGAAAGCTCAACAGTTCAAACCAAATACATATGAATGGAGATGATTGGTAATATCTGGGACCTGTCACACAACAGAACACCATACAATGATGATAGTGTGTATCACTTATTTCATCACATCTCTTACCATGTAATGTGCCTGCTTTTAATAATATTTTCAAAGGATTTGAATACTTTGTTTTGACTGGTTTCACTGTGTAAATTACAAACCTGAATATAGTCCTGGAATACATACGGTAATCAATTTTTCCATTCACAGCCACGTTTCGCATTAAATCACGAATGCCTGCAAAGAAAAATAAATTACATCACCGGACACACCAAGTACTGACATATGAACATTAATCAATTATTTTGTTTAATCAGTCAACATTCTAAGAGACCAATATTAAAGGGTTTACAGATTATTGACGCATCCACCAAAACACACACACACACAGGTTGTGGTATGTGTTACAATTGTGTCTTATTTTCAGCTAACCGTTCTTTTACAGGTGAAATCAGTACAATTGTACCTCGTGAGTATAAGGTTAGTTTAAGCTGTACCTATGATATTAAACACAATAATACACTGAACATGATTATTACACTTTATATGATATCAGCTTTTTGGCTTAATATCCACTTGTAAAAGAAAAAATACAAAATGATTATTATTTTATAATTAACTTTGTTACAGCTGTTGTGAAGTTATTTAGAATAATAATGTAACCTAACCTACTTTTGAGTACTGAATACTTTTAATGTGTCATGTACTGTGTTCAATAAGGAAACGAAATACTTTTACAGAGTACTTAAAATCCTTGAAAATGGTATTGGATTAAGCTTGAGCAATGAATAATTAAACTAAGCACATGATTTCAAAGTCAATATCATAATTAACTACGTATTCTAAATAGAACATACCAAATTGATAATACTTACCAAAGTCATGTAAAACAAGAATCATAAAGGGGCTTCATATTTTTTTATATCTTCAAGCATTTTCTCGAACAAATCCTGGTTTGCATTTCTTGTTCACCACATGAACTCACTTAAATAGGAATCTAAGCGATCCCTTCTCATACCACATTCAATCACGTTTCGGCGTTTACAGGACCGCCACATGCTTTCTATGCTTTGTGTATGCGCTCCAGTTTGAGGATCCACAAAGTTATAACTATGGTTTACAGTCAAATGAGTGTACTGTTGTGGCAAATTAACAATTTGACGGTATGAACGCCACTCATCTGACATTATAATGGACCCTGGTTCAATATTTGCCACTATGAGAGGTAGGAGAGTACCTGCTGATCGATCTTCGACAGGACACAAGAAACATTCCTTTGTTTCTCGACAGAATCCTCCGAAAACCCACTGTTGTGGATACACCCGGCCAACATTATTTTTCCTCTTGGCAAAGAGACTCTCGTCGATTTCAACTGTTAAATTTGGTTCTCCAATTTTCTTTGGGTTGCTCATGATGTCTTCAGCACAGATATGTCTTAAGTAAGCCGTCCAATGTGTGTGTGTGTTTTGTTGTCGATTTTCAGTTGATTTTTACTGTTTTTCACACTACTACGGCCTTCATACCAGTCATAAATAAATTTTATTATTGTTCTCAGGGGTAATCTGGACCCCTCTAAAAATGTGTCCTTGCAAACTGGCTTATACTCATGGCAAGTCTTCTTATTACAACACCAACGCTGTTGCTGCCCAAGCGCTAAAATCATATCATGTCCATTACCACATTGACGAGGATTGTGAACCAAATCTTTTTCATGTCTCCCTTAATCTTACTTATAGTCTACGTTTCATTTGTTTCATACATTTGGGGTGAATCATTAATTTTAACAGTCTTTTCTGTTATTACTGATCATTCATTATATTACACTTTTTCTTCCTTCACTTAGCACTTTTTCCCACAGTGTTCAGCTTATAATTATTTACAATATTGTTACAGGTAGTCGTGAGTGGTAAGGAGGTGACTCTACACACTTCTACATTAATACAGCGAGTTAAGTGCCTGTGAATCCCCAGATTGTTCCAGTAACTACACAATTATTGTCGATGCATCACCTGGAAAGATATTCTGGACCTCTGCGGACCTCCACATGAACTCGAACAAATCCTGGTTTGCATTTCTTGTTCGCCACATGAACTCACTTAAATAGGAATCTAAGCGTTGCCTTCTCACACCACATTCAATCACGTCTCGGCATTTACAGGACCGCCACATGCTTTCTATGCTTTGTGTATGCGCTCCAGTTTGAGGATCCACAAAGTTATAACTATGGTTTACAGTCAAATGAGTGTACTGTTGTGGCAAATTAACAATTTGACGGTATGAACGCCACTCATCTGACATTATAATGGACCCTGGTTCAATATTTGCCACTATGAGAGGTAGGAGAGTACCTGCTGATCGATCTTCGACAGGACACAAGAAACATTCCTTTGTTTCTCGACAGAATCCTCCGAAAACCCACTGTTGTGGATACACCCGGCCAACATTATTTTTTCTCTTGGCAAAGAGACTCTCGTCGATTTCAACTGTTAAATTTGGTCCTCCAATTTTCTTTGGGTTGCTCATGATGTCTTCAGCACAGATATGTCTTAAGTAAGCCGTCCATTGTGTGTGTGTTTTGTTGTCGATTTTCAGTTGATTTTTACTGTTTTTCACACTACTACGGCCTTCATACCAGTCATAAATAAATTTTATTATTGTTCTCAGGAGTAATCTGGACCCCTCTAAAAATGTGTCCTTGCAAACTGGCTTATACTCACGGCAAGTCTTCTTATTACAACACCAACGCTGTTGCTGCCCAAGCGCTAAAATCATATCATGTCCATTACCACATTGACGAGGATTGTGAACCAAATCTTTTTCTTTAAGAAAGAAACTGCAGCATCCTCGTCTGTACTAATAACACTACCATCGTAGCTAATCACAACACAACACTGATTTAAAATGTAACAAAAGAAGTGAACAAGCATGTAACAACACCAATTAAAAATATAATAAATGTAATTTGCAAATTCATAAGTGTGTTTTATTTTGGTTTCCACTGTACTATGTGACGATCGGTGAGACCGTCGTAACAATTTAACAAAACATCCCAATTAATTCAATATTATACTTTGAGGATTATAATTTTACATAACCCCCTTCCACCTCCACACTCCCCCACACAACCTACCAACTAAACAAACCGTTACAAGTTCCGGACATTCTGTATCATACCCCGCTGATGAAGGCGAACACCACACTGAAATGTCGTACGAGGAAAATAAACAAAGTAAGTTTCACATGTGAAAGTGTAGTAATTAATATTCATGAAACATTATTAGTATTTGATTTCAAGCTTGCAGAAGTCAATCCAAATAAATGATGTCTGAATGTATGTACACACATAAAAGGCAAAATACAAGTGTCCTGTCTTGTCTGCTGTCATAGAAAATATATTCTGTATTTCTTTACGGTTGCAACTTCATTCATGTGAGTGAAAATTAATTTATATAAATTTCAAATCCACTTGGAATCAACACCGATGACTGTAAACAAATATAATAAATTCCTTTTGTGATCACTTTGGGCCAATATGAATTTAATAGCACTAGCCGAATAATAACAATAACTGATAACAAGATTATGCAAGATTTGCCATTACTTTCCCATACCTGTGATTACAGGTATATTGATATACCTGTTACTATGTATAGAGGTGTTACTATATATATTGTATGTTAAAACTGTTAGGTGTATTTTATAATCTGGAACATTTTACACCAAATGATTTAATCACAAAAGATTATGTAAAACACAAAATTACAACAAACACACCAAAAGTACCTATAGAAATTACAACAGTCATAATGAACAAACAAGAAATAAACATAATTGCAAAGAAGGAACCAAGGTAATTCTAATATTTAAGAAATAAACAATAAAACTGAGAAATTCTTCTCCGAAAACAATATAACTCAAATAACCAAAGATCCCACAATAAAATACCAAAAACAAATTCATAAATAATGCAAAATACATAATCCAAACAGAAAACATAAAATACCTAAAAATAAATTAAACCTAACCCCCCAAAACTAAACGCATTACCAAAAATACACAAACCCAATATACCCATTTGACCTTTGATAAATAACACACAAGCACCCTCCCAAAAAATCGCCAGACACCTAGATAAACTAATCAGAAAACATATAAATCTAACCAACAAACAACACTTCTGTTAAAAACAACATAGAACTTGTCAAAAAACTAGAACACATCCATATACCACACAACTCAACATTAGCATCATTTGACATAACGAATTTATACACCAATGTACCTGTTGAAGACACCATAGTAACAAGGTAAGTGTTTGGAATACTGTTTTATGAACATGAGGTGGTATATGTTAGTGATCACAATTCTGTGGTTGAGGCTGAAGGTAGAAGTAGTTTCTATAGAAATATTTCGTTTCTAAAATGATTTCAAATATAAATCTTAGAACATGGTAGTCATGTATGGTTCTCCATACCGATATTTTAATTATTTGCATCAAATAGTATTATTGTTTAATAAATGTTCTATCCAGATCAAATTATGTGAATACAGTTCTGGAAAAAATTAGACAGGCATAATATTTTGTTTGTTTATTGTAAACTGTATTATGTTTGGAAGTATCCCAAAGTAAATTTAACATTAGTCATGTCAATCAATGAGGCCAGTCAGTTTTTTAAGGCCAGGAGAATCCTTGAAAAGTTTGGAGCATCACTAGGGGATCTGTGAAAAACTGGCAGATTTGAGTAGTCACTTGATAAAGGATGGTGTTGTAAAAGCAACAATTCTTTCAGAATTTTTTATAACCCTGTCAGTCTGCAAATAATACACTGTATTACAGTATACAAATGTAGTGTAACATCTTAGCACAATACTATATGATAAATTTGGATAAGTCTCATTGCCAATAGACAGGATAGCTGGTGTGATCAGACATAACAAATTTGTATTAGTTTTTTGAAAATTTATTCCTATCAAACTGGAGTAAGCATATTTTCAAACCTTTATGGACGTGTGTCATGGAATTTACAGATTGCACCAAAAGAAACAATTAAAATATATCTTTTCAATTAAACAAAAATTGGTCTTGTAATATGATTCGGTAATACAGCAGGAACTAATCAGTTAATTGCTATTACAAAATGCCTTATTCCTTTTCCATGATGATCAGATTTTGCTATACGCCTGCATAAATATAAATTATTAAAATGCTTAACTCCCAACACAAAGTTGAACACATGATGAAAAGTTCATCATGTCACATATTCTAGTAACAAGGTAAGTTTTTGGAATACTGTTTTAGCTGAATTTATACACTAGGAGGACACTCTGAATTTAGTTTGTGTGTGTAACTCTGGTTAATCAAAGAGAATTATTTGTGTAAATTCAAATTTAGTAAAACGAATCTACTACTGTAAATGCCTGGAATGCTATGCATTAAAGAATTTTAATTAACTTTATATGGGGAAAACTGGTTTACATACATTATTTCTGAAAATAATAATCCTGAAATGTAATCAGTACTTATATCAAGTTAAGTGCAATAATTAAATATATTCTTCAACTTGCACGTTAAATAGATCCCTTCTCCTTCACTTACCAGGCAAACATAAGGGAAGCTCTACTAAATACAGGATTTCTTGGAACTGTGTAGAGTGGGATCAGTGGAGTAACTTGCGGAGGGGGGTTATCAGGGGATCAATTCCCCTCCAGAACTATTCGAAATTTCAGCAGAATTCCATAATTTCCTAAGTAGACCCATTTCTAAGCCAGTTTTGTTTGTACAAAGTAATACTTATAAATAATTATAGAAATAAAAGTAATTACAATATTGTAACGTTATGTTTTCCCCTTACATAAAATAGGCCCCAACTTAAACCATTTCATGACCATGATACATGAAGAACAAAATACTAAGTCATTAACTAAATTGTATACTATAAATATTGTCTGAGATACGGTAATAAAAAGAGATAACCCGAATAATGTAATGAAACTGATAAGAACATTATCAATAAGAAGATTTTACTCCAGTAAACTGCATTAAAAATTGTTAAAAAAGATAAAACTAATGAAAGTTAAAAATAAAGCTAATGAGTTATTCTTAGATGACATCATTAATCTTATTGGTAATGGTGTAAAAGCCTTCCCACAGCGGTTGCAGGTTTGGGCTGATTTATTTCTTCCTTATCATGTTATAGAACTAGGCCTGGCAGCAGGTGTGAGCCCTGAAGAAATTGCAACCAGTCTTCATCTTTGTATTTGCCAAAATAAAGTTGTTCTGAGCCAGGTCATGTAAATTCAGGTTAGGCCAAGTTGCTCATTAGACTTTGTCTAAATTTTAAAGATATAAAGTGTTGATAAAGATTTTAGGACCGTACATTAAAAACATTGTTTGCACATATGAGTAGGAAGCAGATGTATTAATATAATGTTACCCAACAAGATACAGGAACAATTATGTATATTTAATTAAGTAGTTAGTGGACTTAAAACCTGCAGTAGAAACTCCAGTTTTTATAAAACAAATAGGAAGAGAATTGAAGATTTGATGTTTGTAAATGTTATATCTATTTTCTTCTAAGTAACTAATGGCTGGTTATTTGTAATCACGTTTTCTCATAATGTATGTTGTTAATGACCTTTTTTTAAGGGTATGAAAAACAACAACAGGTATTGGTATTTGAAAAAAGGTGAATTTTATTGGTACATACCAAAGTATAGAGTCAAATTTGTTTCTATTCATTAACAAAGGTCCGTACTGTAATAATTTTGTGTGTAATATACAAGCATTCTTTAATATGTTTACGAGATTCTCCCAATTTTATTTGCATTAATTCAGACCGTAGTAACATTAAATTCCACTGTAACCCATTATTAATACTTAATCATTTGCATGTTAACAGAAACTACACATTGCTTATTATTGCATTATGTTGAAAAAAGGATTTTAATGTACTTGTTTGGTTATACATTAGATTGTACTAGGTTCTAAATTGGAAGTACGTTTTAATTCCGGTACTTTGAATAAAGACAGCCTTTAATGTTATATACAGCCTTTGAATGTACACTAACTAAGGAAATGTCTGTTAAGTCTAATTAATTTTAAAAATCTAAAAGGTTAAGTTAAATAATTAAACGTAGCCACAACCTGCCAAAATCGTCTCTGTACCGTAATTATGTGCGATAAATGTAAACTAATTTCTGTACTTCCAATAAATACACCCTTTTAATGTACACGAACAAAGTAAATTTTATTTAAGTTACATTGTCGTACATAACCTCCATAAGCTGGCATTACTTACTTCGAATAAATACAGCCGTTAATGTTATATACAGCCTTTTATCCATACAATAAATACAGCCTTTGAATGTACACTAACTAAGGAAACGTTTGTTAAGTCTAATTAATTTTTCAAAATGTAAAAGGTTAAGTTATATTGTTAAACGTAGCAACAACCTCCCAAAATCGTTTCTGTACCGTAATTATGTGCGATAAATGTAAACTAATTTCTGTACTTCCAATAAATACACCCTTTTAATGTACAGTGACAAAGTAAATTTTATTTAAGTTACATTGTCGTACATAACCTCCATAAGCTGGCATTAGTTACTTGTGAAGAAAACAGTTGGATGTACACATCGGACACCGAAATATAGTACACGCGCGGCGCCGGAAGTTACATTTTGCCGCTGAATATTCCCCAAGACCCTCATTTTCTAACAATTATTTTGAATTGCTGTTATGCACGATGCTGGGTATCACAAAATTCTTAAGTAACTTAGAATGCTGTTACTCACGATTAAATAAAATATTTATAATCATATACGTACTTAAATTGTTAATAAAAACGAGAGGACACTCGTAGGAACACCGCACACCACTAAACAAACCGAAAATAAGTTAGGGGTTGTAGGTTAAGTTTACAAAAATATTGACGTACTCGTTGTAGAGGTGGGCCGATATACCTGTAATAGGTATTTTGGAACGATATTTTTGTGGAACGGATGTAACAGTGACTGAAAAGTTGAAATACCTGTTATTCGCGGCGACGCTGTTCCGAGTCGAGACACGCCGCCCTCGCTGTTCCAAGTCGAGGCACACCCCCTACGCACCCACACAGACACACACACAAAATGTACGCAAGATCACGTAACCAAGGCCAAATACTAGGCGTACAAAAATATCGCTGGAACGCAAGGAACAGCCAGTAACGCGTATTTAAAATACTAGGTATTTAAAATACTAGTGGTATCACCGATACACAAGGAACAACGCGTTCCAGAGTAACAGTAGTATTTTAGTAACACCTAATATTTCAGGAACACCTAGTATTTCAGGAACAGGTAGTATCAAGCACATTTCGAGTAAGAACTAGTATGAGCCACTTTTTCGTCCTGTATACTTCATTCTGCGCAAAGAGACGGAGCTGTTTTTAATAAAGGAAATAATTTATCCTGCTGTTACATTTATTCTCGTGTGATATGCAGATATATAATACAGATTATATGCTAATAATTATATATTATACTAGTCACCAACTTGTAACTAAAATCGGTTGGTGAAACTTTATGTTTTTACTCAAGAAAAACTTCATGTTCCGATCGTTAGTGAAATAGTTGAATTTAATTATATTGAGTTATAACCTATAGAGTGGCTGATGTTGATAAGCTATATTATACTTTTCATTAATGTGATTTTAACTTCACTACACATCTCACGTAAATGATGAGATTGTTGTAATGGACATTTATGCACTTTATCTAGTCTGTTCCTTAAATATCTGTAATGCATTTAATTTACTTTTGTTGTTGCTTATTATTTATAAACGTTTAATGAAGAAATTTGTGTTAGTGGTTTAAATCACAATCAGAATGATCACAGTTGCACACCACTATGTAAAAATTATCCCAATTAGCGCTTTCAAGCTTCACAGCCCATCGTCAGATTGGAATAGACACAAAATAAGTGGAAACAACCCCTTCACCCCTCTCCACCACCATGCTCACACACAACAAGCTATAATATAAATGACCCTTCCCCACCCCCTAAACCCTGTCCCACCATCTGTAGAGTTACATATTTTTTCTAGCAAATTCCTTGTGTTTCAGTGTTGTGTGTGTGTGTGTGTGTGTGTGTGTGTGTGTGTGTGTGTGTGTGTGTGTGTGTGTGTGTGTGTGTGTGTGTGTGTGTGTGTGTGTGTGTGTGTGTGTGTGTGTGTGTGTGTGTGTGTGTGTGTGTGTGTGTGTGTGTGTGTGTGTGTGTGTGTGTGCATCCTTTTAAACTACCCACTTCCTCTCCACACACGTGGGTCAGTCAACACCCTTATTTTAAAACATCCAAATAGTACTATGCAAAATAATTCTTAATATTATCTATCTGTCCTCTATCATTTACTTCTTAATCATGTTATAAAATATTTCTTCATTATCAAATTTAATTTTAATATTAATTAAATTGTCTAACCCTTTTTCTCTCTCTTTCAATATTTCTAACTCCTCTCTAAGCTTCCTTTCAACTGTGTTATTCACTACTTTTACAATTTCGTATTCTTCCAAAGGATTAACAAACTTATGGTTGTCTTCTATGAAATGTCTTGCATATAACGAATTGGTTGTTCTATTACCTTCTCCACGTTTGTGGTCAGACAACCTGCATACGAATTTCCGTCCTGTCTCTCCTAGGTACACCTTGTTGCAGTCTTTACATTTTAATTTATAAATTCCGCTTTTCTGTAATACTGGAATTTTTTCTATATTCTTATTCCTTATCTTATCAAATACCGTTTCACATTTTTTAATAGCTATATCTACTCCATATTTATTAAAACATTTTATAATTTTTCTAGTATGTGAACCTATGTATGTCAATGACCCTGCATAATTCTTTTGTTCCGGTTCTATTTTATCTTTTTGTATGTTAACCCTTTTCATAACTTTATCCACTATGTTGGTGTTATAATTATTATTCCTTACAATTCCCTTTATCGTTCTTAACTCCCTATCTTTTGACTCGGTCTCTTTTAAACACTTCTGAGCTCTGTAACAAAATGAATTGATTGCCGCCATTTTATATCTATATGGGTGGTAAGACTCTCTTGGTATAATTATATCAGAATACGACTCTTTCCTAAATATCCCAAACTGTAGTTTCTCATTATCTTTAATTTCTATGTTTAAATCTAAGTAATTTATTTTCTTACCTCCTATCTCTTCTTTAAATTGTAAGTTTTTATCCTTACTATTTACCTCATTTATAAACTCATGCACTTCTTCTATGCTTCCTTCCCAAATTACTAATACATCATCAACGTATCTAGACCATAATTTTATATTGTTTTTATACTTAGTGGAAGTTATTAATTGCTTTTCAAAATCATTCATGTATATTTCAGCAAGAATAGGGGATAATGAAGACCCCATAGGTAAACCTTTTTTCTGTATATAAAACTTGTTATTAAACCTAAAATAGTTCTGATTTACACATTCTTTAATTACTTTCATCAACTGCTTTTTATACCTGTATTCTCCCATATTATTATCGTTTATTAACTTAATAACTTTATTTACTGTGATATTGGTAAACATGTCCTTAACATCCAGTGATATCAATTTTGTATTTACATTAATCCTAACATTTTCTAATTTTTCTATCAATTTTACATTATTCTCTATGTTGTATTTTGTCCCAAATTCATATTTCTCTTTCAGTACTCTGCTAACTTCCTTTGATAATTTATAAATAGGTGCATTAATAAAAGACACAATCGGTCTAATTGGTTTTCCTTCTTTATGTATCTTAACCTGACTTTTAAAAGTTGGTGCTGTTGGATTACTTTCCAATAAATACTTTTTCTTATTTTCTTCTATAAATGTTATCTGTTTCATCATTTGTTTTATCCTTGACTGGTACTTACTTGTATAATCATACTTTATTTCCTCGTATGGTCCTTCCCTTATAAATTCTTCCGTTTTCTTTATGTATTCGTCCTTTCTCAGTAGTACCATTGTATTTCCTTTGTCCGCCTTCGTTACTATAATATCATTCTTCTTTATTTTATTCTTTAGTTTAGTTACAGTTGATTTGATTTTTTGTTCATTTTTTGAATTATACAAACTTCTCTTAAATATTTTATCTACTACATTCCCTACTTCCCACCTTATTCTTTTTTTATCATTTTCATTTCCTAGTTTTTGTATTATGCTTTCGCATTCAATAATCGTTTTTTCTTGATTTAATTCTGGTGGCGGTGCGTATTTTAACCCTTTTGCTAACATTTCTTTTTCTTCTGTATTGAAATTTACCTCTGTAAGGTTTATTACTCTTTTTTCATAGTTATTACTTAGATTTAAACATAGAAATTAAAGATAATGAGAAACTACAGTTTGGGATATTTAGGAAAGAGTCGTATTCTGATATAATTATACCAAGAGAGTCTTACCACCCATATAGATATAAAATGGCGGCAATCAATTCATTTTGTTACAGAGCTCAGAAGTGTTTAAAAGAGACCGAGTCAAAAGATAGGGAGTTAAGAACGATAAAGGGAATTGTAAGGAATAATAATTATAACACCAACATAGTGGATAAAGTTATGAAAAGGGTTAACATACAAAAAGATAAAATAGAACCGGAACAAAAGAATTATGCAGGGTCATTGACATACATAGGTTCACATACTAGAAAAATTATAAAATGTTTTAATAAATATGGAGTAGATATAGCTATTAAAAAATGTGAAACGGTATTTGATAAGATAAGGAATAAGAATATAGAAAAAATTCCAGTATTACAGAAAAGCGGAATTTATAAATTAAAATGTAAAGACTGCAACAAGGTGTACCTAGGAGAGACAGGACGGAAATTCGTATGCAGGTTGTCTGACCACAAACGTGGAGAAGGTAATAGAACAACCAATTCGTTATATGCAAGACATTTCATAGAAGACAACCATAAGTTTGTTAATCCTTTGGAAGAATACGAAATTGTAAAAGTAGTGAATAACACAGTTGAAAGGAAGCTTAGAGAGGAGTTAGAAATATTGAAAGAGAGAGAAAAAGGGTTAGACAATTTAATTAATATTAAAATTAAATTTGATAATGAAGAAATATTTTATAACATGATTAAGAAGTAAATGATAGAGGACAGATAGATAATATTAAGAATTATTTTGCATAGTACTATTTGGATGTTTTAAAATAAGGGTGTTGACTGACCCACGTGTGTGGAGAGGAAGTGGGTAGTTTAAAAGGATGCACACACACACACACACACACACACACACACACACACACACACACACACACACACACACACACACACACACAACACTGAAACACAAGGAATTTGCTAGAAAAAATATGTAACTCTACAGATGGTGGGACAGGGTTTAGGGGGTGGGGAAGGGTCATTTATATTATAGCTTGTTGTGTGTGAGCATGGTGGTGGAGAGGGGTGAAGGGGTTGTTTCCACTTATTTTGTGTCTATTCCAATCTGACGATGGGCTGTGAAGCTTGAAAGCGCTAATTGGGATAATTTTTACATAGTGGTGTGCAACTGTGATCATTCTGATTGTGATTTAAACCACTAACACAAATTTCTTCATTAAACGTCTGTTAAGATGTGCAATCGACTACAGGTAATGGACAACAACAATGAGGTAATAAACGACAACAATAAGGTAAGTAAAGTATTTAAATATCTTAAGTTAAAAGTTAAATTGAAGAGGGTTTTAAGTAAAATATGGTTTAATAAACAATGTCTGGATAATAATGTCATCCCAAAGTACGCTCAAGTTAAAATTAAAAATAAGAACAGTGTAGCCAAAAAAGTAAAAGAACAAAGCGAGAAGTTGTGGATAAAACTGGAAATAAGGTCACTCTACGGCTTAATCAATAGATATAATAGGGAATTATATGACAGACACATAGAATTGTTAAGAATATACTCGTGTGTAGAGTTAGAAGAAATATTATATAATTTTGGTTTGGGGTACGTAGAAAAGAAATTGGAAAAGAAAAATAAAAAAATGGTAGATAAGTTAAATAAGTTAATAAAAAAGAACGAAGTAAAAAAGGAACACCTCTCTAAGAATAACTATGAAAAAAGAGTAATAAACCTTACAGAGGTAAATTTCAATACAGAAGAAAAAGAAATGTTAGCAAAAGGGTTAAAATACGCACCGCCACCAGAATTAAATCAAGAAAAAACGATTATTGAATGCGAAAGCATAATACAAAAACTAGGAAATGAAAATGATAAAAAAAGAATAAGGTGGGAAGTAGGGAATGTAGTAGATAAAATATTTAAGAGAAGTTTGTATAATTCAAAAAATGAACAAAAAATCAAATCAACTGTAACTAAACTAAAGAATAAAATAAAGAAGAATGATATTATAGTAACGAAGGCGGACAAAGGAAATACAATGGTACTACTGAGAAAGGACGAATACATAAAGAAAACGGAAGAATTTATAAGGGAAGGACCATACGAGGAAATAAAGTATGATTATACAAGTAAGTACCAGTCAAGGATAAAACAAATGATGAAACAGATAACATTTATAGAAGAAAATAAGAAAAAGTATTTATTGGAAAGTAATCCAACAGCACCAACTTTTAAAAGTCAGGTTAAGATACATAAAGAAGGAAAACCAATTAGACCGATTGTGTCTTTTATTAATGCACCTATTTATAAATTATCAAAGGAAGTTAGCAGAGTACTGAAAGAGAAATATGAATTTGGGACAAAATACAACATAGAGAATAATGTAAAATTGATAGAAAAATTAGAAAATGTTAGGATTAATGTAAATACAAAATTGATATCACTGGATGTTAAGGACATGTTTACCAATATCACAGTAAATAAAGTTATTAAGTTAATAAACGATAATAATATGGGAGAATACAGGTATAAAAAGCAGTTGATGAAAGTAATTAAAGAATGTGTAAATCAGAACTATTTTAGGTTTAATAACAAGTTTTATATACAGAAAAAAGGTTTACCTATGGGGTCTTCATTATCCCCTATTCTTGCTGAAATATACATGAATGATTTTGAAAAGCAATTAATAACTTCCACTAAGTATAAAAACAATATAAAATTATGGTCTAGATACGTTGATGATGTATTAGTAATTTGGGAAGGAAGCATAGAAGAAGTGCATGAGTTTATAAATGAGGTAAATAGTAAGGATAAAAACTTACAATTTAAAGAAGAGATAGGAGGTAAGAAAATAAATTACTTAGATTTAAACATAGAAATTAAAGATAATGAGAAACTACAGTTTGGGATATTTAGGAAAGAGTCGTATTCTGATATAATTATACCAAGAGAGTCTTACCACCCATATAGATATAAAATGGCGGCAATCAATTCATTTTGTTACAGAGCTCAGAAGTGTTTAAAAGAGACCGAGTCAAAAGATAGGGAGTTAAGAACGATAAAGGGAATTGTAAGGAATAATAATTATAACACCAACATAGTGGATAAAGTTATGAAAAGGGTTAACATACAAAAAGATAAAATAGAACCGGAACAAAAGAATTATGCAGGGTCATTGACATACATAGGTTCACATACTAGAAAAATTATAAAATGTTTTAATAAATATGGAGTAGATATAGCTATTAAAAAATGTGAAACGGTATTTGATAAGATAAGGAATAAGAATATAGAAAAAATTCCAGTATTACAGAAAAGCGGAATTTATAAATTAAAATGTAAAGACTGCAACAAGGTGTACCTAGGAGAGACAGGACGGAAATTCGTATGCAGGTTGTCTGACCACAAACGTGGAGAAGGTAATAGAACAACCAATTCGTTATATGCAAGACATTTCATAGAAGACAACCATAAGTTTGTTAATCCTTTGGAAGAATACGAAATTGTAAAAGTAGTGAATAACACAGTTGAAAGGAAGCTTAGAGAGGAGTTAGAAATATTGAAAGAGAGAGAAAAAGGGTTAGACAATTTAATTAATATTAAAATTAAATTTGATAATGAAGAAATATTTTATAACATGATTAAGAAGTAAATGATAGAGGACAGATAGATAATATTAAGAATTATTTTGCATAGTACTATTTGGATGTTTTAAAATAAGGGTGTTGACTGACCCACGTGTGTGGAGAGGAAGTGGGTAGTTTAAAAGGATGCACACACACACACACACACACACACACACACACACACACACACACACACACACACACACACAACACTGAAACACAAGGAATTTGCTAGAAAAAATATGTAACTCTACAGATGGTGGGACAGGGTTTAGGGGGTGGGGAAGGGTCATTTATATTATAGCTTGTTGTGTGTGAGCATGGTGGTGGAGAGGGGTGAAGGGGTTGTTTCCACTTATTTTGTGTCTATTCCAATCTGACGATGGGCTGTGAAGCTTGAAAGCGCTAATTGGGATAATTTTTACATAGTGGTGTGCAACTGTGATCATTCTGATTATTATTTATAAGTTTTTATTTAAGTATTTATATTTATTTTATTACAATTTGTTTTTTATTTTTATTTGTAAAATTTTGTTTATTCTCATTCACTCTTGTGGCTTACTGTTATGTTTTTATTTACGTTTTTGATGTTTTTTCACATTATTTTTCGTGGTATTACGTGTAGGCCTACTCTAAATTATTTAATTGCCCCGAGTTTCGCAACTGATTTGTCTAACCATTGTTAGTTTGTTTACTACTAGTGAAAACTTAAATTGGTATTCCCAAAGGGAGATAGGCCTATAAATTCTCTTGTTTCTTATTTTCATTTAAACAGTAATAGTTTAATAAAGTCACAGTGTAAAGTAACACTATTAATACTTTTAGTTTCAATTTATTTCTTATAACAAATTATATAGTATAGGTTATATAATATCTTCAAATAAATACACAGCAAGTAGGTTTAGTAATATATTAATAGGTTTATCTAGGTGAAAATAAACCTACTTGGAGTGTATTTATTTGAAGATATTACATAGGAGACCTGCAGGAAAGTCAAAACGAGTTACTTACAAAGGATAATATAGGTTATGTATATATAGTATATAATAACAGGTATTTGTACCTGTTATTTTTTTGGAACGGTATTTTCATACCTAGTATTTTAAAATAACAGTTTAGCCCACCTCTAGTTGTTAGACTCGTCGATAGAGCGGCAGTGTTGTCCCCCTGGTGTCTCCCCTCCCTTGTGCTGCTTTCATCAGTTAGGAAAACGCACACGTAGACGCTAGTTAAAATTCGTACGTTCGACCACGGTAATATCACATAGTTATTTACATAAAGTACTTACCGACATTTTCTAAGATATTTCTTAAATCTAATTGATAAAAAAAACAAACACCAACTAAACGGCAACCGGCACCTACAAATGTTCGATGTCCTTGAGGAAAACGCGGGAACGCTTTCTCTGAGATCCCAATCACGTTGACTGTAACCTCTCGTTATATTGGACAGTAACAATCTTCATGTACATGTAACGTAACCATCCATTAATTTTTACACAGAGGGAATTTGCATGGCAAAGTAATTTTTATGTAAAATTTAATCCACTAACAGTTCACGAGTACGTATATGCATTTATTGTGCACCTATTCCCGACATAAAAATAGAGCAGGCAGTGGTTTGCGCATTCTCAAGTGTCAGTGTTAGAGCGTTGTTTCTTAATGCAGTGATGGACAACCGACAACTAGCGTTTAAACAGACCACATGTGGTAAACAAATGAACTTGCTACCGGATGTTGCTATTTCTGTGTTAAGCTAAAAATTAGGGATGGGCGATGTCGGTCTTTTTAATGATCCGTTCATTTTTGACCGATCAATGCGGTGATCCGTTCACCGGTCCTTTTCATCCCCCTTCACGTTTCCTTAGTCTTAGTCCTTATAAGATGGTACTTTATTGTCAAATTTGCCCATTAGATAAATTATTTTACTTTTAAATTAACCCTGTTAACAATGGAAAAAAATTAACATTTCTAACGCCTAACAATTTATTTTACTAAAATGAACTGCATCAAAATAATGCTTCTATAAAATACTTTTTTTTAAATACATTAATTATTACGCTCAAATATTTTCCTATTTTTTCCTTGTATGAATATTCATTTTTTCATATAGCCTATATGTTTTTCTTTAAAATAAAATATTTTTTAAAAATTAAAATACTACATATATAGACGTATACACACACATTTTTTAACCTTAATTTTAATTTCTATCTGTTCCTTCCCCTATACTGGTTAAAAAAAGCCTAAATCAAAATTAAAATAATTTTTTAATTAGTTGGCGGTTCTAGAATATTTAATATAAATTATTTGTAACAGTCAAGTTTTTAGTTTAATAATTAAATTGACCGTAACAAAATTAATTACACTTTTAAGGGATACAGGAAAAAGAAACCAACGTATTAAAATTTAATAAAACAATTTATTGATAAAACAAACAAAAAAATAATTACAACTAGCGAGTACCCAGCATGCGTTGCAATGCCACTCAAAGAAAGAAAGTGTTTGTATATATATAATATATAAAGACTTCGTTCGCGTGGTCTTCAATTTAATGCGATACTATATTTAGAACAGAATCTATTCCATTGGGTTGCCATAGTAACCAGATCTAATAAGTTAGTTTTTTAAGACTCCAAAGGACCCCCCAGAGGATCGTATCGAAAAAAAACACCTGTCCTATGTTGGTTCTCCCGTTGCGTAAAATATTTGTGCCAAGTTTGGTTGAAATCGGTCCAGTGGTTTAGGAGGAGATGTGGAAGACCCCAAAGGACCCCCCGAAGTATCATTTCGAAAAAACATATCCTATGTTGGTTCTCCCGTTGCGTAAAATATTTGTGCCAAGTTTGGTTGAAATCGGTCCAGTGGTTTAGGAGGAGATGTGGAAGACCCCAAAGAACCCCATTGAAAAAAAAACCTATCCTATGTTGGTTCTCCCTTTGCGTAAAATATTTGTGCCAAGTTTGGTTGAAATCGGTCCAGTGGTTTAGGAGAAGATGTGAAAGACCCCAAAGGACCCCCGAAGGATCATATCGAAAAAACACATATCCTATGTTGGTTCTCCCGCTGTGTAAAATATTTATGCCAAGTTTGGTTGAAATCGGTCCAGTGGTTTAGGAGGAGATGTGGAAGACCCCAAAGGACCCCCCAATGGACCCCGTCGAAAAAAACACCTATCCTATGTTGGTTCTCCCGTTGCGTAAAATATTTGTGCCAAGTTTGGTTGAAATCGGTCCAGTGGTTTAGGAGGAGATGTGGAAGACCCCAAAGGACCCCATCGAAAAAACACCTACCCTGTGTTGGTTCTCCCGTTGCATAAAATATTTGTGCCAAGTTTGGTTGAAATCGGTCCAGTGGTTTAGGAGGAGATGTGGAAGACCCCAAGAACCCCCCAAAGGACCCCATCGAAAAAATTCATAAACCTTCGCGGGCGTGCGCACAACAACTCACCGAAGTTTCATCGCAATCGGATGAATCGTATAGGAACGCATACGGGACAAAGAAAGAAACAAACATTCATTTTTATAGATATAGATTAAAAAACTACGTACTACAAATAGTCCAGTCGCCAGAGTAAAAATAACGGTAAAATTTCTTAAAAAATTGAGGCAAAGTGATATTTGGTATAGTTATTGAAAAAGGTCTAAATATCGGTTTAAAATCATCTTTGCATGTTTATAAGGTCAGGCTTTTTAAAAAAAACCCTTATTTAAGGGCAGCGCGCGGTAAAATAGATAAAAACGTTTACATTCAGTGAATTTCTTTCCTTACTACTAAATAAACCATTGGATCATGATAAAGTCTTCATTCTTTTTGTTTAAAATAGTTCAAATTTTAATAGTAATAAAATCAGAATAACGATTTTGTTATTATTTCATCGTTAGGAGTATTAAATCGATAGACGGAATGGTCGATTTTAACAAATCTTCCTCTGTTGAATAATATTATTAAATATGTGTATCTTAATATACATAAAAGTCATTGTGTGTATTTATATTCCACACCTCCTACTAAACCACTGGACCGATTTCAACAAAACTTAGCACAAATATTTTATGCAACGGGAGAACCAACATAAGATAGGTGTTTTGGGCCCTGGGGGATGTCAAAAATGGAAAATATGAAAATATCGCATGTAGGGTATCAAATTAAAGAGAATTTCAATGCAAGTAACACTTTTTCATGCATATAAGCACTATTGAAAATTCTTGGGCCCTGGGGCATAATAAATGGGTGGTTTTGGGGGAGGTCAAAAATGGAAAATATGAAAAATCACTGGACCGATTTCCACCAAACTTGGCACAAATTTTTTACGCAACGGGAGAACCAACATAAGATAGGTGTTTTGGGCCCCGGGGGGGTGTCAAAAATGAAAAATATGAAATATGAAAATACTGTGGAGTATCAAATTAAAGGGAATTTCAATGCAAGTAACAATTTTACATGCATATACGAACTATTGAAAATGTTTGGGCCCTGGGGCTCAATAAATGGGTTGTAATGGAGGGGTGTCAAAAATGGAAAATATGAAATACCGTATGTGACATGCATATACGCACTATTAAAAATTTTGGTCTCCGGGGCTCAATAAATTGGTGGAATTGGAGGAGGGGTGATGTCAAAAATGGAAAATATGAAAATACCGCACGTGGGGTATCAAATTAAAGGGAATTTCAATGTAAGTAACAATTTGACGTGCATATTAATTTGGATTATTATAAATATCCCCCCCCTGCTTGGTGGATGTGAAAAAAACAGCATAAATAGTATCAAATTAAAGTGAATTTCCTAGCAAGTAAGAATATGACACCACTTTCTCCCAAGCAAACCCGGGCAAATCCTCCAGTAATAAATAAAATATTTCAAAGAAAAGCTCTCTTTTTAATAAAAGGTAAAACGAATACAAAGAATATATATATTTTTTTAAATTTGGAATTTTAAAAATTATTTATGTTGAGAATTTAGTTAGTGATTTCTTCTTCTTCTTCTTCTTCTTCTTCTTCTTCTTCTTCTTCTTCTTCTTCTTCTTCTTCTTCTTCGAGGATTTTTTCCTCACTATCATCAAAGTCATTATCATCAAAATCAATCTCGTCAACAATTGGAAAGTTTTTGCAAGTTTCAGTTGAGCATGTACCACAAACCGATGAACATAAAAGACCAGCGCTTCTGCATGTACATGATCCTTTTTTGCAGCCAGTTTTGCAATTACAAAAGATCATTTTTAATAAAGATTTTGGGGCAGCTGGCTGTGTCATTTTTATAGGCGTTAAAATTTCTCCAACATTCCAACCCCAGTCTTTTGGTATTAGATCATTGCCGAGCCATTGCTGGACTTGTAAATATACTCTGTAAAAGTGCTGCTTGGCAGCATCAGAAGTAGGTGGCAGACTTTCTAACTTTACAGGTTTTAAGCTTTTTTTCTTTTTTGAAATCGCTTTAGTAAAACTTGTATGTCTGTATTTATCAACACATGTAATTTTTTTTGGTGCATTATACATATACAGGAGAATTAATAGACCATTTTTATATATAGATGTTTGATGTTGATTTTCCAGTTTAAATGCTTCGATCGCTTCTTTTAAATCTGAGTTTATTGATTTTTTTTCAATCGAATTAAAAACCGATTTTTTACCTTTACCATAAAAGCATGATGTTGTGTCACAGCCGGTTAGAGCATGCAAAAATAGTATATTCTCTTTGCAAAATTTATGCTTTCTAAAGCTGTTATCAGAAGAAAATAGACTAGCACTCATGGTTCCTCTCGTGGGTTTTAAGAGATAAATTTTCTTATTACAAGGTGTAAGCGCAGTAATGAGCACCAAAATATCTACGTCCTCTGCAACAATAACTGGAGGTTTATCATATAATTCTAAGGCTGTTTTCACAATTAATAAGTCTGCATCATCGTCAGCTTGTTTAATGTTTATGTTTTCTTCTTCCAAATATCTCGTTAGAATTTCAATAAATAGAGTTTTATTATTTTTATTCGAAAGAAATTGTTCTTGGGTCACTGTGACACACATATCTTCATGGAATAAAATATCTGGAGAGGAATTTTGATTGGTACGGCGATAACGCTCCATAGCTTTGATGCTGTTAGAATTGTTTGTATAGCCATCAACAACTACAGTAACTTTTGATCCAAAGTGTCTCTTCACATAATTTACGTATCTTTGAAAAATACATTTGAACTTGTCATTTTTTGACCATACTACTCTATGCAGTAACATACCACCATCAATGATGTAAATGCAATCTTCAAGGTTAATCTCAGTGCGGTCTACTTCAAACATATCATATAGTTTAGACTTATCTGTTTTCCGAAATACACCTTCGTAAAACATAGATGTTGGGTACGGTGCAAGTTCATAACGCATGTAATCTTTTAATTCGTCGTCACTTTTTCTTGCTACACAAATGTGTTGAAATATAAACATTGGATCTATAGGGACAATTTCCTCTTGAATTTTCAGACTACTATTAACACTTTTTAATGACAGTACTCTATTTTTTCGTTTAAACGAAAATTTATGGAAGTTTGTACCAGCAATTTCTTCTAATCCTGCTTTTCCAACCTCAAAAGCATTATGACAGTTAATATTATTACCGCCAGTAACTCCAGTAGATATAGACATTATTGAATCTTGATAAGGAAATGGCTCGTGACAATCAAACCAGGAGTTTATTTTGAGAATATCTTCAGTATCTCGTTTTATTCGAGAATCTCTAGCATCTACATGCTGATCGGAAGTAGAAAATGTTATACCACAAAATTTTTCTACTTCTTCGCAGATATCATGTGTATATGGCATCGCTAAAATCCATTTATTTGCAGTACTGGTAGTTACTCCCCGTCCAATCATACCACCATCAACTTTCATGACTCTCATTAAGTCCTGTTCGATTGTCATATCAGTATGAGTTCCTGACCAGAATTTCTCAGTTCGTCTTACAGTACAAAATCCGTTATTTATAAAATTTTGAAGTTCTTTAATTTTTAAAGCGGTAGTTTCTGGAATTACATCTTGGTTTTGCATTGAGGTGAAAAGTTTTTCAGATTCTTTTATAAATTGATTCATATATTGTACATATAATAAGGCTGATTTCGTATAATTAAAATGTCCAGTTGCATAAAAATATGGCAACTTTTGCTGAATAACTTGTAATTGAATTTTTAGTAAACCCATTTTTTCAGAGCGCGCAAATGCTTTTGCAATAGAGATCATTCGTATGTATTGTATCCATAATTTTGCAGTTTTACCGCGTTCCTCAATTTCAATCATTTTTTATAGAAATTTACCATTTAAGATGTTTAAAAAATTATGATCTTGTACTTCTTTGTAAGTAAGATTGTCATCTAAAAATTCTTGTAGTAAAGATTTCATATTTGAATATTCAACTTCTGAAAGATTCATTTCCTCAATAATCTTTTTACACAAAACTATCCAAATTAATGTGTGGCCTCGTACTGCTCTAGCATAAGCATGGCCATCTAACATCTTATCTACAGTTCCTGGCGCATAGCAACAGCTTAATGCTTCTTTTAAACCGCTTCCTGCCATCACATAACCGATTGAACCAAGAAAAGACATAAGCAGATGAAATCCTCCCAAGTCGAACAATTACATTATGTATATCATCATCAGGTGAGGATTGGACCATTTCAAACGCTTTCTGATACAAAGGTTGATCGAAAGTAACAAAACAATTAAATAGATTTAAGTTTTTCACTAGTTTTACAGTGTATTTTAAAACGGTGTATATTGTATTTTTGTCAGTTGGAGGAGAGTGTACAAAAGGCAAGCAAACAATTCTAGATAATGTATAAGTCATATTTTCCAAAAGCTTGGACATAAAGGCATTCCAGCCAGTAATGCCTGGTTTGGTCACTCCATAAATCCAAAACAAGTCAGCATTAGAAAAATCTATATTATTAAAACTCGGATTATCTACTTTTTCAAAAACAATGTTTTGGAGTGCATGTGTATTAATATTTTCAAAAATTTGGAATGGTATTTTGTCAATTTTGCTGATTTCTTTTGCAGTAGGCTTAACAGTCAATCGTTTTAAGGGAACTTTGTTATAATAACAATCTCTTGGACTTACAATCATAATACCTCCCATACTATGAAAAGTATTTTTCCCGTCTATAGTATTGATATTAATATCTGAATTGTCAAATGCCAATTGTGCAAAACAGCCAGATCTAAATGGAGAACGTGGACTAAGCAATTCACTATTCTCATAAAGTGCTGCTTCTTTGTATGATGAACACACTCCCAGATGCGACAATATATCTATAATTCGTTTTGAAGCAAATTTCCTATGCAACATTACAGACAGACCAACTTGCAATGGTGATAGAAAGGTTCTAGGTCTTATGCAACTCATAATTGAATGAGTAATTGCTGTGCATTTTGTTTCATATGAACTAATATCACCTTTTTTATTTTTTAAAATTATTTCTTCTATCAGAAACTGAAGGGATTCTGGGATATTCTCATTAATATTTTGGAATATATTATCACTTGGAGGATAAAATTCTGTATTACTTTTCTTCAGATTAACATCGTTTCGAATAATTGCTGCTGCAGATTTTAAGATTTTTCTTTTTTCTTCATTTTCATCTTTTTTTGAGGCTATCCATGCTTGACGCATGACATTGTATTCACGATCTACAAGACATATGAGGGTTGAGCCACCTTTTCTGGATATAATTCTTATACAATCGCCATAATTTTCTTTTAATTTAGCAATAATGGTATTTGGATGACAAGCATCATGTCCTGTTTAAGAAAATTAGATATTAAATAAAATAATCATGAAAATTTAATTTAAAAAATAGTATAATTATAATTTATAATTAAGCAATATATTTACCTAATAATGCAATTAATTCTGTGAGCGTAAACTGGGTATCATCACTGTCACTTAAATAATCAAAAATCAATTCCATTTGACGTGAGATTTTTACATCCTTGGGTCGACCTTTAGCATCACTTGTGTCACGAGTGTAACTGCTTAAAACTTTTTTGTGACAACTGCGGTGATATCTCGCTTGTACAGCTACCAAATCATCACAAGAAATTCGTCGTAGAATTGCTTTTCCTAATTCGTCATTATGTTCTGCAATCATTTCTGATAATTTTTCTTTAAAAGTAGGACTTTGAATTATGGAAATATTTTTGCGTTGATTAATACTTAATCTCGTATTACTTTTATCGGCATCTAATCCACAAATTATACAAAGTTTTTTGAAATTAAACAATTCTTTACTCTTTCTGACTTTACTCTTGACTGGGCTATATTTACTTTTTTTCGACAAAGTGCCTAAATCCTTATAACACAAAACATCATTCCTTTTTAACGTATATTTTTCTCGACATTTCCTGTGTACTAAAATTGAATCAACTTTTTTTTAACATTTCATATTTTCCATCGTTTCTCTCAGAGCTAACTCTTATTAAATTCGGTAGTCCTCGAGTCACTTTTTCTGTATCTTCAATACAAAGATCATCATTACAAATAAAACATATTTCAGTATCACACTGGTCCATATTTAATACCTAAAAATCAAAAAACCTTATGTAGCACTAATGTTCAGTAAAAGTATTCTTTAAAACTTCACCACTAGTGAAGTCAAAATATCTCTTTTGAAAATTTTTTTATTTTAAATTTTAAATCCACCGTTTTTACCAAATTTGTTTCTTTAAATATGTGCCTTTTATAAACTTTTAATGTATGTAAAAAATGATCAGTACAAATAATTTTTTTTTTTAGAAAAAATGCGTTCTTTACGTTTAATTTTTTTAAATGGTCAAAAAATGGTGTCAGAAAGGCCAAAACATTTTGTTAATTAACCACCCGAAAGTATTTTTAATAAGCTTTAATTTAAGCCGTCGTACACCTTTGTGCCACAATCTTGCCATACTTTATGAGCACTCAAAGTTTTTTTTGTGAATTGCGATTTTTTTGAGGTAATATTCAACATTTCAATATGAAATTTGTGGAGTTTATAGTACTCCACAAAGGTTACCTTTCCCTCAAGTTTCATCAACTTTCATTAATTTGTGTTAAAACAACAGCAATTTGTTTATAAACGCCATCGCCACTTTATTTATTTATTAACAATAATAATAATATCGACTTCCATATTAAGGCTAAAAATTTTATTCATTTATCATAGAATACTGAAAAAATTTCACATTAAAATTGGTTTGTTAGGTCCAAAGATATTTATAAAAACGCTATTTTGCAACTTAAATTGTTAATAAAAAAATAAACGGGTTGATTTTACACAAAACTTAACTGTTAGCTCAACTTGATCCCATTAACCAATTTAGCATACAAAAAATGACTCCCATAACAATTCACATTTGATTTTTATTTTGACTCCACTACAGGTGTTCACAAATAAATAAATATTAGCATGTATAAAAAGTGTAAATAAAAACTTTAAACTGCAGTTTTTGTTACCTGTTTTATATGATAAAAACAAAAATATTTGTAATGTTTTGATTATAACCTTTGAAGAAATATCAACTGCGTTACTGCTCCGTTCTTGTACAGATGTTTGTATGGCATACCACAACAATGGGTGTTGCGCGCGCAGCTACCTTTACAGTTGCACACTCGAGGGGAATAGAACGCCGCGCCGTTTAAAAATTTTACCTGTTTTCTAGGGTCTTGTTTTTAGAGTATAGGTATAATCAGGTAAGAGAAATAACATGAATAGATAGATTTAGCATTGTAGTAGCTATAACGTTAATTTCAAGTACTCAAATAAACCCACTTAAAAGATACATGTATGTAACGCAAAGGAGGCACCTTTTTTTAGTATATACAATTTTTATTTATTTTTTTAATTTTGAAAATGATTATAATTTTCATGAGTGTAGTTTTTGATGCAGAACACTTGCAGCTTTCAAATACAATTTTTTGTATTTCGATATCTCTATTTTTAAGATTAATAAAGGCAGATAAACTCTGAATTTTAGAGTAAATTTAAAATACGTCGAAATACTCACTTTTGAAAAGGTTTTTTTTTTTAAATAACAACTTCAAAAGTAGTTTTCATTATTATAAAATAAAAAGTTTATCTCTTTTAAAGGTAAATTAGTAAAGAACTACTATTTGTTTTAAATTTTATTGTATAGTACTTGTAATTTTGTGGTTTCACTTCTTTTTGTATCTACAGTAAATATTTATACACTATATTCTTTATGTTCAAATAAAATATTTATGTAAAAATCAACAAATTTTGAAAGCTATACGGTCCCCCTTCAAAACTAGCCTTTATTTAACTGGCTACGCTTAGATTAAAGAAAGTTATGATATTTTTGAATAGACGCGCCTGGCTAATTTAGCGAATTACGCAGGATCGGGGGCAAACGCTCTTTTTAAAACGCAGCGCTCATCATTACCAATTTTCAGGAAAACAGTTCCATTAACGTAAAAATATGTAAGGAGACTTTCTGAAGGAAATTGTTTGCTCTTCAATATACACCTTTTTATTTCTTCCAACTGTACATATTTACGGAGTGCTTTAAGAAAATCTGTCTTTACGATTTTTCCAGACCATTTTCAGAAAACCCTAGAAAGGTAAACATGCAAAGATTTTTTTATATTAATTATTAACGTTTATTTAACACGTGCACCAAATATTGCTTTGCCCCAATTTTTTCTCAAGTCAAAATCTCTGGCGACTGGACTAAAAGAACTAAACTAAATTTTCAAATTCTAATTAAAAATTATTTTCTTGGATTTCGTTGTCCATGACGTGTCCGTTACTTAACTAAATATTCACTACAAAATTACAGTATTCGTTACAAAATTAATTCACTACCGACTTGGAACACAACGTTTTTTGTGTATCATAAAACAATAGGGGAAACAAAAGACAACGTAAACAGTTACTAACGCACATAAACAAAATACACAAAAACATAACCTTCACTGCCGAATACGAACACAACAATAGCATAAACTTCTTAGACCTCTCAATCACAAAATTTGAACACAGGCACAAATTCAGTATATACAGAAAACCGACTACAATGGACACACTAATACACAACTCCTCCAATCACCCAAAAAGACAGAAAACCACTAATTCATAACACTAACATACATCAATAACCAAACTGAAAAAATAGCCCACAAATTCAAAAAGCAGGATACAAAATCGCATACAAAACTACAAACAAAACAGAACACACACTATCAAAACACACACACAAAGCACAAAACAAATTCGATCTACCTGGTGTTTACAAACTATTTAACTGTTTATACTAGACTGTTTATAGCCCAGATTTTCCTGGATTTAATTATATAAATAACGTGTTCTCTTAGTACAGCTTAGATCAATAAACACCTTAGTATAAATCAATAATGTAATAAATAGTAATTATATTATTATGTTTGATTTTGATTGGATTATTGTCTTGCAAATAATGCAATTGTGCGTCTTCAAAACACTACCGTAATAATAAACCAATATCTTAATTAGTGTCGATAATAGAATAATATTATTATTGATAAGGTAGAGTAATAAATTTAATCAACAATTAGTCAATTTAAAAAAGTACTAATAATATTTCTGCTCACATCCTGAACCTGCAGCTTGTACAATTCTACTGGCAGTGATTTCTATTTCTACAGTTACATTAAATTAGTCTCACATTTCTTCAGTACATGTTACGTTTCAAGTACATTATGTAATTTGTTTGAATCTGTAAAATTTTTTTTTTCTCAAAATCTGAATAAGCATACAAATTGTACCTAACCTTACTAGCTTTTTCACACTTATTTCTTATGTAGAAACTACTTTTTTAAGAACTAATACATAAAATTTCAACATGGTATACAACATAGTTTTTAATAATATCGGACACGTCATGGCCAACAAAATCCAATAATACTTTTTTAAACTTCTAATTTTTGAAACTTGAGGCGGGAATTTGAATGCTATAAACACACGAAAACACATAAAAACGACATCCTAAACGAACAGACACAATTCAAATCACACACAACATCGATCCTTCAAAAGTGCTGCCAATGGCAGCCTCTGATGAAGCTTTTTAAAAGCGAAAACTGGTTCAGGCTATAAGGTAAAACTTTTACATTTTTACCCATAAAAAACTTTGTGTTCCGAGTCAGTAGTGAATTAATTATATTTAAAAATTATTATTTAAAAATAGTATTTGTGAAAGTTTAGAAGCACCCAAGCGACATCTTTTTTCTGTTAAAATTTGTCCTGCTTTAGAAAATACCCGTTCGCAGGGCACTGAACTGGCAGGTATACATAACCTCTTCAACACCACTCTATATAAAAGGTGGTAGATTGTTTTTCTTTGGTCCCACCAGGCCAAAGGATCCTCATGCCGTTCCAGTAACGGTTCCATTAGGAATTTATCCAATTCTACTATTGCCATTGCTTTTGGATTCCTAATAGAGGGTTTCCCAGCTACCTCCTCGTCAAATTCCTCCCACACAACTGACTCTCCTTTTGGTACTTTTACTTGATCACGACTCTCGACAGCTTCGTGAGTTCGAAGTGAAATAATTTGCCCCTTTATCTGACCGACCAACTTTTCATACACCTGACTATATTTAGGGGGGCAATGTTTAAAAGATTTTTTTTTAAACCTCGGATCTAGCAATGCAGATTCGGGTCCGATGTTCCATGGTTCATTAATTAAAAATCTTTTTTCGGTTTCTTGATTAAATATAGTAGTCATGTTTCTTACAACTGGATGTAAATTGGGATCTTTTAGTTTATTAATTAAAAATGAATTTAAGTTCCAAGCTAAAAGGAAGCTATTTTAAAACGAAACTGTTTTTTCGGAACTAATTTCATTTGTTAGATCGTAGAAAACTTTCAATAAACTTAAAGCTTGGGCGATTACCACCCATTCCTCATTGTTTAATTTGAAGCTATCATTTCCCAAAACGGCTAACGTCGATAGCAAAGGATCTTTATTTTGAAATACCCTTTGCAACATATTATACGTCGAGTTCCACCGAGTTGGGACGTCCTGCTTCAACTTCAACTCTGGGAAGCCTAACTGCTTTTGGGTTTCATACAGTTTATTAAGGGAATGGGGGCTTTTTTTAAAAAATTGTACGACTCCCTTAACTTTATCTACAATAGGGTCTATAGGTTTTAAGCCTGCTTTGACGATCAAATTTAACGTATGCGCAAAGCACGGTACATGTCTCCAGTTATTACATTTCACAGCAGCGACTATGTTTGGGGCATTGTCGGTAACCGCTGCAGTGTTTTTTTGTTCTATCTCCCACCTTTTACATTCCTGAAACAAAAAGGCATCTAAATTTGACGCGGTATGCGTCTCATTAAATTCGATGCACCCTAACAAATTGGAACATAATATCGAGGAACTCGCATGTATGTAGGGCTGTGATAGCCAAAAAACTTTGGTTATTTATTGAAGTCCACCCATCAGTGGTAATTGACACTGCATAGGCAGATTTTAATTTAATTTTAATTTCCTCTACCAATTTCCTCTACCAAATTATTGTATGTTTGAGGAAGAAGGCTTCTGCTAAGGGTTTTCCAACTCGGGAGAGAATAACCTGGGCAAAGCATATTTACAAATGTTATGAATTCGGGGTTTTCAACAAAACTGGAGGGTTGAAACTCCTTACAAATCATTTTTAAAAGTTGGACATCTATAGCTTTACTTCTACTTAAAGTAACTGGTTTTACAACCTGGACAAAACTGTCAACTGAGGCTTGAGAAAGTTTAAGGGAAGATGAAAACAATGGCGGGGTGGGTATAGGTGTACGAATGTTTGTAGATGGTTGGTCCGTCAGTGAACAAACTTCACCTACCTCACAGCTGCTTGTCGAAGGAGGTCGTGGAGAAACAGAAGTTGATGGCCCGGTATGTTCAGATTCCGATCGCCCAGACAAACGAGGTCTTGATGTTCGTTCCAAGGGAACGGTCGGGTGTCTTCTTTTCAAATGACGGGTCAAATTTCCTGTCGATCCTCCAACAATGCTAAGAATTGTTTTGCAGTACTTGCATTCTGCTCTGTTGGTCTCCTTCTCGCTGAAATGGTACCACACAACGCTTTGTCGGCGTGACATCTCCAGATTCTGCGTGACAGAATATATTTTGAATATATATAATTTATAATTTATTTATGTTTAAAAAAATAAAATGCTAGTAAGAGCTAAAAATTATAGTTTATACAGTGAAGCCTGACCTAACAGCCACCTTTTTTCAGCGGTCACCTCTATGAACGGCCGCTTTTCTGAAAAACGGATTTTATTTCTCGTAAGATCAGTGTAAATTTCCTCTCCATTAAACTGTCACCTCTTCCCTCGGCCAGTGGTCAGCCCCTAACGGGATCTTTCACTTGATTAAACGGCCACCGAGATGTTTAGTCATCTGGAATTCGGTAGTCTACAGCAGACAAAACACTTTAGTTTGACAATACAAATTTCTAAGAATAGGTTACGGCCACCGAGATGTTTACTCATCTGGAATGCGGTAGTCTACAGCAGGTAAATCACTGTAGTTTGACAATACAGATTTCTAAGAATAGGTTACCTGTCAGTGCAGGCCGACCGTCACAGTCACCTTTGTTTATATAGACGAGACCACGTTCTACGCGGCAGGCACCGGTACACGGGCGCAGATACTCTGACGGTTGCCGGAATGAAATGTTCATTCTGGTTTCCGAAACTACTGCAGATAAAAATGTCCTTATAGTTTTTTTACAAAACTGAGAAGTTTTCTCGAAAAATTAATGAAGCGTTAAGTTTTTTCATTGAAATATTATGTACTATATATACATAATGACTCCGAAAAAGTAAAGTAACCTTAACCTTAAAGTAATAATATTTGAAAATTTAATAGTTTTATTCACAAGTTGAAGTGTTGTAAGTTACTGATAGTGTTGTATACATGAGGTTGCAAAAATTGAAAATTTGATATCATTTATTGTTTTTAAAGCAACAAGACTGTAAAAATCTTGAAATCTTGATGTTCTTAAATACTGCGTAAAATTCAAACTGAAGAGTAATATAGAACAATGAGAATTCATCCTAATTAAAAAATATGAAGCATGCATTTTAAAGCTTAAAGTGTCTACTTTTAAAATAATAATTTATGCAATTATTATTTTAATCAAAATTTTTGTTTTCAACAAAAATTATAAAAGAAGTAACTGCAAAAATGTGCTTTTTTCACATTATTGTTTCATACGCCTTGTATTTTAAATTTCAAGATTTAATACTTTAGGAACAAGGTATTTCAATACCTACGTTATGAATCTACCGTAAGGAGCCTGAAAAGCCGTTGCCGTTATGTTCTACCTGAGAAGCCGGTTTCGTTAAAATATACCTTTGAAAACTGTACACCTGCCGTTGGCCAGGAACAAAGAAAATTTAGTACTTATGCTAATCTTAAAATAGCAGAAACATACATAATTGTTATGTATGCTTGTCGTCTAACTCTTTCTCACTTATTTGTAGCGGTTGTAATATTCGTATTAGTGATAGGTAATATTGGCGTATTTTTAAAATAATTTTTGTTTCGTTGCATCCAGTCAGCGTTTAAAACTAATAGTTGACTACCCGTGTCCACTAACATTTAAATCTGTTATTTATACACATTAACAGTCATTATTTAATTTTAATTTCAAGGAATATGTTAGATTCTTCATTTTTTACACAGTAGTATGTAATTTACTAAGAATTTGATATTAATTCATAGTGCTAACTATAGTAGTTATCAACATTTCGAATTTTCATTTGATTAATTTACACTGCTGACGACAGTGCAGCGGTTGGAGAATATAATTAAGAAAAAATACGTGGATTTCGTTGTCCATGATGTGTCTGTTACTTAACTAAATACAACTATTATATTAACGACTCGGAACACAAAGTTTTTTATAAGTAAAAACATAAAGTTTTATCTTACAACCTGAACCGGTTTTCACCTTTAAAAGGCTTCTTCAGAGCCTCTTGTTGTAAGATAAAACTTTATGTTTTTACTTATAAAAAACTTTGTGTTCCGAGTCGTTAATATAATAGTTGCATTTAAAAAATACGTCTTTAGTTTTACATTCTACTAACCACGCAATAGTTGTTCAAAGACTGTTAGCTGTGTAGAATGTAAGAGTAAAGTTTGACTGAGATTTTGCAATCTCATGTATATAGTATCAATAACTTAAAACCACTTCATTTTGTGGATAAAACTATTAAATTTTCAAATATTATTACTTTAAGGTTAAAACGACTTTTTGGACTCATTATGTATGTATAGGACATAATATTTCAAAGAAAAAATAATTTATTAAAATAAACAGGTACACAGGTGCATAGTACATTTAATCTCTAAACAATAGCTTTTGCTTTTCTTCAATTCGACAGTTATAAAACTACAAGTGGATAACTGGTTCCGCACCGTCTGAAATTTGTGCGATCTAGCATTGCCCTCACTCTCCCAGCGAAAAAACTTACTTACACTTCAATAATTTTTAGAGAAAACTTTTCAGTTTAGCAAAAAAACTATAAGAACATTTTTATCTGAAATCTTCTCTACTTTACGCTCATATTTTTTCCTTTCACAAACACGAGTCATTTAAAAGTTATAATTAAAAACCCAATTTTCCGAAATTTAGAGGTTGTTTTGGGGTGGTTTGATACTGTGTTGAGGGGTGAATAGTTTCGTAAAACAATGTTATATATGTAAATATTTGATTAAAAAAGGTCGCTTCCTTCTTCAATTTAATATGAGCTTATAATCTAATATGACTGAGCTAAAACGATTTAAAAATTATGATTATTTATGTACGTTTTTTTCTTAACTTATGTTGTTTTTCAACATAAAATGTTTTATGACTCTGTTAAGTAACTTTTAACCGATATTAAATAAAAAGGGTATGTGTCAAGGTAATCGTAAATGTTTGCAAAAAATGGGTAAAAGTAGCTAAAAATGCCAAAAAACGTGTTTTTGACCAGAAACCACCATTCCAAAAAATCTGAAAAAATTCGTGGTGTCAAATTACTAAACGTTTCACAAAATCACAAAAAGAAAACTTTTGTTACATGGGCTATTGATACCATTTACAAAATGTTACTTGTACACAATACACTACTGTAGTTTGTACAACCTTGAAACAGTAATCAGCAATCATACATGAACGTTCCGAACTGTTGAAACCTTCATAACGTTTTTATAACGTTGAATTGGCGTAAACGATCCGCCTGTGTTTAAGAGGTGTTCTCGTAATTTGTAGTGCACTTTAACAGAAGTTAAACAATAACGGTAGTTTAATAGTGTAACAGTGTTACAGTCTCTTGGGCGGATCAAAGATATTTGGGTTACTCTCGATAAGAATGTGGGGAGAATGCTGTGGACCACGATAGTAAACTTTACTGTTTGGTCAAAAATTTCACAGTTAAAAAGAAAACTGCTAGCGCAAAACAAACTATATTAAAACACTAATTTTCAAAAGTATAATCTTTACCAATGTGTTTGAATATAGAAAATTTCATTGTAAACATACTGTAAATAGTAAGTACAACCGAAAGTACTTAACAAAATGATATAGTAGATAATATGTATTTAATATAATATATTGTTATTATCCCCGCCAATCCCTTTATTAAACGGCCACATTTTACGGAGAACCAAGGGTGACCGCTAAAGACAGGTTTTACTGTATATAAAAAACATTATAAAATAATTATTTAAATGAAGTGTAAACTTATTTTATTTACTTTATTTAAGCGTAAAGTTATTTTACTTTATTTAAATAAAAATTATAACTAATGTTAATGTATTCATTTAAAAAAAATATGTATATTATGAAAAACACTACGTACCTTTATTTGAAGACGAAATAAATGTACTCCAGACGCAGATTTATGCTCAGGAAGTCAATAAAAAGTGGTGGTGTGGTGTGTTCTACGGTAGATGTTCTGAAACAGAATGGAACAAATTGAAGTGTAAACTTATTTACTTTATTTAAGGGTAAAGTTATTTTACTTTATTTAAATAAAAATGATAATTAATGTTAATGTATTAATTTAAAAAAATATGTATATTATGAAAAACACTAGGTACGTACCTTTATTTGAAGACGAAAGATATGTATACAGACAGTATACACATACAATACAATGAAAATAAATGTATTCCAGACGCAGATTTATACTCAGGAACTCAATAAAAAGTGGTGGTGTGGTGTGTTCAACGGACGGTAGATGCAAGATGAGATGTTCTGAAACACAGTGGAAGAACGAAGGAGGTCCGATTGTCCGGATCCGGACCGAAGAGGAGCCGACTAGAGTAGGGATAGGTTCTGTCAGCACAAAACATCGAACCAGACGGTAAAGGTGAACGACATGAACGGTCGTTGATCCGAGTTCTGAAATGACCGGCCGTTCAATTCAGAACAGAACACCGGCCGTTCTTTCAAAACTCAGAGCTTCCCCCACTCTAGTCGGATCATCTTCGGTCTCGGTCTCTCAGACCCTGTTCCGTTCTGAGTTCTGAAGTGAACGGTCGTTCTTTTTTTCTGAACGATCGTTCACTCATTCCCCTAGCGGATTCGTATCTAATGATCCGTTCGGTCAAGACCGACACATCGCTACTAAAAATTAGTCGGGTCTAAGTTACGGAGGAATTCGTGTCCACGTGTGCATCAATTTGGAAAGGTGTTTCTACGGATTTAAATTATATTGTTAATTTTATGGTAAATATTTACCAATTTGATTACAGGTATCTTTTTTACATAATTTTTCAGGAATTTGGTGAGTATTATTATTATTATATGTGTTTGTTTAGAAATAAAATAGAAATACTAAATGGGTATCGGCTTTGGAACCACGTGTTCATGTAGGTTAATGTTTTTTTTTGTTTATTTAATTTACAATGGTTTTGAGTAAACTGTAAGTCTTTTATGTTAAACCTCCCCATTTTGTTTAAAGTAAAAGTTTCATGAATTTTGGGATGTATTTCATTTGTGCTATCGGGTTTGAAACCACGTGTTTTTGTTACGGTTAATTATTAATTGTTCTAGATTAATCCTGTGACATTTCCAAAAATTTTCAAGGACTGAGTAAAGTGTAGAAGTATGTTATAGTTGTCTTGATTATTCATCTCTTCTTTCACAGCACTAACACTTAACTAAAAATGAACTTTTTTCATGTGAAAAACTTACTATTTTATTGTACGCGTTTCGGCTTAGTATCCGCCTTCTTCAGCTTTGGTAACAGACTGCCAGCATTTTGTAACGGTTGTGTGGAAGGTGAAGTGGGGGCGGTGTGTGGAAGAAGGGGATTGGCGCGGGATTCAACTTACTGTTTGTTTTCTGTATAATTGTGTCAAAAAGTGTATGTGATTTATATTGTAATTGATCGTTGAGTATGTTGTTTGGTTGTGTTGTGTGGTGTTTATATATTTCATATAAATATATAAATATATAAACACCACACAACACAACCAAACAACATACTCAACGATCAATTACAATATAAATCACATACACTTTTTGACACAATTATACAGAAAACAAACAGTAAGTTGAATCCCCGCGCAAATCCCCTTCTTCCACACACCGCCCCCACTTCACCTTCCACACAACCGTTACAAAATGCTGGCAGTCTGTTACCAAAGCTGAAGAAGGCGGATACTAAGCCGAAACACGTACAATAAAATAGTAAGTTTTTCACATGAAAAAAGTTCATTTTTAGTTAAGTATGTTATGTTTAAAAGACTAAAAATTAATTTTAAAATAAAAGCTTCATGCATTTTGGGGCTTGATCTGCTTTGAAACCACGTGTTCGTTTAGGTTAATTATTCTTTGTTCTAAGTTTGTGCCATTTACAGTTATTTTGAGTAAACTGTGAAATTATTTTATGTTTAAAATACTAAAATTTAGTTTAAAAAGTTTCATGAGTATTAAGGAGATGAAACATGAATACCCATTTTTTTCACGTGGAGCCGTAATTTCTTTTGGTGTTTGTGAGTTTTCTTGACTTCTCTGATATTATGTAATGCAGGTCAAAACAAAGTGCTGTTGCATAATAAAAGTAAGTTAAAATCAAGTATTCTGAAGCCTAAGAAAGAGGAATATACAAACAAAAGCAAGGTTAAATTTCCATTGGCAGATGTACAGTAAATATATGTGTTTGTTTTAATAAAGTATTCTTCATTTGCAGTCACAGTGGTGCGTCCAGGCCTCCTCATGATTGGTGACTCCCAGGTAAAATATGCACATCTGACTACTCAGTGCCAGAATGATTTTGAAGTCACAGTGTTTTCGGTGTCAGGAATGCGTGTTGAAGAAGTGTCTGCTTCAATGGTTGAAGCAATGAAGTTCTTTTATCACGTAGTAGGCTAATCCATTTGGGCACAAATAATTTGATTTGTGGTAAGTTACATAGAATTTTGTAAATAAAATATTTCAGTTATTAGTGCTCTACTTTATACGATTATGGTTGATCAAAAAGATTTATAAGATTGCTTTGGTGTTATGCACATTATTTTCCAATATTTTATCGATAGGTACTATACCCGTTTATTTTTATAATTCTTAAAAACTTTTTAACAGGTCAGCATCCAGATCAAATAATCCAACATTATGAATCTCTTATCCAAGAAATTCTAAAAGGCAACCAGCATGTGCAACTCCATTTGTCAAGTGTATTGTTTCGCAGTAAAAATAGGTATAGGCCATATTCAGATGCTGAAATGAACAGAATAAAGATAATAAATGAAAAGACAGAGAAGCTGAATCGGCTGATACAAGGCTAGGCTACCAGGTAAAACTTTATACGTGTAAGTTTCTTTTGATAATGCAGAGACTTGATGTTGATGTGTTAATGGGGCATCCACATCATTGCTGTTATGAATTTTGTTCTCAAAATAAAATAAGTTTTAGAAATCATTTATTAAATTCCAAATTCTGATCATAAAAATCTGATAACTCTTATAAAATTACAGTTAATATTCGTACAGTAATACTTTTTGAATTTTCGTGATAATATAGTTTTAAAAAGACTTCTGTTTATTGGCAAATAAATATTTTACTTCTTCTTTATGCTCAATATGTCTCTTGACTTTCATGACTTTGGAATTTTATTCCCTCATAGTAGGTTGTTACTTAAGTAATGCAATGCATTTTTACTTTTTTGTGACTGCCACAGTGATTCCACTTTTTTGTGTTCGTAGATATGGAGGACTATTCATAGACAACTGGAAGTATTTTGTGTTACATTCAAGAGAAGAGATCCGTTTATGGAGTCGCTGTCCAGGGATGGCTTACACATCACACAACGAGGGATTCAATGTTTAATGGGTAATGTTTTTCATGTCTGTACAAGAAATAGGTCTAAAAATTTATCCAATTTCTACAGAGACCAGACATGCACTACAAACAAACATAACAGAACATCATTTCCATATCCAGTTAAACAACAGACACACATGGACACAGAAACATCAAATACACACATAATTAATATTTTGCACACCATACCACCAGGGACATCAGATGGGAAACATGCACAGACATCCACATCAGATACCAGAGACACAAGGACATCATATGCACAAGCTGTTAGGTCACATACACACTCCACACAGCCAGGGACATCAAATAGGGCACATGCACACACTTCCACATCATATATACACATCACACAGCCAGGGACATCAAATAGGGTATCATATGCACAAGCTGTTAGATCACATATACACACCACAGCCAGGGACATCAAATAGGGCACATGCATACCCTTCCACATCACATACCAGAGTCACAGGGGCATCAAATAGAGCAGATAAACATACGTACACATCACACAGTATGATATGATTACAAGGCCATACACCACAGCCAGGGGCATCAAATAGGGCACACGCATACCCTTCCACATCACATACCAGAGTCACAGGTACTGATATGATAATTATAACAGATTCTGATATAATTGAAACTGGAAATTGTAGTGTTTGGCAAGTCAGGAGTCAGTCAGACTCACCAGTCCTTTATAAAGTCCATTGTTTAGCTAGAAAATGTTATATGCCAGAATTATGTTTTATAAAATGTATTGAATACACATGTTTCAGCTTGTGTTCACACATGTATATATGCTCATGTGCTGACAGTAATTCATTGTGCAAACATATACACAAGCTTCATTCTTATCTTGTCCATAAGCTAACTTTACCATTGTGTATAAGTTCTGATTGTACAGATTTAGCTATAGATGAAACGTTGGTAACTACAAATAGTAACTCAGTTAACCTAGATAATGCAACAGCAAATACAGACATATTAATTCAGTCAGTGTGTCAATTGGCAGATAAATTGAAAAACATTATATGTAATAAAAATTCTCAATCTTTACTGCCATATGTGCAAAACACTTTACAATTATTAGTTAAAAAATGTGATATTCTTCGTATTGTTTAAATTAGCAGCCATCCTTACTATTTCTTTTATGAATTTGCTAACTGCTATAATTTTTTTTTTTTATTGTTCGACTAAGCTTTTCGTCATTACTGACATCTTCAGGTCTTAAACAACGTCTATCAACTGTACGTTGTAAGCTTTTATACTTTAGGCCCCTCCCCTTATGTCATCGCCCCTCCTATTGGTTCAGCTGCTACCGCTCTTCACGGGAACTTTGTCTACCTTTTTCCGTTAGGCATTTTTCTAACGTCCGTCAAATTGTTTTAAGAATCTCCCGTTAATTTCTTCATTCTTGACTTATAATTTTTTTTGTAACCTTTTACATTTCGTAATTTTTTAGTGTGTTATTCTTATTATTTTAATTTATTTTTGTTTATTGTTTAATATATAATAAAATATTTCTTCATTTGTAAAATCTACTTTTATATTCATTAATTTATTTTTATCTTCTTTTTTAACTTTAAGTATTTCTAGTTCTTCTATTAATTTTCTTTTTTGCGGATTGTTTTCTATTTTGATTATTTCCATATTTTCATTGGGATTTATGAATTTATGGCCTGATTCGTTGAAATGTCTTGCATATAGTGAGTTCGTTACTCTAACCCCTTCTCCTTTTGCGTGTTCATTCATTCTAATTTTAAATTTTCTTCCAGTTTCTCCCAGATATATCTTATTACATTCCCCACATTTTAATTTGTATACGCCGCTTTTTTCTGTTAATGGAATTTCTTCTGTTTTATCATTTTTTATATATTCGAATACATTTTTCGTTTTCTTTATTCCTATCTGTATTTCATATTTTTCGAAACATTTTTGTAACATTTTTGTTTGATATCCTATGTATGTTATTGCTCCTTTATATTTCTTTTCTTCATTTGTTTTTTCTTTTTTGTTATTTTCTATTTCTTTATTTTCCTCTATTTTCTTAACTATTCTATTAATTATTTTAGGGTTGTAATTATTATTTTTTGCTATTTGTTGTATTTTCTTTAATTCTTTTTGTTTGAGTTCTTCATTTTCTAGATAATTTATAGCTCTATAGCAAAATGAATTTAATGCTGCCATTTTATAATTGACTGGATGATATGATTCTTGTGGAATTATTAAATCTGAGTATGTTTCTTTCCTATATATATCGAATTTAAGTTTGTTATCTTCAATTTTTATATTGATATCCAGGAAATTAATTTCTAATCCTCCAATTTCTTCTTGAAATTTTATTGTTTTTTCTATGTTATTTAGTTGTTCCGTAAATTTTTTAAATTCATTTACTTCACCTTCCCAAACTATTAGTATGTCATCTACATACCTGATCCATTTTTTAATTCTTCTTTCTTTATCTATATCTTTTAAAATTTTGATTTCAAAGCTATTCATGAAAATCTCTGCCATTAATGGTGAAAGCGGTGATCCCATTGGTAATCCATTTTCTTCTATGTAAAATTTGTTATTAAATCTGAAGTAGTTCTGGCTTAGGCATAATTCTAATCCTTCTATTATTTCGTTTTTCCATTCTACATTACTTAATTTGTTTTTCTTTATTATTTCTACTGTTTTTGCTATTGGTATGTTGGTGTACATATCTTTTATATCTAATGACATTAATTTTGTCTTATTTGTTATGGTAATTTCTTTTAATCTTTCTATTACCTTTTTACTATTTTCTATGCTGTGGATTTCTTCTTTTTCATATGCCATTTTGATTCTTTTACTTATTTCTTTTGATATTTTGTATGTTGGCGAATTTATAAATGATACTATAGGTCTTAATGGCATTTCTTTTTTATGTAACTTAATTTGACATCTAAATTTTGGAGCTTCAGGATTATGTTCTATTTTTTGTTTCTTTTGCCATTCTGTTAGATATGTTGTCTTTTTTATCAATTTCTTTGTTTGTGCTTGAAATTTACTTGTGTAATCATATTTTATTTCTTTATATGGTCCTTTTTGTATAAATTGTTCTGCTTTTTCGATATAATCTCTTTTGTTCATTACCACTGCTGTGTTACCTTTATCGGCTTTTATAACTATCAAATTGTTCTCCGTAATTTTCTTTTTTAATTCTCTTATATTTCTTTTTATTTGTGTTTCGTTTTTATTTCTTACATTTTTGTTTTTCTTACATATTTTTTCTACTATTTCTTTTACTTCACTTCTTAATTGTTTTTTAGTTTCTTCAAGAAATAATCGATAAAATAAAAAATGAAGAAACTAAAAAACAATTAAGAAGTGAAGTAAAAGAAATAGTAGAAAAAAAAAAAAATGTAAGAAAAACAAAAATGTAAGAAATAAAAACGAAACACAAATAAAAAGAAATATAAGAGAATTAAAAAAGAAAATTACGGAGAACAATTTGATAGTTATAAAAGCCGATAAAGGTAACACAGCAGTGGTAATGAACAAAAGAGATTATATCGAAAAAGCAGAACAATTTATACAAAAAGGACCATATAAAGAAATAAAATATGATTACACAAGTAAATTTCAAGCACAAACAAAGAAATTGATAAAAAAGACAACATATCTAACAGAATGGCAAAAGAAACAAAAAATAGAACATAATCCTGAAGCTCCAAAATTTAGATGTCAAATTAAGTTACATAAAAAAGAAATGCCATTAAGACCTATAGTATCATTTATAAATTCGCCAACATACAAAATATCAAAAGAAATAAGTAAAAGAATCAAAATGGCATATGAAAAAGAAGAAATCCACAGCATAGAAAATAGTAAAAAGGTAATAGAAAGATTAAAAGAAATTACCATAACAAATAAGACAAAATTAATGTCATTAGATATAAAAGATATGTACACCAACATACCAATAGCAAAAACAGTAGAAATAATAAAGAAAAACAAATTAAGTAATGTAGAATGGAAAAACGAAATAATAGAAGGATTAGAATTATGCCTAAGCCAGAACTACTTCAGATTTAATAACAAATTTTACATAGAAGAAAATGGATTACCAATGGGATCACCGCTTTCACCATTAATGGCAGAGATTTTCATGAATAGCTTTGAAATCAAAATTTTAAAAGATATAGATAAAGAAAGAAGAATTAAAAAATGGATCAGGTATGTAGATGACATACTAATAGTTTGGGAAGGTGAAGTAAATGAATTTAAAAAATTTACGGAACAACTAAATAACATAGAAAAAACAATAAAATTTCAAGAAGAAATTGGAGGATTAGAAATTAATTTCCTGGATATCAATATAAAAATTGAAGATAACAAACTTAAATTCGATATATATAGGAAAGAAACATACTCAGATTTAATAATTCCACAAGAATCATATCATCCAGTCAATTATAAAATGGCAGCATTAAATTCATTTTGCTATAGAGCTATAAATTATCTAGAAAATGAAGAACTCAAACAAAAAGAATTAAAGAAAATACAACAAATAGCAAAAAATAATAATTACAACCCTAAAATAATTAATAGAATAGTTAAGAAAATAGAGGAAAATAAAGAAATAGAAAATAACAAAAAAGAAAAAACAAATGAAGAAAAGAAATATAAAGGAGCAATAACATACATAGGATATCAAACAAAAATGTTACAAAAATGTTTCGGAAAATATGAAATACAGATAGGAATAAAGAAAACGAAAAATGTATTCGAATATATAAAAAATGATAAAACAGAAGAAATTCCATTAACAGAAAAAAGCGGCGTATACAAATTAAAATGTGGGGAATGTAATAAGATATATCTGGGAGAAACTGGAAGAAAATTTAAAATTAGAATGAATGAACACGCAAAAGGAGAAGGGGTTAGAGTAACGAACTCACTATATGCAAGACATTTCAATGAATCAGGCCATAAATTCATAAATCCCAATGAAAATATGGAAATAATCAAAATAGAAAACAATCCGCAAAAAAGAAAATTAATAGAAGAACTAGAAATACTTAAAGTTAAAAAAGAAGATAAAAATAAATTAATGAATATAAAAGTAGATTTTACAAATGAAGAAATATTTTATTATATATTAAACAATAAACAAAAATAAATTAAAATAATAAGAATAACACACTAAAAAATTACGAAATGTAAAAGGTTACAAAAAAAATTATAAGTCAAGAATGAAGAAATTAACGGGAGATTCTTAAAACAATTTGACGGACGTTAGAAAAATGCCTAACGGAAAAAGGTAGACAAAGTTCCCGTGAAGAGCGGTAGCAGCTGAACCAATAGGAGGGGCGATGACATAAGGGGAGGGGCCTAAAGTATAAAAGCTTACAACGTACAGTTGATAGACGTTGTTTAAGACCTGAAGATGTCAGTAATGATGAAAAGCTTAGTCGAACAATAAAAATAAAAAAAATAAAAAAAAAATTATAGCAGTTAGCAAATTCATAAAAGAAATAAAAAATGTGAAATGTTGAACAGTGATCAAAACTGTGTACATGGTAAACCTCCTTCAATGGCACATGATTTTGTTCCACCAAACATCAGAATTTCTCCTCAAATGAGATTTTATCAAACTGCCAAAGAAAAGAAGCCTATAAAAACAGAGACTAAAAATACAGACTTTTCTCGGTATAATCGTATAATCATCTTTGCTACTATGTGGAAAAAGTTTCACTGACCCTATTTCCAGTGAACAAGATATACACCGTACCCTTTACAATGTTTGCGGATACAGCATCAGTGCTCTTCATTTGAAATCTTTGGATACATATATAAATAATAACAAACTGAATATGCTGACCTCAGCAGATCCACATTTTCATACTGGTTGGCTCTATGATAATGTAATAAATGTTTTTTTAAATAAGATATGTACCGGTAACAAATTTCCTATCTTTCCAGTAGATAGTGCAGTATCCCAAATGATTCTAACATTTCCATTAGATTATGCACTTGAGTCTGTGTGCCACATGGAGTTGCATGGGTATTCAAAATTAATTATACCCCTAAATCCAGACAGTAATCATTGGGTCCTTTTAGTAGCTGATGTTTTTAAAAAACAGTTGTCATTTTATGACCCGGTGTCAGAATCTGTAAAACCCATATATGAAAAATCAATCTGTAATTGGAGACAAGTTTTAGTTAAGATCTTGGGGGGGGGGGACACTTGAGGATTGGCAAGTGAACTGTCCTAAACATGTTCGTCAGAATGATAGTTCAAGCTGCGGTGTGTTTGTTTGTTGGTATGCAGAAAAAATTTTATTGGGCCAGGCAACAGATGAGAATTTTAATTCAGATGAATATAGAAAGCATATATACAGTGTTATAACTGGTAAGAAAATGTGATGTAAAATAACTTTTTGTTGTCACAGAAGGTCCACGATTTGTTGAAATTTTATCAGCTATCATGGAGTTCTGGACCTTCATACTTATATAAATTCTTAGTCTTAAAAAGTAATAATACTTTGTATGTTGTAACCAAATTTATATCTCAAATTACATTGAGTACCAAACTCTTTTTTCATATGAAAATTTAAATCCATTTCATTATTCATCTCATTAAATATGAAAAATTTATGTACAAAGCCTTCAATGAGACTTAGCACTTTCAGTACCAACCTGATACAAAACTATTACTACCAGTAAACAGGCATTTTAAGGTTTTTTGAAAATTAACAGTTCTCTTGTACTATTATATTCTTTTAGGCAACCTGTAAGAAAAATATGTACTATTAAGTAAATACGATAAACTGCTCAATTTTTTTCTACTTTCTCCAGTTGGGTACATACAAGAAAAATTTCACTTTGATACATGGACTGATACATTATTGCAGTTATGTTTATTTCTGTTATACAAAGATACTCCCATATTTTTGTCACTTGTTGCAGGTATTAACACACACATCAGGTCTTGGAATGCAAGAAAACTAATTACAAAATTGTTGTGTAAATAGTGTATATATAAAATAATTAGAAAAATACTATATGTATTTTATTTAAGAAAGTATTGTCTTTTAACTGATTTTTATTTTGTGTGCATTTATTCACATTCTTATTTATATGCATTCATTGTTCTGCATGTTTTATAGTTTTTATACTTTGTGCGGTATAAGTTGTTTATAGTTTTAATAGTTTTTTGTATTAAATTTCCGTATAATTTTGTGTACATTGTTAGATCTGTTTTTATTAGTTATTGTTACTTTTGTTTTATAGTATTATAATAAGTCTTAAATCTTAATCTTACCCTTCATCAATGTAACTATATCCTGTAGCCTCAGGTTGTTGGTGCCAAATTATGTTAAATTAATTATTTTCTAACTATGAGAATTAAAAAATTTGAACTCTTTTATTCTGTCTTGTCTTAATTTCAATAAATTTGATTATTCTTTTCTCTTTAACATATATTGAGATTCACTAACATACAATGCCCTTCTCTTCAGTTAGTAGCTCCTTTAGGTTCAATAACATGAAAACTCTTTCTCAAGGTTAATAAAAAATTAATTAAAGTCTATGTACAGTTAAAGTCATACATATGAAATAAAATATAATAATTATAAATCTGTTTTAGTAAAGTGATGTTGTATATGTGTTAGGGGTTCTTTGGATCATACAAAAGAAACAACCTTAATAGGAACAACTAATAAAATAAAATAAAAATTACAATGAACAAATAAAATTAATAATCATAATGTTTATAGTGTTTTTGTTATTTCATTTCACTGTTCTTGTGCTTTGAATTGAATAATGTTTGATCAAAGGTATATTTTAACATGATGGAACAATCTCACCAAATTTGTAGTTTAGTCTACAGATTATTTCTTGATATTTATCTTCTGGCCTTCAGTTTTCCGTGTATTATATTAAACCATTATGCTTCTCATTAGTTTTTTTTTTAAGTTTTTCTTCATTAATTCATTGTGTAACATTAATTTTTTTGTATAAAATGTCCAGGTTCAAATTAATCTGCTCTGGCCTATTTCAAATATATTTCAACAATACCCTTTCTTTTAAAAAACTCCCAATTCAATTAGTAATGCTCTTGGCTATGACATGATTATGGGCATAATCTTGTTATGTTACAACATCCTGTGTAGTTTGACTTCCCTTGCTATCATTTTGTATTATACACAAAATACCCACAGAGAATTTCTCGCCGCTTACCAAGGTGTACACATTAGTTCATACAACATTGTCACATACGAAGTGATGAGAATAAAAAAAGTAATGAGAATTTCTTAATTTCACGTCTATACATTTTCAGTTGACAACATATTTGTTTCTCACGTTCATACCACTCTCTCTGATGCACATGTCAGTTATTAGACCCTTGTTTGTGTTTAACAAGTGAACATTGACAACACATTTTAGCATGCTTGGTGAACTGTTGTAATTGTACAAATAAGAAAGATGTCCCGATACTATCACTTACCTTAATTCAGAAGATTCCTAAAAAAACCTAGTCACCACCGCATTTTTACAGGTGGAACCCGCATCAATGTCCCCGTTAAACCGGTTTAAAAATATCAAACTTTCCCTTATCAGAAAATTCCAAAGTCCGTTAGACAAATTCATTGAGCACAGGTTAGGTTAAGACGGGTGATGTTAAAATAACTTAACTCGTATTCATCATTACTTACACAAGTTTATTAATTGCTATTATTAATATAAAATATTTCACAAAAAAATAATATGTTTTTGTTTAAAAGATATCGTCTTTTATAAGGTAACCTAGTGGAACTGGTACCCTATGTGGTGCAATCACCATCAATATGTGATGAAAACTTAGAAAAAACGTTACCGTACTGTAATTAGATCATTTAATTATCAATGAAATATAACATCAAAATGAAATCAATTCTCTCCCTCCCTCCCTCAAATGTACTGTGCCAATAATTATGATAACATTAAATATTAAAAAAATATATAATTATTTGCTAATGTGGTGAATTAGTTTAATAAACCAAAAAAAACAAAAATTGTAATTGTTGCATACTAGAAAAGTGCAATGTATACATAAAAAGAAAGCTATTGTTTTGTAATTTTTTGAATCAACTAGTATTATTATTTCTTAAGTGTCCTATCTGGATCAAATTATGTGTTCACAGTTTCTCAAAAACTCCTCAATAGATAGGCATAAAATATGTAAGAAAAGCGTAAAACATGAGTCTTTATGGCAACATTTGGAAGGTTAGTTCTTTTTGAAAGATGTTGGATTTTTTTTTATTTACAAGTCATCTGCAACATGATTGATCCTTCACAGGCATCTCAAAGTAATTTTAACATTAATCCTGCCTATAAAGTGGAGTACTTATCTGAGAAGCAGACGTGTCCCATCAGTAGAGTTGCTTGCAGATGAACTGAACATTTAATATGTATAATAGCCCTACTCTTCTTATACTCATTGCATTCTTTTGGACTGAAAGCAGATTCTGAAAACTTTCTTCCATCGACTTGAAAAATTCCTGTTGTTAAAACCAGCTATGACTTTTTTTATTAATCATACCTTCTCTCCACACTTGGCCTAATAGTGTAGAAAATTCACATTTTGTTGGTGGACAAACTTCTTGTCTCAGTCAAGCTTATCAATTTTTTCTCCCAAGAAATATTTTACTGAGTCAAACACGTTTATGAATTGGTTGAATTTTATCAGTTATGTGAATTAGTGACAAGCACTAACATAACAATACACCTGACTATTTATCAGATGCAGAAAGAAATATTTTTTTCACATTGTTCTACACTACATAGGCCTAACAAAATATCTGGAAATCTTTTTACATGTTTTTGAATAATTTAATTAATTGTATCTTTCGTAGAATATGTTTTAAGAGTGGTGAACTCATAATAGTATCTAGATTTGGTAAATTCTGATATTTAATAGTACTAAACAAAAAAGAGTATTTGAATAACATCATTTACAATTACCCCAAAATCACATTTAGATTTACCACACTAGGCAATTTTTATGGGGTAACTGTAAATGCAGTTTAGCTTGAAACTTTTAAAAAACCTGTACAGAACATCACAAAAAGTTAATAAAGACTGTTATATTTACATTTATGTTGTTTTGGTGCAATTTCTGTCCAAAAATCAGTATACTTTCAAAGTGATACAAAACTGTTTCACAGTATATTTTAACATGAAAACTGGTTATAAATATTAGCATATATGGTACCCTTATATTAGAAGCCCAGCAGCACTTTTGCAGTTTTGAAGGGAACTTCAACAGATGATGTAATGACAATACCGGTTGTCTGAAAACTAAAACCTCCCTACCATTTACAATTATCCCACCTAACCCTACAACATAATTCAACTTGTCCTTGTGCGTTTCATACTTCCAGAGGTTTTATGTGATTTGAAACAATTATTGTATATGAAACTTTTGCGATATTATTAAAAAAAGTTCAAATCAGCTGAATGTCTAAAGAAGCAATAGTTATTTGCAGAATGCTGGGCTATTAAAACAATTCTGAAAGAATTATTGCTCTTAAAACATCCTTTATCAAGTAACTACTGAAATCTGCTGGTTTCAACAGCAAGCTGAAGTTCCATTATGACCTGGTGACACTACAAAAATTTCAAAGATTCACCTAGCCTTATTACACTAAACTGGGGTTGAGAAGACACCTATTAAAATGCCACAACAAAATTCAACTACAGAAACATCAACTAGATTGTAGAAATATTTACATCAGAAATTAGAAAAACTCAAATGTCTTTAATGTCTACAGATCCCACTATACAAAAAGAAAGAAAGATACCTTGCTTGAAATCGAAGATACAGATAAGTTTTAAGAACTGAAGACAATATCGAGTAAAAGAGCAAGAAGAAATATCTAGCAGAAACAATGTTAACAGAAAACAAATCTAAGAAGAAGATTGTATTTTGATTGTACAGTAATAAAATTCTAAACAACATCCTATTCATTGCGATGACTCTGATTATAACAAAGACTAATTCGCAATAAGTGTTTTGAAAGACACTACCATGGAAGTAACTATCAAATACCAGAGTGGCAAAAGATTCAACCAGAAAAATTTGTTCTCATTGTTTTTGCTGGAGGACCAAGAAATAAAACTCGCTGCAAGTATGTTTGTTGTGTAGAAAGTAGATAATGATGAGGGAGAAATTTATGCCACAGGATATCAATCCAAAGATGGACATTTCTACAAAGTTATATTAAAAGAAAATTATGAAAATAAGCTTTGAACAAATATTGACAAACTTAAAGATTTTTACCTTGTATAATCCACAAGGATAATTTTTTTTACATACAACATGTTTTGGGGACTAAATCCCCATCTTCAGGTACAGTAAAAAATATTATTATTCCCCTAATACATAGGGGTCGTCGAAATGATTAAAATGTTTATACAAAAACACACGCATAAAAATCACTGAATAAATTAACATATAACATAAACACGTTAAAAGCGACTCGGTGCACCGGTCGACCTCCGATCGTCAACTAGTCTGTATTCGTGCTTCATTGCTTATCATCAACGCGGTATCATATAATTTATTGGATTTAAATGATAGCTGATCGTTGAGTAACTGCTCTTTATTTACTTTGGATGCCTTGTATATTTAAAAAAAAAAACAGCTTAGAACTGGTCGAACTTACAAAAACTATTACAATCGAACCGAGACACACTCTCGCCTCATTCGACATAGTAAATCTATACACGAACATACCTATTACTGAAACGTTAGAAATAGCTAAAAATTTATTACTATCTAAATCCACATTAAATTATGAAGCAGTTGATGAGTTAATCAATTTGACAAAAGTAATATTAGAACAAAATTACTTTACTTTCGAAAACAAATATTATTTACAACGGGATGGTTTAGCTATGGGATCCCCATTGACAGGCATCCTGGCTGAAATTTACCTAAATCATATTGAAACAAATGAAATTTTATCAACTAAAAACAAACATTATACAAAAATTTTATTTTACCGACGATATGTGGATGACACAATAATGATTTACAATGGCAATTGCAGACAATTAGAAATGCTTAAAAAATATATGAACACTATTACAAATAATTTACAATTCACATTAGAAACTGAAATGAATAATAAAATTAATTTTTTAGATTTAACTTTAACTAAAATAAATAATAAAATTAGCTATAATATTTACAGAAAACCAACAATCACAGATCATGCTATTCACGCCTCATCGTATCACCCTATGTCACATAAAATGGCTTTTTTTAACTGCATGATTCATAGATTGCTGGCATTGCCCTTATCTACAGATGATTATAACAGTGAACTAAACATTATCAAGCACATAGCATTGGCCAATGGATACAAAAGTCATATAGTAGATAGATTAATTAATAAAAAACAAAACAAACCAATAAATATTGATGTATCCAAAGAAAACAAATACATTGCTATAGAATATGGTGAATATCTATACCATACTTTAAAAAACCTATTAAAAAAGCATAATATTACATTGGCCTCAAAGGCAAGTAATAAACTTGAGAAAAAACTCACTTTTACCAACAAAAATACACCCTCCGATATATTTGATGGTACTGGTGTATATAGACTTAATTGTTCTGATTGCACACAGTTCTATATAGGACAAACAGGTCGTTCTTTCAAATTACGCTATAAAGAACATATCCCAAGCTCCAAGTCAAATGTAACAAGATCTACATTTGCAGAACATTTGAGCTCATATAACCATAATATAAAAAGTATCAACGATAATTTAGATATCCTACATAAATGTAAAAAGTCACTAAAGCTGGACACCCTTGAAAGATTCGAGATATACAAAGCCATAAAGAAGGATCACAATCGTGTCCTAAATGAAAAAGCAATACATAACAATAATGTTTTATTTAATAGAATCGATCTTATGGAACGAGAGATTGGCTATATCAGATCGATGAAATTGAACCGAGGTCAAACCGGCATTGATTAATCTTACCGTGGGGTGCGTTCCTGTACAGGTTCGTTTGCAGCCGCGTTGTTTTTATATTCTTTTATTAATGTTATTTTATTGTGATATAGTTTATTTATTGTTTTATATAATGTTATGTGTTGTTTTTAATCTTTTAAATATCTAACGAGATGCATATGCATCGAAATGTTTTAACCTAATTCACCGATCTGATGATGACACCAAATGGTGTTGAAACTCGAGTCATCCTAAAAGGATTTTAAGAAACGTCGACAGAAGGTAAATAACCTATTTTATAGTCTTAATCATTTCTGGAGGCAAGAAAAATGTTTAAAAAAAATAACCGTTAGATTCTGCTAGATATTTTATCGTGTTTAGTTCGTCTTTGTAGTCTATTTCATCTAAGGGGATGTTGTTAAGTCTATGTATCATGGTTCTAAAAGCAGCTAGTTTGTGTTGTATTGGGTGATTGGAGGTGTTGTGTATTAGTGTGTATACAACAGACAAAGACAGAAAACAAATTCATAACACTAACATACATCAACAAACAAACTGAAAAAATGGCCCACAAATTCAAAAAAGCAGGATACAGAATCGCTTACAAAACTACTAACAAAACAGAACACACACTATCAAAACGCATGCCCAAAGCACAAAACAAATTCGATCTACCCGGTGTATATAAACTAAATTGTTCAAATTGCAGTAAATTCTACATAGGCCAGACAGGACGTAGCTTCAAACAGAGATACATTGAACACACAAAAGCACTCCACACCACTACAGAATCTACCTTCGCAAACCACCTCATTGAAGCAAACCACACATATAAAAACATCGACAATAACATGAACATACTACACGTACACACAAAAGGCCGAAAACTAGACACTCTAGAACAATTAGAAATATACAAACACACAAAAACAAATAAAAACGACATCCTAAACGAACAGACACAATTCAAATCGCACGCATTATTCGAACACATCTCACCACACACACACAGCTTCAATCTTTCGAAACACTTTCTCGTCGCCAACAACAAGACGAGCAGCGCTACTAACGACAGCCTCTGATGAAGCCTTCTATAGGTGAAAGCCGGTTTAGGCTGTAAGGTAAAACTTTACGTTTTTACTTATAAAAAACTTTGTGTTCCGAGTCGTCAATATTATAGTGATATTTAAATATATTTTCTAATACACACAATTAATTTCACTATAAATTTATTTACAATTCTTTGTCATTATTTTTCTTGTTTACCACACCTCATTTCATAATCTAGCCAGGTCATTACCACAAACTAAAATATTTAAAATGTCCACTCACTGAGTTTTTATTTAACCCCGTCATCATATAATAATCTAATCTTATGACTACACCATTCATTTACAATTGAATACATATTGGTATTATAATTATAATAGTCATCATTATTACTTTGTTCCATTATATCAATACTATTGATAATACAAATATTATTGCATACCATTATTTCAAAATTCCTGTCGACATCGGGTAGGGTAATTTCTCCTTTAGTATTTTCTGTCAAAGTAAGGTAAGTTAATAATTCGTCAACTTCATCATCTACTTCTGCTACTACCTCAGTCTCCCTACAAGGTAAGTACTCGATATAATTCCCAGCTCTCTCTACATCTAACCTTTCTACAAATTCTTCATAATTTCTATTCACCTTAAATAATTTTATCTCTCTATATACACACAACTCTCTCTCTAAATATCTTTCACCATAACGCCATATCACACTTTCTCTACCATCCCATACAGAGGGCACTAACTCATAAAAATTCAGGGAACAACTCAAAGATCTCATGTCTTCTAATAATAAGGGACTCTTGCCCTTCAACAACAACATTGGTAAACACCTTGGTTCACAATAAACGTGGGGAAAATTTACCCTCTGCAAACCCTCTACCTCTATACTATCTCTCCACTTTCTCTCTGACTCATCAATACACACTAACATTCCATTATTATATCTTACTCTCTCTAAAATTTCATCAGTACTATCAATATTCACAACCTTACTCTCTAACACCACATTTTTACTTCTATTGTCATAATTCTCACCCCTACTTACATCATTATCTGTCATCTGATCGTCTTTATTTTCATCGAATTTATCGGACTTTTCACTAGTCTCTACCCCCATTTTAATCTCGTAATTTTCGTCTACTTTATTCTTTGTAAAGTTATTAAATATGTCACCTATTCTACATGAATAGTGTCAATAGAAACATACAGTTCACACTCGAGACAGAGATAAATAATAAACTTAACTTCCTCGACCTGACAATTACAAGACTAGATGAAAAGTTCCAATACCAAATATACCGAAAACCGACAACCACGGATCTCACGATAAATGCTGAATCACATCATCCCTTTTCTCAGAAAATGGCAGCTCATCATAGTTTAATACATAGGTTACTTTCCATACCATTAGAAGACAAAGATTTTCACAAAGAACTGAACACGATCAAATACATAGCTAAGGCCAATGGTTATAAAAGATCAATCGTAGATAATTTGGTCAAGAAACACAGAAAAAAGAAAAACAACATAGAGTTACAAGAAAATAATAAAAATAAAATTAGGTATATAGCATCGGAATATGGTAACACCCTACCCAAAATTTTAAACAAAGTATTCGGTGGGATAAATATTAAAATGGCTTACCGAACTAATAATAACATTAATAAGATACTCTTACCTAAACATTCAAAATCAATTGAAGACAAGACGGGCGTTTATAAGATAATATGCAATGACTGCGACAGCTTTTACATTGGCTAAACTGGTAGACCTTTTAAAAGACGATTCAAAGAACATTTACCTAGAAAAGAATTTAGTAAAACAGTGTCAAATTACGCGCGCCATCTAATGGACAACAACCATAGTTATACTGATTTCACAACGAACTTTCAACCCCTCCACATATGCAAAAAAGGTAATTATATGAATGCTATTGAAGAATACGAAATATATAAAGCTTACAAAAATAAAAAAACAGAAGAAGTCATCCTTAACGATCAGCTGTATTTCCAGTCCAATCTATTATACGACACAGTGATAAGAATACAGAACAAGGTCCATAGTGCACGACATATAACAACATGAACACTGCAGTCGACTATAGCATGTCGTGGTGCGTACCATCGATATCGTGTGTGTCTGAAATCTGGACATTTTATGTGTTTTTATGTTTGTATTATATTTATTGTTGTGTGTAGAATTGTGTGTGCAGTGTTTTTAATATTTTAACCATTGACGACCTTTAACAAGGGATATCCTGATGATGGGGCATATGCCCTGAAACGCGTCGATTGAAATATAGAGAAAAGGCCACCAGACAGACAAGAAAAAGGTAAACTATTTTACTAATTATATACTATAAGTGGCTTGGATACCGAAAAACATGGATCTAAAACATGGATCACCTATTCTGTTTATTTGTTTATCAAGCACATGATCTATTGATTCTATTATCTCATCTTTCATATTATCAAAACGTGTATTAATTTCATTCACTTGTTTACTAAAATTAATATTTTGTTTTTGTTTTATTTCATCTCTGATCTCATTAAATTTATCATCAAAATTATTTTTAATTTTATCATTCTGTTCATCAAATCTAGCATCAAATTTGTTATTTTGTTCATTCATTTTAATGTTTACCTCAACAAGTTTAATATTGACATTATTTTTTAATTCATTGATTTCGCTTTTCTGAACGTCAAGTTTTACGTTAATATTACTATTCATTGTTCTCATGAAATTATATATATCGTCCAATGACAACTCTTTTATTCTAGTTACATCACTCATACTGGCATTACTTTCATTATTATCCATTTTTTAGTTTCTTTATGAGGTTTTCCTCTACACAAAATCAATCTTAACTGTATTCAGTATAGTATAACATAAGTATCATTTAATTCTAACTTATCTTTTATACGTAATTAGTACGTATATCACCCAACCTCCAAATCACGCTCATATTATTCACATGTAGGTGCGGTTTATGTATAAAATTTAATTTATAAAAACTTATCCCTGTTCGGGCGCCAATTGTGTAATTATCTTTATTCTACATTTTAATTTATAATGATATTTCTTACTTACCTTACATGATCCCAGGGTTACGTCACATGAACTGTGAAATGCAAGCGTGATTTAGGGTATGTGTTGTAATAATTACTCTCATTTACGGTTAACTATTTCAACTCATTTATTATTCTTTTTATCATTCTCCTTTTTATGAATCAATTAAAACATGCTTTCTCCTTTTACATTCTCTAATCTTTCAAATGAACAAAATTAAATTCTGAGGTAGCGACCCCATCTGACTAAAACCACAAACACATTGAAATACAAAACCACAAGTATTTTTTATTTCTTATAAGTAAATTAACTTATTTATTTGCCTAATTAAAACAACCCAGCAATTTGCTCACACTCAGCATTCATACTTGCCCCCTATTACATTTTATCTTCCCACTCCCATTATAATTGACTAATTTTTTCCAGTTTTAAAAAGAAATTGATTCTAGTTGTTGGCCAAATATTAATCTTAGTAGCTCTTACTGCATGTGATCACTGGTTCCGCCGCATATCGTCCGCCGCAGTTTTACGTAAATGTTCCAAAAGTCGTTACTAAATTTTGTATCACTGAAGACTCACTGTTGATTTTATATATTTCACATTATTTTAGAAATTTTGAATATACAATTTACTGGTCGGCCGACCCTAACTAGCTCAAGCGATGTTATTATTGACCACGCGTGGTCTGGAGTTCTATGTCAACTGCCTGACGCTACTCTAAGCGTCGGTAATAGTCACTTCCGTCAGCTTGCGCTCTGATTGGTCGATGCACCCACGTGACAGGTTAATTAGCTATGTTTGTTCCTTTCCGTTAGCGACTTTGGTTTCAAGATTATAGACAGCGGCACACGAGCACATACTCACAGCCACATTCCAATGTTATCATTGTCACGTACCAGCCTCTGCCTGGTACGAGGTGAATACAGAGTGTTACACAAATCAGGTTTTAATGACCATAAAGGGTGTCCAAACAATTATTACATTAAATCAAAAATAGAACCTTCAAAATTGTCCCGTTACAGAATATACAAAACTTTGTTTATACATTTGTTATTTCTATCTTTTTAATAACAATAGACATTATGAAATAACATCTATCAGTTTGTGAATTTTAATGGTACAAACTAAGTATGGAGTCTTTATTTGTTTCTATTCATAAACAAAGGTCCTTACTGTAATCAGTTTTATGCAAAATACACTCTTTGACATCTTTTAATGCAATATAGGCTAGTCATTTTATATCGGTTTCAAGTGGTTCTTCCAATTTTTTTTTCGTTAACTTAGACCAACATAAAATTCCACAATAACCAATTAGGCTACTAATAATTAATCATTTGCATATTGATAGAAACTTGCACATTGGGTTTTATTGCATTAAGTGAGGATTTTAATGTACTTCTTTCGTTATAAATTAGATTTACTTAAATTCGTCTTTGTAAGGTAATAATGTGCTGTAAATGGGAACTAGGTTATTTCGGTCCAATAAATTCAGAACAAGAAAGGGAACCAAATAACAATTATGCTTTTAATAAAAAGGTGAACAGGGAAATCGCCTCGCATTGAACATATCAACTTTCTTTCTTACAAAATAATGGAAACTGCATAAGAATTATACCGGAAGAGAATGGTAATAGGGAATCATGATTCAGCATGGTCTCAGGTTCAAAAGTACAGCGGTTTTTTGTACACTAATTACAGAAATTTTTGTTAAAACATAGGTTTCTTCTAGTACCAACTAATCATTTATTTTTTAATTCCATTACAACCATACAAAAACATTTACGATATTTGTACATCTTACACATAACCCCCATGAAGTTTTGAAAATAACTAGTTAATATATAGTCTATAAAAGGCCTTAAGGATCAGATCTTTATTTTTTGCCTTTAAAAATGTACTAAATTAAAATCTGTTTCATACAGTTATTATTTTAAATTATTTTCATAGCGAAATATTTTTTTGGAACTACGCCTCTGCTCACCGCAGACGGCTTGGACAAAATTCATTGGCGGGCTTTTCTACAGAGATGGACAACCACACTCCTCTCCATAGCACTTAGTGTTTACCTAAAGTTGACTAGTTGACTATCTCTGTATTTAGAATTTTACCAACAAAGATGGTCAACATGGCAACATCCGACTGTTGTCCATCACTGCATTAAGAACGATTCGTGGTAGAGGTAGAAGGTGCGGTTTTTAACTGTTCGACTACAGCTTCAGCGACATTATTTTTACCGGGAAAGTTAATTGTTTATGCTAACAACAGTTTTGTCGATGATACTCAATGAAATTTCTCTTCAGACAGTAAGGTAGTAACTTAACTTCGTTCAAAAATATTATTAACTCATGTTACGACCACATTTTTTTTTTTTTAAGTTTAAAGTGAAAATACAAAACAAAACGTTTCGACATCACTTATTTTTAAAAATGAATTAAAAACATAGGTAATTTGAAACCTGTATTTAATTAAATACAACTATTATATATACAACTAATATATACAACAGGTTCCTCTGAATAAGCCTTTTAAAGGTGAAAACCAGTTCAGGTTGTAAGGTAAAACTTTATGTTTTTACTTATAAAAAACTTTTTGTTCCGAGTCGTTAATGTAATAGTTGTATTTAGTTAAGTAACGGACATGTCATGGACAACGAAATCCTGTATTTAATAATGCAATGAAGTCGAAATATGATCGCAGAGAGGAACTCACAACTTCAATTTTAATCTTTAAAGTGCGTAATTAAATAATGCAACTTAGATGCGAGGCCACCAGATGCAAAACCCCCTATGTGACCAATATCATGATATTCAGCTACTGTACTGCCATATATTCTACCTTCATCTGAACATGTTTAACATAGAAAACAGGCTCAAAACCCACTAACAACTATTAAAAATTGAAAAATAAAATGGGGTACAGTTGCAAAACCCCCTATCTGCTCACTTGCTACAGGATCAAAATACACCATATAACATCTTTTTAGATACAGAAGCAAAGTCCCCTATCCACCATCCTAATGCAACGGATTTTTGACATTACAAGTGCAAAACTCCTCATATTCTTGTTTCACGTTGAATCTTGATTTGAGATTTCATCTTCCTATTTATAGTGAATAAAAAGTTCATATGAGTTATTTGAAAATAAATAGGAAAATATTATTTTCTTTGGTTGGTACTCCTGTGCACACAAGGCAACAGCTGATGTATCAGGGGGGGCCATTCCGGCTTCGCGCGCTAACCTAGCGATCAGCTGTTGTTGACGTGTGTCGTCACCTGGTGGAAGAACTACACAGTGCAGCGTTTGAGTTTAATTGCAAAGGGAGATTAGGTATTTACTTGTGTCAGAATTAACAGAATTTTGTACAGTGCGTTCTTTTTGAGTATCGTTTTTGTTCATTACAATCGTTTGAGTCTAAACAATTTAATTTTTGTAGCGTCATTGTATTTTTGTTTTGTATTGTGTCAGTGTGTGTTGTGTTTTTATCTTATGTTACACATTAGAATATACCTATAGTTTGAAATGAATAAAAGTGGTAGCAGTAGTAATGCCTCTTGTGCTGTTGAGCAGTGTCATAATTGTTGCTTTAAGGAACCTGGTACCATACACCACCGGTTTCCAAAAAGCGAAGAGCTGAGACGTGTGTGGCTTTCTCACTGTAAACGAACTGATAAATGTAATGTTAATACTGCCCGAGTGTGTTCTAAGCACTTTCTCCTTACGAAACGGATATGAAAAATGAACTTCTTGGTTTACCGACAAGAAAAATTCTGCGGTTAAATGCTATTCCATCCCAGTACATTCCAAATTGGCATGGCAACTCAGATTCAAGAGAGATCACAACTCAGGTGTGTATGTCCTCAGTTTAAACATTGTAATACTATTTTAGTCAAATTTTATTAACCAACAAAACTCAGGCTATAAGTTTCCTCCCTGTTCCTAAATTGATTCTGGGTTTATAGGCCTACTACAACAACACTGAGACAAATCAGGACATACAAAAAGATATAGAAATAGCAAAACTTCGAGAAGAAATTTTACAGCTAAAAAAGAAAAATGCCCTAAATCTACTCGCACTAAAACAAACGCAAGCTGCTCTAACAACACTCAAAAAAGAGCAAGATATGTAGCGTCTTTCAAGAAGGCATTCCCATGCAAAACAATACGGAGAACATTAAATCAAGACATAAAAGATATCCTTTCTAAGTGCTTCATTCCAGGCCAGATTCGATGTCTTTTACAAGACAAGAGGGTTAAGTGGTCATCAGGAGAATCGCGAATGCACTCACGCTAAGAGCACTTTCAAAGAAGACCTACAATTACTTAAGAAAACGCAATTTCCCCTTACCTGCTCGTTCTACTCTCCAAAAGTGGACACGACAGTTTAAATACAGGCGAGGCATCCTTCAGGACGTTTTGTCTTTAATGAAAGCTAAGGCTACAAATTTTACAGAACTTGAGAGAATTTGTGTCCTTTCTTTCGATGAAATGAATATTGATGGACGTGTGTGCTACGATTCATCAGATGACGTAATTCTGGGGCACCACAGTAATGTTCAGGTGGTCATGATTAGAGGTCTGTTTGCCAAATGGCAGCAACCCATTTTTTATTATGATTTTGATGTGACCATGACAGATGTATTGCTTAAAAGCATTATCAGTGCCGCTGGGAGCAGTAATATTAATGTAGCGGCTATGACGTTTGATATGGGGGGAAAGAATTCAAAAGTCTGGAAGGAATTAGGTGTAAACACAGAAAAAAAATTCTTTATTAACCCAACTACAAACGATAAGGTGTGGGTTTTCTGCAGTGGCGGCTCGTGACTTAAGAGGCTGGAGGGCGCGGCCTTTAGGCTTCTTAATTATTTATCAACATTGAATTTAACGCACAATACAAATGCCACCAATGTTTTATCGCATAATTTATTAATAAAATAAGAATAGTAACACGTGCAGCATGCAAAGATTATTTAAAAATTTGAACTCACCTCAAATATTGTGAGCTGTTGTGGACAGTCAGCAGTTTTATTAATAAACGTAACCACAAACTGTCGAAAGTGTCCACAAGAATGTCTATACTGTTTCCACAAAAAACTAATACACTATATTTGCATTATATTATTTTTATGATACCTATACTTTAAACAGACCATTAATTTATATACAAAGTCCATTCGCCTTTCTTTTAAATTAACAAACTTTTCTAGCACTCTATCATCAAAGTCCTTCATTTCTTTAACAAGTTCCTTGTTGATAGATAACATCGCAAGGGCATTCAGTCTATCGTTTTTCATTGTATTTCTCAAGAAAGTCTTTAGTCTTTTCAGAGTCGAAAAGCAGCGCTCAGGTTCAGCAGTTGCCATGGGCGTAGTTATGATAATTTTCAGAAGTTTCGACACTTCTTTGAAAACTGACGTAAGATTGTTTTCTTCTATAAAGTTAAGAAGTTTTATTGCACCTTTAATATTAAAATCATGCCGTCTGTATAATAGTTCCAATTCACTCCGAAGTTTGTTTTCTTGTAAGAAAGGGAAATGCTGAATCTCTCGCTTGAATTTTTCTTCCGGAAAGTTAGTAGTAAAAAGTGGAAATAAGTCAGTGGACATCAATGAAGCTGCTTCTAGGTGACCCGTGTAAGTAAACCTATCTTTTACGTGAGTTATAATGATGTCACATACTTCTTTTGCATCCCCTATTCTAGTGCTGCATCCAACATTATTGGTCCTTTTTCTTGGTTGCTCAGGGAACTCTTCATTTATTTGTGTTTCTATTTCATTTATTTTCTCCCTCTCTTTCTGCAACTCATTTTCAAAAATTCCGATGTCACTTTGCCACACTACACTGTCTTTGTTCCTACTTTGTAGTTGTTGGTACAGTATGTCCACATGGGGTAGAATTCTATGGAAAAAAGTTAGCCAGAACATGAAATTTTGGTCCTGAAGAGCCCTTCTGTGACCACTTGCCTCATTAACTGTGAGTCTGTTTGTACACTTTTCTTCAAGAACTTCGAAACATTCCTCCAACTTATATCGGTTTTCGTACACAACGTTGACTGTACGAATGTTGTAGTTCCATCTTGTTATAGAAACTCTGGGTAACCTGGTTTGCACTACTTCCTCTAAAACATTCGTTCGTAGAGATGAGTGTGAAAAAAATGCTAGAATGGCAGATAGATTTGAGAAAAAAACTCTAACTTTGTTGTTTACACTTGTTGCTTTTTCTAATATCAAATTAAGCTGATGAGCGTAACAGTGTACAAAATATGCGAACGGATACACTTCTCTAATTTTTGCCTGTACACCTCCAATAGAACCACACATAACATTAGCGCCATCATAAGTCTGAGCTATTAACTTTTCCTTTGATGTGTGCAGAAGAGGATTGATGTTGTCCATGATGCACTTTGCTAAGGTTTCTGCACATTTACCTTCAGGAGCGAGAAATCCCCAAAACCTTTCGTATACCGACCACTTAAACACATACCTAAAAACTAATACCATTTGACAATGGTTTGTCACATCAGTTGTCTCGTCACATTCGATTGCCACAAATTCAGAAGCGTGTATCTCCTTTTCTATTTCTTCCCTGCAGACACTAAGCATACAGTCCAATATATCATTTTGTATTATTTTCGATGTACCTTTGAATACAGTAGCCGATTCTAAATGGTCTTTCATTGCAGAATCCAGCTCCGCAGTAAAATTAATTAAACCTTTGTATACACCCGGATTTGTAGACGATGCTGACTCGTCATGACCTCTTAGAGGCAACTCAAAAACACTACAGAATTTGACACATGAAATCAGCCGTTTTAAAATATGTCTGTTTTTGCTGACTTGAATATTTTGCTTTTCAATGTTTAGTCTATATTGCGAGTCCAGACTAGACAGTATGTTTACTTTGCCTAGCAAAGAAAGATCAACAACACTATTCATGTGATTGACGGATATTTCATGCTTCTTAAATTTTTCTGTAAGATGTTTTACATCATCAACCCCTTTTACAGTCCACAAGCAATCACCATTGTCTCTGAGAGAAAATAAAATACATGGAAAACAGAACAAAGATTTCTGAACGTCACAGCCACAGATCCAGTCATTTTTTTGGTATGCATCTTTCGAAAGCAGTTGCCTTCTGAAAACACGATTCTCACGTTTCTTATTTTCTGTTTGCATCATGCAGAATTCAGGAGTTGGCCTACCTAATGACTTTAGTTCAATTTTTTGATCAAGAGTTAATCTTGCAAAAGTTATTGCTTTAAGCGCCTGCACTGAATTATCCATGTTGGATAAAATGTTAAAACAAAACCTAATAATTCGACACTACAATATTTCCCTAAACTATTCGTGATTACTTTAAAAAAACTAAATTATTAAAAAAACACTCAAACTCAAAACCTAAACACTAAACAAATGCCCGCACTGAATTAACCATGCCAGAGAAACTATAAACACTAAAAAAAGTAAATCTCATATTATCAGTAGTCTGCGATTAGTTGTACTGAGGGATTCACGTCACTTTCTACTGAACGCGGCGCGGAAGCCTACGCGCCCGAGTCAACAGTGTCAATGCGGGCTATAAGCTTACAAGTTCATTCAACTTTGGACTGAGTGGTGGATTGGAGAAATGGCGCGACTGACAAAGCGCCGTGAGAGGCATGCTGTTCCGAAAACATTTGTGCTATTACCTAACACGAAAATATTTTCTTGTCCGAAGTATTAAAGAAATATGTGATGAATTTCACGATCGATTAGTGATAATAGATTGTTTAATGATACGATTAATAGATTGTTTAATGATACGATTTAAACTGGGGGGCGGGCGCCTTAGCGCCCTAAGAACGAGCCGCCCCTGGTTTTCTGTGACGTACCTCATCTTTTGAAGCTGCTTAGAAATCATTTTCTAGACCATGGGTTGTTACTTTACGATGGCACTGAGCTTAAAAAGGATACAATCGAAAATCTGTTACAGCAACAGAAAGGAGAATTGACAATTTTACCCAATATTAGTCAGATACACCTTAACGTAACTGGTCGATCTCGTCAAAATATAAGATTTGCTGCACAGTAGTTTTCTAATCGTACATCAAAGGCGCTGAAATATGTTGCAATTAAAGAGCGCGAAAGCAGCTTCATCGAACTGGTAAACGATGCATTTGATGTTTTAAACTCGAGACTTCCAAAAGACCAGAAAACGCCCCTCAGAAGTGGGTACGGCATGAATTTAAGGAGCCAAGAAAATACTTTAACAAGGTTTTTGGAAGTAATAACTAACATGCGAGTAGCAAGTAAAAAAAGTTTACTACCTTTTCAGAAAGGTTTTGTTATATCTTTAAATTCATTGTTCGGCCTTCATGAACAAATGACAATGATTCATGGGGTGATGTACATTTTGACCACTAGATTCAATCAAGATTGCCTAGAAAACTTTTTTTCACGAATTCGGGGATTAGGCGTCTTTTATAATAATCCCACTCCCTTTGAAGTGTGCAACAGAATTCGGCTCTTGTTTTTAACGGTTAACATGGACGATATACCGTTATCTGGAAGTGCGTCTGTGGCTGACGAGGATTTCATCCAGTTTGTTGCCAATGAACTATGCATAGACATAGTTGAACATACATTAATACCAAGTTCTCCGAATAATGACACCGACGAATCAGAATTGTTAAAAACAGAGGACTTGGCCCAGTCTGCAAGTGAAAACGATGTTCCTCAAGATGCCTTAAAATATCTGGCCGGGTATATCACATTAAAGTGCCGCTTCATTGATGAAAGTCTAGGTGTGAAAGGCGAAACATTGTGTCTTTCCAGGGAACATAGTCATGACTGGATATCGATTATATCAAAGGGGGGGGCTTACCCATCCGTCAGACAAGTGGTTACAAAACCTGATTCAGCTTGAGATAGTTTTTAGTTCTTTCCATGGACATACAGTATCAAAACAAGTGAAAGCTATCTCTTATTTGGCCACCTTACTCAAATCTAAATTTGCAGAAGTGGACGAGAAAGTCATTTATCTGTATGTCAGGACAAGAAAAATCATCAGAATCTGCCATCTGAACAAACAGCTCAAACTCAAGTCACTTGAAAAGTATGCAGCAACAAAGAGTCGGCTCTGGGTAGCTTCGTTTTCAAAAATTTAAGTCACCTATGAAGGTATGTATCAACTAAATAACTATTTTCATTTCGTTGACAAAAGTATTTTATGTTTACAACTAAACATACTAGCTTCAGTTTTTAACGTTATAACAGTGAAAATGTAGATAAAGAAAATGATTATGATATAATTGATAATAATTATAATAATTGGAAGGTTGTTTCAAATATATTATACTACACAGAAATGTTTATACACGCACTCATGTGTGTGCACATACGCGCACACGCATGCACTCATGCAGGTATATATTATATATATATTATCTTGTTGTTGCATCCTCTTCGTTCACTTTATTAATTTAATAAATTTATTTAATTATATTATATTATATTATATTAAATATATATATATATATATATTATAACATAGCAGAAATCAGATCATATAGGGTATCTATAAGTATGAGAGAAATGCTAAAAGGTAAGATAATTTAATAAGTAATAATGAAGAAAAAATATAAAGTGAAATTAAGAAAGAAGAAAGAAGAATTGTAAACAAGAGTAATCATTAAAAGAATAGACCAGACTGAAAAACAAATGACTTTGACCCAACTTAATTGAAAGAAAATTAATTTGTTTGTGTAGTGTTTAAAAGAGTATAAACCAAGAAAGCCTGACTTTACAGTAATATGTTTGTATTTTTTATGTAAGTAATGAAGGTATAAAGAGAGGAGTAGTAGGACCATTTTAAGTAATGACATGCAATATAATAATTATATTTAATGAGAAGAAATATGGCTGAACCATATACAGAACATTAACTTATTTCTGTGTTATGTTTTGTTAATAGATTTAAGTGTTAAAGAGGTGTGTGAGAAATGGGAGTAGGAATAAAACTAGTAATGACATAAACTTAACAAATTAATAGCTATAATATAAATAGAAAGCAAAATATCAGATAAGAAATAATTTTGTAAAAGTATAATAATACTAATAGATTGTAAAACAGTTTCAAAGTAATTCAAAAGCCAATAAGTGCGAAATGAAAATAAGCAGACTATATATGCTTAATAAATAATGTTTAAATAGAGCAAAATAAGAAATTATAAGATGTTACAGTTTAGGCCTATAAATGACATAGCTGTCATTACTTCAGAAAACCAATTGTAAAGAACTGAAAATTGTATTTGAATAATAAGACCAAGTAAATTATGTAATTACCATCAACTAACAATAATAACATATCAGAATTGTGATAAACAGTATAAATAAGTAAAATATGTACTAACATATTATTATCAATCTTGTCCAAAAACAATAATACATGGCCTAGACCAGCCTTGTGAGATATCAAATTGATCTTTGAAAGAAGATAGAGAGACATGTATGTTAATATGTCAAGCATTGGAAATATCCCCAAGGAAAAATGACCATTATAAAATATTTATCCATTTTGAACAGAAAACCAGGATTTGTAACAATAGTTTCAAATGTACTTAACCAATCAGAGTCAAGCTGGTTACCATAACAGCAGAACGTTATTATATTTTTGACCATTATGTAATGGGAGTTCCATTATTAACGATCCAGAGGTATAGACACTATATTGATGCAGACCTATAAAAGCCTAATAACGAAGAAAAATCAAAGATAAATGAAAGCAAATTGATTAACAGATGTCAACCATAGTTCCAGCAACACATGGATGAACAATTAACGAATATTAAAACGAAATTTTAAATAAAAACGTGATGTAAAAAGAAACAGACGCAAGAAGGAGACGGAAACACTATCTCTGAAAATAAACGAAAGTACTAACCCAATAGTGAAGACATCTTGACGATCCATAACACTAACAACATGGTTTTGTTAAGTATGAAATAAATAATAAATAATTACGAACCAAACTGATTAACTTTTTTCACAATATATAACTCTCACTCTGAACTTTGAACACCAATTTCTTTCAAGGATTAATGAATCATATTTAATAACACTGTATGTAAATGTAAGATAACCTATGTCCTAAACTGATAAAACTAAAAGATCTTTTTCCTCAAGATACTCTGAACATTTAAAAGCCCTCACCACAAACTACTTACACTCCACATTCGCCACACATTTACAAACTGAAAACCACGGTTACACAAACATAGTACACAACATGGAAATACTACTTACCTAAAAGTAGAAAACTAAACACAGCAGAACAATATGAAATATACAGACATCACACGCTACAACCAAACAACATATTAAATGACCAATTACACTATAGATCACATATACTTTTTGATACACTTGTTCAAAACTTTGAATCCCAGCGCCAATTACCGCCCATCAGCAACCCCCACCATACACACACACCTACAACCCATAACGGTTACTTCGTACTGACACTCTGTATTTCAAATCCCACTAAGGAAGACAGACACCACGTCAAAACGTTTGGGACATAAAACCAAAAGTAAGTGTTCACTAAAGTCAGCTGCATGGAAGTAGTATCGTCAAGGTCACTCACTTTCACTGCTTCTCCCTGTCACCTCCACGCCCCTCGCCCAGCGTTGTTGCCGGCTAGTACAGTGTGTAGCGTTTTAGCAGTGTTACGAAAACAAATTTCATACATCCACATTATATTCTTCGTTTCAAATTTATTTATGCGTATCGCGTAAATGAATTTGTTTTATCAGGAATAATTAGTTGTGGGTAACACTACTCAGTTAAATTCTGGGCGCCAGTATTTGAGCTCTAAAAATTTGTGTGAGTCGGCAACATATTTTTTGTTGTCGCGTAAATATCTACAGAATTTCTATCTTTGCGTTTCTTCTGTTTCTTTGGCTTTTTTTTTGTTACGATTTGCAGTTCTCTGAAACTACTATTTATACTGCGCTGGTTTTTCTTATGTTAGAATCTAAACCTTTTAGCAATACACACCCTAACTTTACGAAGTACCATTAGGTCAGTTATTTTGTGATTTCCGTACAGTGCACTTACTTATTAAAGTTTTACTGTTTTCTTCATGGGCGGTTATCCTACAGACTGACAGTTGTCTGAGAACGCTGACCTTGCCTGCTGTTGTCGCTTTAATTTTTTCATACTCACGGTCTTTTCCCTTTTGTAAATGAATCTGTTTTTGTTCTCTACACGGTCATTCCTAAGCCATATGGTTCGGAAGTTCTGTTAGGTATATGTACACATTTGGTATGCACATTGCGTATACCCTGTCGGCATGTCTTTTCGGTAAATATTGCTGTCTGACACTTTTATGAATGCCTTTGTCATTTTATAATCCCCTCAAAAATGTGTATGTTTACTGCCCGCGCTACTACCTTTCTTCCGTTGCACAAAGATAAATAGGACTGAGCAATTTCTGTAAACAAAATTGTCGCTGTTGTGACAAAAGCCAATCCCATTTCAGTTACAGTACCCCATTCCAAGTAGGTTGGGTGGACGAGGTGAGGAAGAGACGAACATCCAAAATATTTATCGTCCTTAGTATTGTTGACAGACATTTTGTGCGTTTCATGTGAACGGTTGACGTCTTTATTGTAGACAGTGTGTGTATTAGTTTATTTCAATAATTTGTATTTATTATGAGTGATATTGAGGAACAGTATCCTACATTTAGTTCGAGTACAAGCAGCGGTGGTGTACGTGCGGGCCGAGAGGACATTAGAAAACAAAGTAAAGTCATCATAGCAAACGTTTACAAGTTTTTTAAAAATCTTGCGTATAATGAAGAAGCCAGGAGGAACATAAACTTTGCACAAGTTCGAAAATTGACAGCGGAAGCTTGTGGCATTTCTGAACAGTCGGTGCAACGTATTAGCAATACCGTTGCTTCGGCAGATGATCAAGGCGTGAGTGTTGTGTTCAGTTCCCCAAGGAAAGGGTATAAACGGGAACACAAAAACACTGAACTGGACGATTTTAATAAACAAATAGTCCGCAGGACCGTACTAGAATATTACGACCGAGGGGAATACCCCACTGCAAGCAAAATTCGAGCTGATCTCTGTCAGAAAATCAATTATTCTGGTTCAGAAGCCTCCGTACTTCGCCTTCTGAAAGTGCTTGGTTTTAAATTTAAGAAGTGCAACGATGGACGAAAATTTTTAATGGAGCGCAGAGACATTGCTGCCTTGAGAGCGAAGTTTTTGAGAACCATGCATATACATCGTACGGAGGACAACAGGCCTATAATTTATTTGGATGAAACCTGGATATCACAGAATCATACGAATAAATACATCTGGCAAGACTCCAGAGGGAACGGTGGGCTGAAAGTACCTACTGGTAGAGGTGGCCGGCTGATTATTGCACATGCTGGATCCGCAAGTACAGGTTTCATAGCAGGTGCCAAACTTGTCTTTCGTGGCAGTAAGCATTCAGCTGCATCTGACTACCACACAGAAATGAATGCTGAAGTTTTTAAGACCTGGTTTGTTGGTATGTTGCGCTCCTTGGAAGAAGGCTCTGTCATCGTGATGGATAATGCCAGCTATCATTCTGTACAAATAGATAAACCACCATGTTCAAACTGGCGTAAAGCGGATATCATGGAGTGGCTGCGTAAGAAGAGAATTTCATTTTCCACAGCTGAAACCAGGGATGAACTTCTTTCTAAAGAAGAGATCCGAACGGCCAAGAAGACGTACGAATTGGATCAACTGGCAAATGAAATGGGACATACAGTAGTGCGCCTGCCACCATATCATTGTCAGTATAATCCGATCGAGCTGATATGGGCCCAAGTTAAACGGTATGTTGCAAACAAGAATACAACTTTCAGATTGGCCGATATTGAACAACTTGCACACAAAGCTTTGGACAGGATAACTCAGGAAGACTGGGAGAAGTGCGTAAGACATGCGGAGGCACTACAAGAAGCCGATTACTCAAAGCAGTGCACGAGAGACACCACAGTGGAGCCCTTCATCATACACTTACGTGTGAGTAGTGACAGCGAACCTGAGTCCAGTGAATCCGAAGACGAATAAGGCAGGAGTGTTAAAAAGTGTATATAGGTGGTAAACGTGTCTATAGCGAAGCGTAGTATTTTCTATTTTTATTGAAACATAAAAAACCGTGTGTGCGTGTTTTCTTCAGGAGTGTTATGAATGTGCTCTGTGCTATCACTTTGCAAAGTGATAATTGTGTGACTAACCCTATTTAAGGTGAGTTTTTCAACATACTGCTTATTTATAATAGTCATAAGGAATTCTATAGTTCATAAAATAAGGAAAATTTTAATTATAAAATTAGTAAGGACAATGCATAAAATATACAATTATAAATTTAAATTCTATATTTAAAGATTTAAGTTAAAATATATATATATAAATAAATAAGGAATTTTAAATTTATTTCATGAGACATTTGTATTTGTTGTTTATAAAATTATCCTTATTTTCTTAAGAAATCCAATTCGTTTCACGTTTATACATACCATTATTTTTATGCTACTTGTGCATGTAACATCTTATAGTATAGTTCTAATTTTTTTACTTAATTAATAAGCAGCGCAGGAAATAAAAATAGAATATTTTTCTGAGTCACGAATAGTGCGGTGTCTTCAATAATTAAATGGGGCAAGCTTAAGACACAGGATGCGTATAAAATTCGTTCAAACAAACTATAGCTGATGCGTCGAATTGAATGTTATGTATAAGATACGGAAATTAATTGTTAATTAATTATTAACAATATATTAATTGTGATGTAATTATTATTAAGAATTATTGACAATGTAACAATGTACTCTAATGCATGTATTACAAACTTTCTCACTTTGTTATATTCTTTACATTAAGTAGGCTTACTTACTAGTGTAGCATTTTTCGGAAGAAAGGGAAACTGTTGCTTAGTGGCAACGCTGTAAGTAAGCGGTGTGACCTTGACGATACTAGTTCCATGCAGCTGACTCTAGTGAAAGTTTGTATATATATAATGATAAAACTGACACACACTTTTGAACAACAGAGTTGAATTTTCATGTAAACCTTTTTAGTATTTAAGTACCACAATTGTAAGGTGGTGTACTTTATTTGACATCTTGTTTTAAACCTTTTTCGTACTCAAAAGAACTCATTGGCAAATTAACTTGTGTAAATAAATACACACGTCAGCCATAGCGGCATCCTACGACTGAAGCGCTGCCACCTTTTGCTATCCGCTGAGTGAAAACTAATTTGCGCCCGAGGCTAAACTTTATTATAATAACATTATTTGTACAACAATTATCAAAAATTAATGATTTATCTAATCAAATAAATCAGTACGAATCTTTACTAGCTGTCCGGTGTTTATTTAAATTGTATTATGCATGTTGTGTTCTGTAGCAGTGAATAGAATTATTTGACCAAATTTTATGTTGGCAACACGTCCCCAAGACAAGCGAAAGTTGAGTTCCCGCCAGTCTGCGAGTCATTCGAATTATTCTTCACCGTACAGGAGACAATCTAACTGTGAACCTTTTATTTGTTTTATGAAAAACAATTTGGCACCTTTCGGGAATTAAAAATACAAAATAGGACAGGTAAGGACTTCGGTACTGGTTATTCGTACGTTCGCGACGGACGCAGTCTGCGTGAGGTACATTTAAGAGCGACGACAACTGGGTAAGACTTGAGAGTACACATTACACTCTTACAAGTTTACAATTAGACGGACGTCTAGTTACAAATTGGCGACCAACTAGTGAGGCTAGAAGTAAAGGAAGTACGATATTCTAGCGGCGATTACGAAAAGGATAACAAGATGCATACGAGGGTGACATCACTGAAACGGATAAAGGAGGCCGAAAAAGAAGTCAGAGAGGAAGAAAAGGAAGTAACATCGGTTGAAGAGGTGGAGACAATATTAACCACAGCAGAACTAAACAAGACCATGGAAGAAACGAAATTGGCTAGGATAATGGAAATGTTCCTACAAATGGAAGAACGGAGAAAGGAGGACAAGCAGAAAAGCAAGAAAATCAGGAAGGAAGAAAAGGAAGAAATGAAGAAAGATTTAAGACAAATTAACGAAAAATTCGACCAAAGTGACGAGAGTTTTAAACAAATAAACGAAAATAACAAACGAATGGAGGAAAAATTGGACTGAAACAAGGAGGAAACCAATGACAATTTTAAGAAACAGGAGGAAAAAAAACGAAAAATTAGATAGAAATATTGAAGAAGTGAAGAAAAACCAAGAAATATTAGAAGGAAAGAGTGAGGAATTAAAGAGACAGATCAAGGAGGATCTGGAGACACTAAACAACAAGATAGAAGATAATAATGAAACCCTCCAACAACAGTTGAAGGAAATTAACGAGAAGACTAAGGAAGAAATGAAGCAGCAAATAAGACTGATATTAAGAGGACATCGTGAAGAAAGCGAACAGACAAAACCGGAGATGAATAAGAAATGGGAAGAAACAAATTACAAAATAGATCAACTTAATGAAACATTAGATAATGGGTTCAAAAAATTGAAAGAAACACTAGACAGCACTTCTGAAGGTATCAATGAAAAAATAGAAAGTGAAGAAGACCCAAGTACATTGTTATCTCAAAATAACAGTAACAAAAACAAAGAGAAAATTAAACACATAGAAACCAACCGTAGAGGAGTAAATATGAACCAAATAATTAAGAAGATTAAGAAAACCAAAGATATAGGAAAAATATGTAAAAAGAAACTAATAAAAACACGAGAAGAATTGGAGATGATGAAGAATGGACTACTTGAGATGTTTAAAGTACCAATTAACGACCAGAATGAAATAATGAATTTTAAAAATAACAGAAGGAACTTAATAGAAACTTTAGAAAGGAATCACTACAAAACTGTGTAACACATTAAGAAGTTCTATCAAAAAATTGAATACACCAGAAATAGAAATGCGAAATAAACCAATATCAGTGAGAACATCAATGGTGGAGGTACAATTAACTTCTTTGATTAACCAACCAAATGCTAAAGTGATTGAGGTAGGCACTGATACTAATGAACAAATGGTATTAGAAGAATTGTGGTACAAGATAGAAGAGACCTTTATCACACGGACAGGAATAGTTATGCACACCAGAGTTATCCGAACAACAAGTGCAGAGGAAATGATGGACCATGGGTAAACTAAGTGCTGATGAACACCGAGAAATGGGACTGATTTTAGGTAGACCGACCATGCAAACCAATGGAAAAGAAAAAAGAAAAAAATAAACTACCAAAATTCAAAAATATGTAAGATCAACTTACACTATTATTTAGAAAACATATGAGATAAAGAATAAAAAAAAACTATGTAAGATCAACTTACGCCATTATATAGAAAATATATGAGATAAAGTAAACAAACGAAATGATAATAAAGAAAAATGTAAGACCAACTTACACTACCATTTATGAAGCATCTGAGATAAGTGATAAAATGAAGAAATATATATGTAAGATCAACTTCCACTACTATTTAGAAAAATATGTGAGATAAAATAAACAAACCAAATGATCAAGAATGAAGTAAATAAAATAAATATTCTAAAAGATAAAATAAAAAATGAGATGAATCAAGGAGGAATTGAAAAGGAATAAAAATATTAATTGTATCAATAAATATCAACGCTTCAAGTATTATCAAATGATATCAACAGAGAGAGTGAAAAATAAATATGACTTGAACTGAGCAATAATGAAATAAAAAATAAAAGATTCCCAACAAATATTATTATTATTATTAGTCACAAGATGACTCTATTGAAGATTCATTAATTAAGATTGACTGTTGAATAGGTCCAGCAATCATTTAACTGAGCAGGGATGATGTTCCCCTGACCTCAGAAAAAGTGTAGTTATGAACGACGGAGTTAGGTAAGCCAATAGAGCCCATCCGAATCGATTTCAGCTACAAAATAGGGATAGTTAGGGAAAATAAGATTTATAGGGAATAATTTATAATAAAAAATCAATAAGCCAGATCGTAGTATGAGAAAATAATGAAGAAAAGATTCAGAATTAAAAGAAGTAAAGATACAGAGTTGAACATGAAAATGAACAAGAAGCAGTAGAATTGAAGAAGGAGTCGATACAATACAATTGATAATTTCTTCAAACTTAGAATCATGTTTTATAAAATGATCAATTTTGGTGGAAGGGCATTATATAACATTGCAGAAATCAGATCATATAGGGTATCTATAAGTATGAGAGAAATGCTAAAAGGTAAGATAATTTAATAAGTAATAATGAAGAAAAAATATAAAGTGAAGTTAAGAAAGAAGAATTGTAAACAAGAGTAATCATCAAAAGAATAGACCAGACTGACAAACAAATGACTTTGACCCAACCCCAGAGATTGGCCAGATACAGACATTAAGATGAGAAAAGATATATTGAAATTAAGAAGACAAACCAATGATAAGAGACACAATTGAGTAAAGAAAATATATAAGTAACCATTAATAAAATAAATAATAAAGAAAGTACACTAACCATAAAAACATAAATAAGACAATTATTATTAAATAAAGTATGTTGTTAAGGACCTTATTGTAATAAAAAGGTAAAGCACAAAATGTTAAAGAATAATTATAAATGTATATTTAGAATATCATTGAAACCAAGAGTGAGAGATAGGTATGGAGTGGTAACAATAAGCAGTGAAGTGATGAGAATATTAAAATAAACAACTTATAATATTAAGGAAAAAGAATAATAACCAAGTGTAACAAACCAAAACCATAATCAAATGATGAATAGGCAATCAAGTTAATTGTGTTAACCTGTAAGAGACAGAGTAGTTGTGGGTGTAAGAAATAGAAAAACATATTATGTTAGTAAAAGAATCACTAGAATGATTATATTTATAGAATAGACGGTGTCGATTCAATACTCACCAAAATTGTTATTTTGTTAATTGAAAGAAAATTAATTTGTTTGTGTAGTGTTTAAAAGAATATAAACCAAGAAAGCCTGACTTTATAGTAATATGTTTGTATTTTTTATGTAAGTAATGAAGGTATAAAGAGAGGAGTAATAGGACCATTTTAAGTAATGACATGCAATATAATAATTATATTTAATGAGAAGAAATATGGCTGAACCATATACAGAACATTAACTTATTTCTATGTTATGTTTTGTTAATAGATTTAAGTGTTAAAGAGGTGTGTGAGAAATGGGAGTAGGAATAAAACTAGTAATGACATAAACTTAACAAATTAATAGCTATAATATAAATAGAAAGCAAAATATCAGATAAGAAATAATTTTGTAAAAGTATAATAATACTAATAGACTGTAAAACAGTTTCAAAGTAATTCAAAAGCCAATAAGTGCGAAATGAAAATAAGCAGACTATATATGCTTAATAAATAATGTTTAAATAGAGCAAAATAAGAAATTATAAGATGTTACAGTTTAGGCCTATAAATGACATAGATGTCTAACTTCAGAAAACCAATTGTAAAGAACTGAAAATTGTATTTGAATAATAAGACCAAGTAAATTATGTAATTACCATCAACTAACAATAATAACATGTCAGAATTGTGATAAACAGTATAAATAAGTAAAATATGTACTAACATATTATTATCAATCTTGTCCAAAAACAATAATACATGGCCTAGACCAGCCTTGTGAGATATCAAATTGATCTTTGAAAGAAGATAGAGAGACATGTATGTTAATATGTCAAGCATTGGAAATATCCCCAAGGAAAAATTACCATTATAAAATATTTATCCATTTTGAACAGAAAACCAGGATTTGTAACAATAGTTTCAAATGTACTTAACCAATCAGAGTCAAGCTGGTTACCATAACAGCAGAACGTTATTATATTTTTGACCGTTATGTAACGGGAGTTCCATTATTAACGATCCAGAGGTATAGACGCTATATTGATGCGGACCTATTAAAGCCTAATAACGAAGAAAAATCAAAGATAAATGAAAGCAAATTGATTAACAGATGTCAACCATAGTTCCAGCAACATGTGGATGAACAATTAACGAATATTAAAACTAAATTTTAAATAAAAACTTGATGTAAAAAGAAACAAACGCAAGAAGGAGAAGGCAACACTATCTTTGAAAATAAACGAAAGTACTAACCCAATAGTGAAGACACCTTGATGATCCATAACACTAACAACATGGTTTTGTTAAGTATGAAATAAATAATAAATAATTTCGAACCAAACTGATTAACTTTTTTCACAATATATAACTCTCACTCTGAACTTTGAACACCAATTTCTTTCAAGGATTAATGAATCATATTTAATAACACTGTATGTAAATGTAAGATAACCTATGTCCTAAACTGATAAAACTGACACACACTTTTGAACAACAGAGTTGAATTTTCATGTAAACCTTTTTAGTATTTAACTACCACAATTGTAAGGTGGTGTACTTTATTTGACAACTTGTTTTAAACCTTTTTCGTACTCAAAAGAACTCATTGGCAAATTAACTTGTGTAAAAAAATACACACATCAGCCACAGCCATAACGGCATCCTACGACTGAAGCGCTGCCACCTTTTGCTATCCGCTGAGTGAAAACTAATTTGCGCCCAAGGCTAAACTTTATTATAACATTTATTGTACAACAATTATCAAAAATTAATGATTTATCTAATCAAATAAATCAGTACGAATCTTTACTAGCTGTCCTGTGTTTATTTAAATTGTATTATGCATGTTGTGTTCTGTAGCAGTGAAAAGAATTATTTGACCAAATTTTATGTTGGCAACACGTCCCCAAGACAAGCGAAAGTCGAGTTCCCGCCAGTCTGCGAGTAATTCGAATTATTCTTCACCGTACAGGAGACAATCTAACTGTGAACCTTTTATTTGTTTTATGAAAAACAATTTGGTGCCTTTCGGGAATTAAAAATCAAAATAGGACAGGTAAGGACTTCGGTACTGGTTATTCGTATGTTCGAGACGGACACAGTCTGCGTGAGGTACGTTTAAGAGCGACGACAACTGGGTAAGACTTGAGAGTACACATTACACTCTTACACGTTTACAATTAGACGGACGTCTAGTTACAAACGTTATAAATATATATATATATATATACACACACATATATATAAAAAATATCGCCTCCTTTCCGACTTAATTTTACATATTGTGCCATTTTGTCAATGTTATATGTGGACAGAGTTGCTTACTTTTCTATTAAGTGTAGAAATAGATTTTACCATTATTTTTTGCCACAAACCATTTAATCTTGTTGTTTAATCCTTTTTCTATATGAATAGCTCATTACAATTATTGTTAATATTTCGTGTAAACAGCAGAGAGATGCTAAGTAGGACATTGTCTCAGGTAAGATTGCATGGTAAATCAAGACTCGCGTGTATTTCTTCCACCCGGCGACGACAGAGCGAAGCAACCAATGGGAGCGTAATTGGCCGGAGTGGCCTACCGTATTATTCTAGTTACATTGCTGATGTATGTTCCATCCTGTTTTAGTACTGCATGTGTGTTGTTACTGTTGAGGTTACATTGAATTATTGTGAAGTTTTATTATTTAAACTGTTAAAATGGAAAACTCATGTATAATTATTGAATTAGAAGAAGAAGGTATTAATATTTTAAATAACCATATAACGAAAGATGGGACTCATACGTTCTAATAGCTTGCAGTGATGAAGAACCACAACCACCAGCAAGCAAAACCAGAAAGCACAAGTCAAATACAGACACTTGGAAAAGAAATGCAGCTAAAAAGCCAGGTAATTTATAGATAATTATTAATATAATATTAACAATGGTAATTCTGTAGCTGACCTGGATCACCTTCGATTTCTTTCAAATTGTAGTATGTTTCACATTTAGTGTCCTAATGACTATTTTCAACTAGATTAAGTCCCGCAAACATAAAATAACTAAGTAATTTGGAAAAATAAAAGTGCTAAATATATAACACGCTGCTAAGTACTTCCGACCTGTGACCATGGTGTCAAGTCATGTTTTCACTGTAAAGAACTTACAATGCAGGATATCAGGAAAGTGCACTAGCGCTATCACAAACACCCTGAACTCGAGTGGAGAAAAAATTTCATTCTTCAGAATGTAAGAGTAACAACTCCTTCAATAGAAAAAGAAATAAAATGTTAAAAAAGAAGGTAAGCACTACTTATCTCCTTCCTAAAGACTCCAATTGCACACGACATGGATAAGTTCAGTTCGTAGTCCTTCAGTCTTTCGACTGGTTAGTACCCTCCCCGCATATACCTGTGGTGCGTGTGGTACTGAGTCTCTCACAGGTATATGGGACCTACAGTTTAACGCCGGATCCGAACAGCAATTTTGTTTTGTTTTGGGGAAGGTTTATACTAGGCAGGATACCTCTTGCTGGGTTGCCATTACCTTGCGAGGGGTAACGGTCGTATCTAAATTAGATGGCCCCTGGCGGGAATTGAGCCCGCGCCGACAGCGTAGCAGCGTCACACGCTAGCCACTACGCCACGACCGCTCCTCATGCAAAATCAGAAGATAGAGTTAAATTGCAGTGCAAACAATATCTGCAGTTGTGCTATATGCATCCAGAACCTGGAGTTGGCGATCATGAATCTAAAGTATATTTACCAAAGTTTATCTGTACAAAATTGGAAGGAATTTTCAGACGATATTATGAAACCAACTGGAAGGTGGCATTTCAAGTTTCAAAAATCAAAAGTTTTTGTACTTACTAAAGGAAAGCCAAACAAATCTGTATTAATTAGGGGAGAAGCATTTTATAATAATCAATATAGTGAGGCCAGGTCTGTCACTAAAAAAGAAAAATCCTTCATAGGCGAACCAAAAGACATTCAATATGGAAACACCATCAAAGAAGCAAAAATCAGTGATGTGGTCAGACTTCTACAACTTCATTTGGGCATAAATTGGGATGTAAATCCAGAACTATCATTTTACAAAAATGTTATTGATACTATAACTAAAGTGAATACAATGACTGTGAATTTAGAGAAGAAGAAGTATTTGAAATTAATGATAATGATGATTTTACTGTGTAGCTGGAGAACAGACTAATAATTTTTGGAAAAGTTAGACTCTTACAAAAGTATCATAATAAGAAATACTAAAATTTCATAATAAAAATAATTGTTTTGTGTAAAAAAATCATAACTGTACTAATAAAAATATTAAAAATTTTTTTAAATTGTTATATTTGTATGTTTTATTATAACAAATATGTAAAAAAAATAAAAATTTATCAAAATGTTTTTACATAATTACTTATGCAAAATTCCTTATATCTTATGCTTACAGTTGCAAAACCCACTATGTACGTTTTACAGAATCAAAACTCCCTATATGATTACTAAAATTGTGAATTAAAGAAGATCTATTGCTATACCTTGATTAACGAAAGAAAGTGACTGGCGGAGCGGCCGCGCGGCGACCGAGTTTGTAGTAAAAACATTCCACTTAATAATCACGTAAAATACAGGGCTAGAAATGTCTAATGAACTGTATTTTAATCATGAATTAAAGACGTTTTTAACAAACGTTTCTAATTTTTAAAATCTTTTTTCAATTAATTTACATTGAGAGTTAAATAAAAAAATACACGAATTTGAATTAAAAATTTAGGGTTTATCGTTTTTATTACGTAAGAACTTGGAGGTTAAGCATCGGAAAAACATTTCTTGTAGACAAATGGTAGTCCACCTTCTTTAGTACAATATCAAAAATTGAGATTCCTACAAATAATATTAACGACGTTATTAATTTTTTCCAAATGTACTGTTAACTCCGTTATTAATAATTTTTTTCATTGAGTTTTTTCACAGTAAGCATAACAAAATTGTATTCATCAATAAAAAGTGGTATGTGACCTTCAAATATTACGAAATATAACCGCAATCAGTTAATATAGGAAAATTAGAACTAACATTGCTCAACGGCACGCCATCCAGTCAAGGTACAGTAACAGCCCAAAGAAAGTGGTGCATACGCTCACGGCTCACGCATTGACACAGCCAACTTGCTACGAGTCACCAACCTCTCATATAAATATACAGAGATTTTAGTTATCTGTCTACTTATTTAATCTAATCTATCTACCTGGAGACCTGTCAAAAACTTACATCTGACCAGATTTTTGTGGTTTAGTTGAACTACATGCTTTTTATAACAGATAGTCTTGAATGATTGTTTATCACTCTTTTGCGGTACGGTATTTATTGTTTTCTTGTTAATAAACTATTTTTGTTTTGTGATCAGCTTTAATACTACTAAATACAGCTTTAATACTACTTTGAAGTGCAATGTAATTACTGGGAAATTGTTAATGCCATTCAAATTTCTCAACAACTAATTATTTAACTATGAAATACAGTTTACAGTTTAAAACTACCGAGCAAAGCTCGGTCTACCAGATATTGCATAATTATAACAGTATTTTACTGTTATAATGTATTCAAATGTAAAAAACAATTAGTAAATTACTTGTTATTAGCATTGACAAACAAATAATAAAGACAGTAAGGTACTTACAAGTATTGTAGTGTTCTTCAGCTTTTATGGAATCCGCTCATAAAATATGTGTATAAATCATAAAAATACACTATTAAAACACTCTATAAGAAACACTTATAGCTGTGAGTTAGTAGTCTTCAAACGAAGACGGTAGCGCGCGCGCTCGCGAATAAAATGGGTCCACTAGGTTCTGACTGTACTTCTGCCGCAGAGCGCCACGCACTGCTCTCTGTGAAATTCAGTTTATATATTAATCCATTGTAGTATTCCTATCACGTACAAGGTGTAAGTTGTATATGTCTTCTACACTTAGTTATCTAAAGAGAGCGTCACGTAAATCTCATTCATGTACAACTTTTAACAACTGAGTTAACAGGACATTAGAAAAAAATTAATAACGTCGTTAATTTTAATCGTAGGAATCTCAATTTTTGGTATATTGTACTAAAGAAGGTGGACTACCATTTGTCTACAAGAAATGTTTTTCCGATGCTTAACCTCTGAGTTCTTACGTAATAAAAATGATAAACCCTAAATTTTTAATTCAAATTCGTGTATTTTTTTATTTCTCTCAATATAAATTAATTGAAAAAAGATTTAAAAAATTAAAAAAGTTTGTTAAAAAGTCTTTAATTGATGATTAAAATACAGTTCATTAGACATTTCTAGCCCTGTAATTTACGTTTCCACGAGGTTATTAAGTGGAATGTTTTTACTACAAACTCGGTCGCCGCGCGGCTGCTCCGCTAGTCAATTTCTTTCGTCAATCAGGGTATACAATATTTTTAAGATTTTGTTACATTAATCAAGAATTTTTTTCCTATTTTTTGCAAAAATTTTCATGTATAAAGCTTAATTAGTTTAGTTGCTACAGTTTTTTGCCTTTCCTGAAAAATAATGATCTTTGCTGATAGGGGATTTTGTATCTGGGGGCCTCATGTACAATATAAGAAATTGGGATCTTTCACTGTCCTGCGGCAAAGTCAAACTTCCGTCTCCGCATTTGTACGTATTTTCCGCGTCCAGATGTCTACTACATCTGTTTTTTCACTAGTAACTAATGCCACATTATGGAGGTTATGTACGACAATGTAACTTAAATAAAATTTACTTTGTTAATGTGCATTAAAAGGGTGTATTTATTGGGAGTACAGAAATTACTTTCCATTTATCGCACATAATTACGGTACAGAGACGATTTTTGGAGGTTGTGTCTACGTTTAACTATCTAACTTAACTTTTAGATTTTTAAAATTAATTAGACTTGATAAACATTTCCTTAGTTAGTGTACATTAAAAGGCTGTATTTATTGTATGGATAAAAGGCTGTATATAACATTAAAGGCTGTATTTATTCGAAGTATCGGAATTAAAACCTACTTCCAATTTAGAACGTATAACCTAGTACGTTATTGGTACATATTTTATTGGGGTTTATTGGTACATATTTTATTAAAAGGCTGTATTTATTGGAAGTACAGAAATTAGTTTCCATTTATCGCACATAATTACGGTACAGAGACGATTTTTGGAGGTTGTGTCTATGTTTAACTATCTAACTTAACTTTTAGATTTTTAAAATTAATTAGACTTAACAAACATTGGTATACCCAAACATTTCCTTAGTTAGTGTACATTCAAAGGCTGTATTTATTGTATGGATAAAAGGCTGTATTTATTCGAAGTTCCGGAATTAAAACCTACTTCCAATTTAGAACCTATAACCTAGTACAATCTAACATATAACCAAACAAGTAACAAGTACATTAAAATCTTTTTTTCAACATAATGCAATAAAAAGCAGTGTGCAGTTTCTGTTAACACGCAAATGATTAAGTACGGTATTAATAATGGGTACGGTACAGTGGAATTTAATGTTACTACGGTCTGAATTAATGCAAATAAAATTGGAGAATCTCGTAAACATATTAAAGAATGCTTGTATATTACACACAAAATTATTACAGTACGGACCTTTGTTAATGAATAGAAACAAATAGGTCTCTATACTTTACTATGTACCAATAAAATTCACCTTTTTTTAAGTACAGTATCTATTGTTTTTTCATACTCTTTCATACTCTTAAAAAAAAGGTCATTAACCCGGGAGAACTCACGCCTATGAGCAAAATGCTCACGGTTTGAAAGAAAACATTATATCTAGGACTCTATGTCTTAGACGAAGCTAGTGCTCTCTCTAGCTTCGTTTTAGAACCTCAACTACTGATTGGCATGTTGCCAAATCTTCAGTTTAGGTTTGAGAGTCACAGCGAATGGTTTGTCAACAGTAGTCGTCAACTGTGAGCGTTTTTTTCATTGTGCGAGTTCTTGTGTTATAAATTTTTTTTTATGTGAGTATTTTTCTCATCAAGCGAGTGATCGTGAAAATTATTTCTTTTATCGAATAATAACCAGGTATATACCTATTTTGACTAAAATAAAATTGTATAACCATGCATATTATGCCTTATTTTGAAATGCTCTTTTTACTTTCTAGGATGACATCTCGAGGAAGGTTGATGGTTGAACTTGCTTTAAGGAATCAAAATGCTTCTTGTTCTTGGGCACCTAACCCTGTGAATGAAGAGACTTTACCGCTGCAAGATGATGAAGGGAGAGTAGATGATCCAGAAAGTGATGCAGAGTCAGAACACAGTGACCATAACACCGATTCAGAGCAGTCTGAAGGTCAGTATGAAGAAGATTCTGAATCTGAAACTGATGGTTCAGTTAGTCCGTCACAAGACATATTGATTGGAAACAACAGAGTGACGCGATGGAGACTGACACAGCCTAAGCGCAGAGTAAGACGAGGACGTGAGAATATTATAACTCATCTACCTGGTGTCAAATCGGTTGCAAAAGATGCAAAAACTAGGTTAGTGTTGGAAGCTTTTCTTCCCTGATCATATAATTGATAATATTGTAAAATATACTAACATATACCTTGAAAAAATGCGACCATTTTACAATAGGAGTCGTGATTGTCAAGAAACTAATTCTACAGAAATATTTGCTCTCATTGGGCTGCTGTATATGGCAGGAATGAAAAAAGCACAACATCTCAATGTAAAAGAATTGTGGGATACTGATGGCAGTGCACCAGAATGTTTTCGAGCAACCATGTCAAAAGAAAGATTTCTTTTGCTATTGAGGGGATTAAGATTTGATGATATCAACACACGGGATGAGAGAAAGGCGACTGATAATTTGGCTCCTATTCGAGAGGTATTTGACGACTTCAATAGTAGATGTAAAAACAATTACCAAGTTGGCGAATATGTAACTATAGATGAGATGCTGGAAGCATTTAGAGGTCGATGTAAATTCCGTCAATTTATCAGAAATAAGCCCGCAAAATACGGCATCAAAATTCATTCTTTGGTCGATGCAAGAGTATTTTATACCCACAGTATAGAAATTTATCCAGGCAAACAACCTAATGGTCCTTACAAGTATGACAACTCACAGCGCAATCTGTTGTTATGCGTTTGGCTCAGCCCATTTTAGGAACAGGACGAAATATAATGATGGATAATTATTTTACCTCTCTCCCATTAGCAGCCCAACTTTTAGCCAACAAAACAACAATGGTTGGTACTATTAGAAAAAACAAAAGTGAACTTCCAAAAAGTTTTTTGACGCTTACAGGAAGAGCAAGATATAGCAGTAGATTTGCCTATTTAGAATTCACAAAAGGGGTTTTGGTGTCATATAAGCCAAAAAAAGAAAATACCAAGAATGTTTTATGTTTTTCTACTCTTCATAATGACGGCAAAATAGATGAATCGACGAATGAACTTACAAAACAGGAAATAATTATGTTTTACAACCTCATTAAAGGAGGTGTTGATGTTGTAGACGAAATGAAAGCATCTTATTCAGTTTCTCGAGTGAGCTGCAGATGGCCACTTACTATTTTTTTTACACTCTTGAATGTTGGAGGAATTAATTCTCAAATAATATATAATGGAAATACCGAATTAGTTGAAGCTAGAAGACTGTTTCTCAAAAACTTGGCTCTTGACCTGATGAAAGCTCAACTAATGAACCGAGCGCAATTTTCAAAAATGCCTGCAGAGGAAAAAAAAAGATGAGAAGACTTGCTGGAGCTGAAGAAGAGCAAACGCCCACAAGTTCTTGTGGAAACATTCGGTTTTGTGCTTATTGCCCACGAAGGAAAAACAAGAAATCCAAAAAAAGTTGTAGAAAATAAAAACTGTTTGTAATGAACATTGTTACCTTTTATGTGTTTCCTGTGCTGAGGAACTATTTGATTAATTTACATAAATAATTTTAAAAAAGATTAAAACAATTTTTTCTTGGTTTGTAGGTATAACATTATGTTTCACATAAAAAAAAATGATTATAATTTTAATTTCAAAATATTTCATAAAAACATTATTATTAGTTTTTATAACATTTTGTATTTAAATTATTCAAATATAAATAAAAATACGTTTCAAGTCAAAATATTTCATATTCTGTAAGTTTTTAAAGGGAAATGGGAAGTGTGAGCAAAACTCTCACGCGCGAGTTCTCAAGTTTCAAAAATAGGTGCGAGTACTGTCGGGTTAACAACATTTTAGTTATTTGTGAAAACAGATATACCATTTCCAAACAAGAAATCTTCAATTCTCTCCCTATTTGTTTTATAAAAACTGGAGTTTTTACTGCAGGTTTTTAAGTCCACTAACTACTTAATTTAATATACACAATTGTTCCTGATCTTGTTGGGTAACATTATATTAATACATCTACTTCCTACTCATATGTGCAAACACTGTTTTTAATGTACGGTCCTAAACATCTTTAAAATTTAGACAAAGTCTAATGAGCAATTTGACCTAACCTGAATTACTACATCTAAGAATATCTTATTAGATCATTTAGGTTTATTTATACATTTAATGCATCTTAATTAATACACTAAGAGCACTGCTCTGTCTTACAGTAACACAACACGTTACAATAACTCAAAAGAATTTCTTGTTTTCAGTTTAAAAAAGTTGAAATTGTGTATTATTTTCTTTTCCATTCACTTTTTGTGAAACGACCTACATTAATATGTGTACGCTTACTATATTGAAACCCAGTGTTCACTATTCAATAGTTAAAAATTTTGTGGAATTGTGAAATTAGTAACACTATGTACTAATGTGTGATTATCAGTTGAATTTCTGAATTCCTTTGATTCATTAATAAATTTTACTAATTTGTTTCTGTATGTCTATTGAATGCTTTCTTAATAGTTTTTTATCTTTGTGTTTTCATTATTCATTTGTAAATTCTTGGATTTTGTTGTCCATGACATGTCCATTGGTTAACTAATTATCATTAAAACACACAGAGGACTGATCCTCTTTTGCAAGATCACAAGTATGTTTCAAGACCATTTGGAAGTCAGGTATTGTTCTGTCTGTTCACTTTCTGAAAGTGGTTGAGGAGCAAGGGTGATGATGTCTCCATTAAAACACACACACACTAGCACGCACACAATTCCTTTTTTTCTTTATTTAATTTGAATTCTGTATTAGAACAAATGTTTTCAGAATTTACAAGTTTTTTTTTTTTAATTTCTTAGATTAATTTTTTTAAATTTTATGCAATGTAGACATATACAGAGGAGTGTCAGTTTTTTACGTTTTTTCAATAAATAAAAATGAGAGGAGGGGAGAGAGAGACCAAAAATGACACGTACAGAAATTTCATCAGAACTTTTCCTGATAGTAAAAAAATAACTAAATAATGAATGGCAAAGAACATTAACAAAATTAATGGAAATTATAGTTATAATTTCTAGTCTAATGAACAGGTACTAGTAGTGGCTTCATATACTTCACATCTTAAATTATAAACCTATTACAAACATATTTGGTATACTCAGCTTGAAACAAACGTTCAGACCAACAAAAATGGTTTAAATTTTGCCATGCTGCATTATTAGTACTGTTGAAACAGCAGGTTGATTATAATTGTTTTTAGAACAGACTTCTGGAATGATGTGTGCAAGTGTATTGTGTTCAAGTAGCAAGTTCCCACTACTTTATAAAACATATCCTAGAAGCAAACTTTGACATCCAGTAGCTGTTGCTGAGAAACCTACTATGGGACTTATAAAAAAAAAAAAAATAACAATTACACGCTTGCTCTTTTGAACATCTGATGAAAAGGTTTTGTAAAGTGTACCTAACCTAAAAATGTACAAAGCTCTGGTCTTTGTATTCCATACTTCTAGCAGTTTTACATGATATATTGCTAACACGAATAAGAAAAGTTTAAATCTGCTGAAGGTCTAAACGAGTGATAGTTATTTGCAGATTGAGAGGGCCATAAAATAATAAAGAATTGTTGCTTTTACAACACCATCCTTTATCAAGTGACTACTCAAATCTGCCAGTTTTTCACAGCAAACTGAAGTTTGATGATTAGATCCATCATGACCTAGTGATGGTCCAAACATTTCAAGGATTCTCCTGGCCTTAAAAAACTGGACTGGCCTCATTGATTGGCATGACTGTTAAATTTACTTTGGGATACTTCCAAACATAATACAGTTTACAATAAACAAACAACATTTTATGCCTATCTAATTTTTCCAGAACTGTATACGCATAATTTGATCTGGATAGAACATTTATTAAACTATAGTACTATTTGATGCAAATAATTAAAATATCGGTACGGAGAACCATACATGACTTCCATGTTTTAAGATTTATATTTAAAATCATTTTAGAAATGAAATATTTCTACAGAAACTACTTCTATCTTCAGCCTCAACCACAGATTTGTGGTCACTAACATATACCACCTCACGTTAGTGCACTTGATTTTCACTGATGATGGCAGTCAATGGCACTTCCGAAACGTCTGGTTTTGCAGAAAACATTGGACCATGGCCAAACAGCCCGTGAAGGAATTTTGTCAACAAACTACTTCTTTGTTGCCGATAACGTACTACACATATATAAAATTATCCCCTCCCCTCCACCTATCATTTTCATTTATAGAAAATTATCCCCTCCCCCTTCAACTTCCCCCTACCCCTTTTCATTTATAGATATTTCATCTACCTTTCTACAGTGGATTATTATCACCTTCTTTTCAGGATACTTTATTTATCAAAATTAAGTACTTTACTCTTGTTAAAACATAAAACGTTGCAGGTAAACTACTCCTTCTCTTTAACCGATCTTCACCAAAATCAACAGACCTTGAGTCCTCTACAATATGCAAAAAATTATTTGAATTTGCGGCAGTTATCATTCGCCATAGACAAAATTCTACACACAGACATCTTTCAAAAAATGACTTTTCTTTATGTGTTGAGGGTAGTACAATCACGATTTTTTTTTGCCATCCATTTCCTTATGGAACATGGAAGTAGAAACAACATCCTTCTTTTTATAACATGTACTGCACATGTTTTCTAACATGGGACACTAATTATTAGATAAAATGTTTACCTTCATTTAAGCCAGCTTCCACTCACTGTGTACTTTCACAGAGGCCATAACATGTTCTTTTTAACGTTGCCAAACATAAATTGATGTTAAATTAAAAATAAAGTAAAGGCTTAGCACCTGAAGTTTGCAACGTGCAAGTTGAAGAATCTTAACAATGCACGTGTGTTATGTTGAGCTTCGGTCCGAGTGGACCGAATAAAAATGTGTTAGTGTCGGCACGTGTGTACCAGGAAATGTTCTGATAGGAAGATGATGCCTTGCGGTGCTATTGCCAGGATGCAGAATAATGAAGATAGTGGACTGTATAATACATTTATTAAGATTGTTGTACACTTAACTCTGAGCGCTGAGGTTGGCTATGTCTGGTTGAGATTTAAGTTTTAAATGAACGTGTCGCTAAGAAAGCTAACCGGTAGATGAGGCGCAAATGTGCGGCACTCAAACTACATCAAGAAATGTTAAGGCCTAAGGCCTATACGAATGTCGTAGATTGTCGTCAGACTTGAGGCGCGAGTACGCGGCACTCAAATTACATGAAATCGAGAAATTAGCAGTGTATCGCTAATTGGTGCAAGTATGCAAGAAATGTTGTGGCCTAAAGCCGACATTGATTGTCTGACGACAAGAAAAGTGAAAAGACAGAACGAGACAGCAAAAGTTGTGTCTGCTGCCCGCCGACACTCGGTCAACTGTGTTGAACGTTGTATAAACATGATAGCGCAATATCAGAAAGCACAGATTAGCCAACCTCTGAATGCGAAAGTTACCACATTACTGTTCATAACTGCCCGCAAAAAATCAAAAGATTTTTTAATACATTTTAATGACTTATTGTAGAAAAATACAGAGTTCTTAATAATAAAGGTTAATCTCAGTAGGCTGCATTGAACCTTGAGTTGTAATCTTAGATAACAGTTAGCGACATTATTGCTTAGCGATAAGCTTGAGTGATGATAAGAGTTAAGCAGCCAAGGTTGGCGTGCAACTTGATTTGAGCATGAGTATAAATGCAAAAGTTAGCAATGTATTGCCAATATATATTGTATGTATACAATATTGAAAGATATAAGACATGAAAATACATAATTTGACCATGTTTAATGATGAATAATCGGTGACTCATCACATGTTAAATTGTAACATTTATGCAAGTCATAGTGGTTAGCTTGAACCAGTTAAGGCCAGTACACCTATACAAGTAGTATTGAATACAATGAACAAACAAAATTATTATAAAATTATACATGTAAAGACATAAATTTAGCATGACGCCATATAGTTTGAACGATGCATGCTATCCTGAAGTTTCAGGAATATACAATAAATTGTTATGTGAAAACAAGCTATACATAGTTGACTGATTGCAAGCACAAATTGTAATGACATGTATGTCATAATTAAAGCATGAATAATGATTGTGCAATGCGTGATCACAAAATGCAAAATACAATATATATGTGGTTCGTGAGTGGATCGTATATGCCTGCGATAATCGATAGGATTTTCCTCTTGGAGATGCTTGATTCAACGGGGAATGATTTGATGTCAAACAAAAATGAATCGGTAGTGTTATTCCAGAGAATGCCCAAGGTACACACATTACCCTGTTTGTTTAAAGGGAGTGATAAATTGTCATGATTTGCGACCACCTGGGGTTCATTTGATGCCCATTTATGCAGCGTGAGACCGTATTGACTCAACAACGTACCTAAGTCAGATTTCAACTTGGTCAGATCAGAAATGGTGTCTGCACCGGTTAGCAAATCGTCGACATAGAAATCATTGGTTATAGCTGATGCTGCGTCAGGAAAGGAAGCTTCATGATCCTTACCAATTTGATTAAGACAGCGAGTAGCCAAAAACGAAGCACTAGCAGTGCCGTATGTTACAGTTCGCAATACAAAGTGTTTAAACTGTTCGAGGGGAGAGTCACGCCACAGAATACGTTGATAATGACAATCCTTCTCAGCTACCAGAATTTGTCGATACATCTTCTCGATGTCGGCGATGAGAACATAGTTATGCATACGAAATCGCAAAAGAATAGAAAAAAGCTCTTGTTGGACGTTTGGGCCTACCAACAAAATGTCATTGAGAGAAAGGCCATTGGTAGTTTTGGACGAGCCGTCAAAAATGACGCGAAGTTTAGTCGTAGAACTAGAATGTTTAAAGACGGCATGGTGTGGCAGATAGTAGGTATTTGAAACCCCAAAATTGATAGAGCAATTGTCGATAAGCGTCATGTGGCCAAGATCCTTATACTCGTGAGTAAAGTTTGCGTATTCGCGCGCAAGCTTAGAATCACGCATGAACCGGCGTTCTAAACTCAAGAATCTTGCTTCAGCGCTAGCATAGGACTCACCCAACTGGGGATTGTCAGACTTAAATGGTAGCGAAACAACGAACCTACCCTCTTGATTGCGATGAGTAGACTTAACGAAATGCTCCTCACAAGCTGTCTCGTTCTTAATAGGTGCATTATCAGGGATAGTTTCGGTCTCCCAAAATTTTTCGAGAGACTCCAAAATTTGACCGTCGTTGTTCCTAGCTAGGAACGAAACAGCAGGACCCTTATAACGGCAGTGTTTGGGCAGATTGCCTGCAAGAATGTAGCCTAACTTTGTTTCGTGTATAATAGGAAAATGAGAACCGCGTACGTATTTGTTAGCTAAGATTAAATCTAGGTAGAATTGTGCTCCTAAAAGTATGTCCATGTCAGCTGATATGTTGAAATTTGGATCAGCAAGGAAAACGTTATCTGGAATGTTAAATTGATTTATGTCAAAAGATTGTGCTGGCAGTTTATGGGTTAATGCAGATAAGACTGCACATTTTGCCTCGAAGCTAAATCTTTGATAGCGGGAAATAATGCGTATAGACGCAAGATTAGTGGCACAACACGCGGTATTATTTATACCTGTAATCGGTATGTTAGATTTAGTCAAGTTAAGCCGTAATTTCTTGGCAAATGATTCCGTACAAAAATTTATTTGTGAACCCGCATCCAAAAGAACTCTTGCGAGTTGTCTGTTGCCAGCCTGGTCAATGACAAACACAATTGCTGTTGATAAAAGAATATTATTTGTGGATTGTAATTTGAGTGAACAATAATTACTGCTGCTGGCAGAAACTGGCTTCAACACATTGTTTATGTGCAACAATGTATGGTGTCGTTTTGAGCAGATCTTACATGATTGTTTAATCTTACAATTAGATGAGAAATGATCTGGTCTTAGACAATTGGTACAGCATTTATGATGTAATATAAATTGTCCTCGTTCTGATGTGCTTAGTGCACGAAATTTATCACATATGTAAATTGGATGATTGGATTTACAGCATAAGCATGAATAATTATTTGACGCTGAGTGATAACTTTTAAATGCAGTGCTGCCAGCAGCGTTTCGTAATTTGTTTGTCAAATTTATTATTGAATCTCAAACTTAGCTTGTTGAGTTGCTGTCCGGCATCGATAGGCAGTGTATTTTCTAACAACTGTCTACGTGCGTTTAAAAACTGAGTAAAACCTTGAAAGTTAGGAAGATTATCGGGGTCTATAGACTCCATCCATAATTTAAACGTAGTATGGTCGAGTTTTGCTGACAATAATTGTACAGTGATAAGCTCGAATGAATCCACTGACAGTTGCATGGCCGCCAGTGAATTAACGGAAGACGTTATCGTATTTATGAATTCTGCCAAACTTTGGACAGAGTCTTTAATTGTTGACTTTACTTCAAGTAAATTTTGAATATAGTACTTAGCTAGAATGAATTTGTTGTCATATCTAGCGGACAGCAAACTCAACGCTATCGAGTAGTTTTCGTTACAAATAGGTAATGACTTAATTAAATCTAGCGGCTCATTTTTCAGAGATGAATAAAAATAGTGTAATTTCTGCACTGACGTTAGATCAGATCTGGCATGCACCAAGTCCAGAAATATTGAGTAGAAATGCTGCCATTCTAAGATATTGCCTGTGAAGCAGGACAAACTTATCGGTTTTAGTTGCATATTGCTTGTTAATACGGGAGATACAGTCTGAACATTAAAGGTTTCTATCAATTGTAAGATATTGGCTTCTGTTGAATATAACAGCTCTTCGACCTCAACTCGGTCTTCTTGAGCAGCGTTTATGTCTTTAGAAATAAGTTCAATTTCGGACTGTACCTCATCGTATTTTGTTACCAAGCTTTTTAGACTTTCAAATCTAACTGTTAAAAAATGTTTGGTGTTAGTGTTCTTGTCAAAGTTACTGATAGCCGAATTAATACGCACTATGGCAGACTTTAAGCCGCCTCTCTTTCTGACCAACACTTTGAGGCCTTCTTCAGCCATTGTACGCACCTGATAATGATGTTAATGATGTGGTACCTGGTATGCGATGTCCTGAAGCGTCGAGGACGTGGAGAAGATGGCAAACACACAGACCGGAGAGATGACTGCTTACACTGGAGTACTGATGCTAGCACATGGATGGTCTTGCATTGATGTCGTCAGGAGGCTCAAAGGCGACGAAAGAAATGCTGGTTAAGTCACGACACGGTCGGATCAGCGAATATGCTGAGTCGCCCGTGATGGCCAGAAATTGGGGCAGTAAAATAATGAAAAGGTGAATGACGAATCCAGGCACGGAGCGACCAAAAAAATGTTATGTTGAGCTTCGGTCCGAGTGGACCGAATAAAAATGTGTTAGTGTCGGCACGTGTGTACCAGGAAATGTTCTGATAGGAAGATCATGCCTTGCGGTGCTATTGCCAGGATGCAGAATAATGAAGATAGTGGACTGTATAATACATTTATTAAGATTGTTGTACACTTAACTCTGAGCGCTGAGGTTGGCTATGTCTGGTTGAGATTTAAGTTTTAAATGAACGTGTCACTAAGAAAGCTAACTGGTAGATGAGGCGCAAATGTGTGGCACTCAAACTACATCAAGAAATGTTAAGGCCTAAGGCCTATACGAATGTCGTAGATTGTCGTCAGACTTGAGGCGCGAGTACGCGGCACTCAAATTACATGAAATCGAGAAATTAGCAGTGTATCGCTAATTGGTGCAAGTATGCAAGAAATGTTGTGGCCTAAAGCCAACATTGATTGTCTGACGACAAGAAAAGTGAAAAGACAGAACGAGACAGCAAACGTTGTGTCTGCTGCCCGCCGACGCTCGGTCAACTGTGTTGAACGTTGTATAAACATGATAGCGCAATATCAGAAAGCACAGATTAGCCAACCTCTGAATGCGAAAATTACCACATTACTGTCCAACGTGCATTTTTAATTATTGCACTTAACTTGATATAAGTGTTGATTACATTTCAGGATTATTATTTTCAGAAATAATGTATGTAAACCAGTTTTCCCCATATAAAGTTAATTAAAATTCTTTAATGCAAAGCATTCCAGGCCTTTATGGTAGTAGATTTGTATTACTAAATTTGAATTTACACAAATAATTCTCTTTGATTAACCAGAGTTACACACACAAACTAAATGCTGAGTGTCCTCCTAGTGTATAGATTCAGCTAAAACACATTCCAAAAACTTACCTTGTTACTAGAATATGTGATATGATGAACTTTTCATGTTAAATAGTTTAAATACTTTGTGTTGAGAGTTAAGCATTTTAATAATTTTTATTTATGCAGGCGTATAGCAAAATCTGATCATCATGAACAAGGAATAAGGCATTTTGTAATAGCAATTAACTGATTAGTTCCTTGCTGTATTACTGACTCATATTACAAGATCAATTTTTGTTTAATTGAAAAGATATATTTTAACTGTTTCTTTTGGTGTAATCTGTAAATTCCATGACGCACATCCATAAAGGTTTGAAAATATGCTTATTGCAGTTTGATAGGAATAAATTCTCAAAAAACTAATACAAATTTGTTATGTCTGATCACACCAGCTATCCTTTCTATTTGAAATGAGCCTTTTATCCAAATTTATCACATAGTATTGTGCCAAGATATTTCACTACATATGTATACTGTAATACAGTAGTGGTAGAATATTATCATTCCACTAATATTACCCTAACATAATAAATGAAAATACATTATATACACATCTTTTGACATAATCATCCTTTCACTTATCACTTTTTGCCTATCAATTTATTTAATGAATATATATTTAACGATTTATGTAAAATGCAACAGGTGTTTAACGGACATGTACTATGTGTAGACCACTTATTTCTCTCCTCGGCAGGTCGAAGCTCAATTGGCACTAGAGTTGGGTATGAAATTATGCTATGCTCATAGTCTGTCTGTTAGCAGCTAGTGGCATCTATTGACATTCACTCAGGTCAAATTACAGAGTCAGTAAAGGATGTTCAAAATTTGAATATAAACAAATGAATAGTTAAATAATTAATATAATGGAAGTATCACATATATAATGTATGTAAACGTAATTGTGAAAAAACGATGTAGGGCCTACTTCATATACAGATCAGAAGTAAATGATGAACTATTCTCTTTATGTAATAAGCCTAGTTACTAAACAATATATATTTTTAAAAGCTTCTTATCATATTGAGATGAAATGGAGCAGCATTTGAAACATCTCTTAGGTAGAAAAACAACATAACGACCTTTACAAAATTTGCTGCCCGTAGGCAGTTGCCTACTTTGCCTATGCGTAAATCTGCCTCTGGTGTACATGCTAAATGCACCTGAACAGTAGTAAGAATGACTTAGTATCCTGTTGAGTTATTCACTGTTCTGACGGATGATATGCAAATACTGGAAGGTAGGATGTGAGAGCCAGCAATAATCTTAAATAAAACTCTCATACATTTCAGTTATTACACAGTGTTCTGTTCATTACAGACAAGTGCTTGGTTTGATCATTTTTAAAAAAATAATATTGTATATTTTACTTTAGCTTTAGCTTGACAGAAAGTGTAAAAATGTAAAATAAAAATGGCATGACTTAAGTGTAAATAAAAAGTGAACACTTTACAGTAGCACAAAAAATGACAAAAACTGAGACAATGAAATGCTACAGTTCAGTTAAAAATATTGCAATCTCCCTCACACAAAATTTTAAAGAATAAAGACATTATCAACACCACAACAAAATATATTTTTTGGAACAAAAGGAAACACAATGGAAAGGCATCTCAGGTAGTATCACTTTGAAATTATGGTTTCAAAATGTTTAGGGAAAAGAATAAAAAAAATGCTAGCATTAACAATCCAAAACTGTATCAAAAAGATCAGGATCTTGCTAGGTACATTATAGGGAAAATTGGTTTTGTAGCTACTGGTGGATGTATCTAATAAAAATAATTGCAGTATCTAATAAATTATGGTACATATTTAATCATTTATTGAATAATTTGTCATTTATATAGTTTTGTTTATTTTTTAATTTCTATAGACACTTTTGGTGTGTTTGTTGTAATTTTGTGTTTTACATAATCTTTTGTGATTAAATCATTTGGTATAAAATGTTCCAGATTATAAAATACACCTCACAGTTTTAACATACAATATATCTAGTAACACCTCCATCCATTAGTAACAGGTATATCAATATGCCTGTAATCACAGGTATGAGAAAGTAATGGCAAATCTTGCATAATCTTGTTATCAGTTATTGTTATTATATTATCTCCAATTGGTGTTGTGGTTGTTACAGGCTTGTTACGTTTCGTTACAATTTTTAATCAGTGTTCTTGCTGCAAGTTTACATTAATTATTCATAATGATTAGCTATGATGGTTAGAGTGTTATTGGTACAGAAGAGGATGCTGCAGTTTCTTTTCTTCAAGAAAAAGGTTTAGTTCACAATCCTCGTCGTTGTGTTAATGGACATGACATGGTGTTGAGCCTTGGGCAGCAACAGCGTTGGTGTTGCAATAAGAAGACTTGCCGTGAGTATAAGGTACTTCACAAGGGCACATTTTTAGAGGGGTCCAAATTACCACTGAGAAAAATAATAAAATTTATTTATTTCTGGTGTGAAGGGCGTAGTAGTGTGAAAAACAGTAAAAATCAACTGGAAATCGGCGCCAACACACACACAAAGTTACTTAAGATATATAGCTGTGCCTTAGACATCATGAGCAACCCATGGAAAATTGGAGGACCTAATTTAACAGTTGAAATTGACGAGAGTGTCTTTGCCAAGAGAAAAAATAATGTTGGCCGGGTGTTACCACAACAGTGGGTATTTGGTGGATACTGCCGAGAAACCAAGGAATGCTTCTTGTGTTGTGTCGAAGATCGGTCAGCAGCTACCCTCCTCCCTCTCATAGAGGCAAATATTGAACCAGGGTGCACTATAATATCAGATGAGTGGCGTTCATACCGGCAAATTGTTAATTTGCCACAACAGTACAGTCATTTGACTGTAAACCATCGTTATAACTTTGTGGATCCTCAAACGGGAGCGCAAACACAAGGCATAGAAAGCCTATGGCGGTCCTGTAAACGCCGAAACATGATTGAATGTGGTACGAGAAGGGAATGCTTAGATTCCTATTTAAGTGAGTTCATGTGGCGAACAAGAAATGCAAACCACGATTTGTTGAAGAAAATGCAGGATGATATTAAAAAATATACGCCCCCTTCATACACACCCCGTAGAGGTCCAGAATATCTTTCCCGGCGATGCATCAAGAATTATTATGTAGTTACTGGAACAATCTGGGGATTCACAGACACTGAACTCGCTGTATTAATGTAGAAGCTTGTAGAGTCACCTCCTTACCACTCACGACTACCTGTGGCTAGCTGGTGTTTCTGTAAAAACACAATATTAAACGTGTAACATTTTCTAGATAAAGAAGGAACATGCATTATGTTTAATAAGTTAGTATTATTAAATACACAGTTTTAATAGGTTAGTATTAGACATCTACCACTTTTTAGATAAAGGAGTATGCACTACGGTTTATTTTAAAAATTAGTACAGTAACATACAAGACAGGTTACATGAACAATTGCTGGAAGAAACGGAGAATAAACAGCGGAGAAATGGTTCTAGCCAGCGGTGGCGTAGCTCAGAGAACAAAGACCTCTTTGTCAATGCTAACTAAATGTTACTGATTGCTTAATGACAGTTTTTTGTAATGCCATTCGTAGTTAATGAACATTCTTTGTATTCTTGTTGATATTTTTATTCTTTGTACGCGATAAACTCTTAATTGTGTTGCAGTTCAACTCAACTCATGTAAAGATATTACACAATCTATTTTTGAACACAATATATTATTAATAGATTATCAGTATCATTAGCAGTTAAGGCAAATTATTAATATTTTACTTGTATCTAAGTTATTAGTTATCAGTAGTATTATTATTTACGTTCTTATTCTTAGTTCATGTTACCAGTACTTGTATTATTACTTATTTTATTATTAAGTTTATTATTACTGTACTTTGTAATCCCTATACTCGTTTAAGATGGATGCTAATATGAAAACTTTAACACGTAAACGTGGACAGATAAAGGCGCGAGTAACTCGAATAAGAAATTTAGTTTTATCCTTCAGTCTTGAAAGTCATTCATTGTCATCTTTAAAATCTAGACGCGAAAAGCTAGATAACATAAACGAAACAGTGTAAAGTGTAGTGAAACAATGTAAAGTGTAAAAACAGTGTAAGAAATACGCCAGTGTGTGGAAGTGTAAACAGTTTAAGGCATTACTGCAATAACGACGACACTCAACAGTTCGTCAACGTTTGACCAGATGAGTTTCACAATATCACATATTTATTTAATTAAATATCATCACAATTTCACAAATATAGATTTATTATTTAAAAAAAAAAAAAACACTTGATTTAAACGTTTAAGTTAAGGTCTAGTTTCCACTTAACGCTAACCCTTGCTATAAAAAAAAACCTATTACGCCACAGCTTGTGTGGCGTCATTTTTGTCAAGTGTTGGGTCGTAAAAGTTTTTATGTGCGTAGCACGTCACCCTTTTAATGGTTCTAGCCAGCGGTGGCGTAGCTCAGAGAACAAAGACCTCTTTGTCAATGCTAACTAAATGTTACTGATTGCTTAATGACAGTTTTTTGTAATGCCATTCGTAGTTAATGAACATTCTTTGTATTCTTGTTGATATTTTTATTCTTTGTACGCGATAAACTCTTAATTGTGTTGCAGTTCAACTCAACTCATGTAAAGATATTACACAATCTATTTTTGAACACAATATATTATTAATAGATTATCAGTATCATTAGCAGTTAAGGCAAATTATTAATATTTTACTTGTATCTAAGTTATTAGTTATTAGTAGTATTATTATTTACGTTCTTATTCTTAGTTCATGTTACCAGTACTTGTATTATTACTTATTTTATTATTAAGTTTATTATTACTGTACTTTGTAATCCCTATACTCGTTTAAGATGGATGCTAATATGAAAACTTTAACACGTAAACGTGGACAGATAAAGGCGCGAGTAACTCGAATAAGAAATTTAGTTTTATCCTTCAGTCTTGAAAGTCATTCATTGTCATCTTTAAAATCTAGACGCGAAAAGCTAGAAGAATGTTGGTCAGATTTCAATGCGGTTCAAGCAGAAATTGATGCACTTCCTAGTGACGATAGTAATTATCAAGATGATGAATACTCCGAATTTGAGAACGATTACTTTGAGATTAGAGACAAGATTGAAGACATTTTATCATCACATGAAAACAGTAATATGTCGATTAACTCACACCCTCCTACACAACAACTGGATGTATCTGATAATATTAAACTTCCCGATATGCCTTTACCTTCGTTCTCCGGAAAATACGAAGACTGGACCGATTTCCACGATGTCTTTGAATCGATGATACACAATTCTACCAAATTACCAAAAATACAAAAATTCTACTACTTACGCTCTTGTCTTTCTGGTGAAGCTTTAAGAACCATTAAAGAATTAAAGGTTACCGCGGACAATTATGACATAGCTTGGACAACTCTTAAACGACGATTCAAGAATAATAGACTCAGTATTAAGGCCCACGTACAGGGTATTTTAAACTTCAAACGTCTTGACAAACCACTTGCGTTAAAACTGAAACATTTATACGATACTGTTACGAACCATTTAACTGCATTAAATAATTTAGGCGAACCAACAGATCAATGGGGTACACTTCTAGTGTTTTTAATTACAGAAAAATTGGATTCTGAAACAAGAGACCGCTGGGAATCTTACCATGCCAAACATGTTAGTGATGAGTATGAAGAATTAGATGTCGGTAACAAAATTAGTGGTTCACAGATCCCTAATAATAACTCCAAACCATATTCATTCAAGATGTTAATGCAGTTTATTTATGAACAATGCATGATACAAGAAGTCAGAGAAGAAAGCTACTCTACCGATATAAAAGTTCGCCCAAAGGAAAACAAACACAAATTTCAACACCCTTCTCCAGTAAACAAACCTTCATTCCATACAGTTAGCATATCTAAACCTGCTTGCGCTGTTTGTAAAGAAGGCCATACCACGTTCACCTGCAAACAGTTGTTGAGTCTTAACTTATCTCAACGACTCGACAAAATAAAGAAACTGAATCTTTGTATAAACTGTTTAAGAGTAGGACACAAAACCATACAATGCAAAAGTCCGCATAATTGCAAACATTGCGAAGGACGTCATCATACTGTACTTCATAATGACGGACAAAAGGAAAAGGTTAACCCTTCAAATCAAAACCATACCATTTCTGCATGTTCAAGCATCAGCGGTGAAGTACTTCTTGCCACTGCTATTATTCTTATTTTTGATAATCAAGGTGACGCCTATCCTTGCCGTGCATTGTTAGACAGCGGCAGTCAGTCTAATATTATAAGTCAATCACTTATATCTTCTTTAGGCCTGAAAACCTCCAAAACAAATGTGTCAGTCAACTGTATTGGAAATACAGGTGTTTCGACCAATTCATTTGTACGCACTAAAGTCAAGTCAAGATTCAGTAATTATGAAGAAGAAATTGACTTTCTGGTTCTAGGAAAAATCACTAATGATCTACCAACCTCTTCAAATCTCCCGACTTTAAGTATCCCTGGCGGAGTGAATCTCGCTGATGATCACTTTTACAAATCGAGAGGAATTGACGTTTTACTTGGCGCAAGTGTCTTTTATAACACTTTACGAAAAGGCCACATTAAACTCGGAGATAACCTACCTGTTATACAGAATACAGCCTTTGGTTGGATTGTTAGTGGCAAGCTAGCATCTGATGAGTCTACAAATAAACTTTATTCAACTCTGAACACGGTGTGTTTTACCTCTGTATCAGCAAATCTAGAAAATCTTATCTCATCCTTTTGGAAGATAGAAGAAATTCCAAATGAGAAGAAACAATCCTATGAAGAGGAAGCATGTGAAAATCATTATGAGGCGAACATAAAACGTCAGCCAGATGGCAGATATGTTGTTAAGCTTCCGTTTTCGACTGATCCAACATCTTCTCTCGGTGAGTCAAAGGATCAAGCTTTCAGGCGTTTTCTAGCCTTGGAACGTAAACTCAACAGAAATCCTGAACTCAAGGAAAATTATACTTTATTTCTAAATGAGTACCTAGAGAACGAGGAAATGGAGAAGATATCTGAGAAATCCGAACCTGACAAAGTATACTATTTGCCTCATCATCCTGTCCTGAAAGAGTCAAGCTCTACAACCAAACTACGTGTGGTTTTCGACGCCTCATCGAAGACATCTACAAATAAATCACTCAACGATGTTCTCATGGTTGGTCCTACAATACAACGCGATTTAATCTCAATATTGTTGTCATTCCGTACTCATATGTATGTTTTCACTGCAGATATCAAACAAATGTACCGTAAGGTGTTACTAGATGAAACTCAACGAGACTATCAACGAATTCTTTGGCGTGATAACACAACTGATCCAATTTCTACATATCGACTCAAGACAGTCACTTACGGTATCGCGTCAGCTCCATTTCTCGCAATAAGAACTCTATTTCAGCTTGCTGAAGACGAAAAGCACATTTTCCCTGTAGCTTCAGAGACTTTACAACATGATTTCTATGTAGACGATGTATTGACAGGAACTGATTCGCTTGATCAAATTATTGAAGTGCAAAGACAACTGATAAATCTCTTAGAAAGAGGAGGTTTTGAACTACGAAAATGGTGTGCGAATCACCCTATGATCTTAAACAATATCCCAAGTGAAAATATTGAAGCAGGATTCCTCATTGAAGAATCTGAAAACAAGTCAACCAAGGCCCTAGGTATTTTATGGCAGCCTTCAAATGACACATTTCAGTTTCATGTTAGTCTTTCTGAAGCACCTAAGCTTGTAACTAAACGAGTAATACTTTCTGACATTTCCAAAATTTTTGATCCTATTGGCCTTATCTCACCAGTAGTCATCACAGCAAAATTATTTATGCAAGAAATATGGTCTATAAAGGACTTTGGATGGGATGAACCAGTTCCCGCCAACATACTGAAGAAGTGGAACGTTTACAGAAATTCATTGCAAGATCTAAACCAACTAGCCGTGGAGAGAAGAGTATTAAGTGGCACTTCCAATCAAGAATATGAGATACATGGTTTTGCTGATGCATCTGAGAGGGCGTACGGATCATGTTTGTATATAAGGACCATCCAAGAAAATAGTGATATTAGAGTTAAACTATTATGTTCCAAGTCTCGTGTTGCACCACTTAAGCAACTAACTTTGCCCAGATTAGAATTATGTGCAGCACTTCTGTTGTCTCAGCTATTAAACAAAACTTTGAGTTCCTTGGAAAGGATACAAATTAGGAGCATCACTCTGTGGACTGACTCAACCATAGTGTTGCATTGGTTAAACTCATCTCCAAAAACTTGGCAGACCTTTGTAGCGAACAGAGTTTCACAGATTCAGGAACTAACAAACAACTGTACTTGGAAGCACGTTAGATCTCAAGACAACCCAGCTGATTTAATATCTAGAAGTACGTCTCCTCAAACGCTCATAAAAAATAAGCTATGGTGGCACGGACCTCAGTGGCTGACAAGCATAGAGTGCAATTGGCCCAAGACAATTCTAACTACTCCTGTTGATTCAGAATTTGAAGAAAGAAAAAAGAAAATTAACATACATTGTACTAATTCTTCATCATTTGAATTGATTGAGAAATTTTCATCTTGGACGAAACTTCTAAGAATTACTGCTTTATGCCGACGTTTTATTAAGAACTGTAAAAATCCTTCAAACCGAACCATAGGACATCTCACACCGGAGGACTTGCATAATGCCGAATTAGTATGGATAAAAGCAGCCCAACGTACATTCTCTGACGACATAGATAGACTTCAGAAAAAGAAGACCGTAAGCAATAACATAAAATCACTTGCACCATATGTGGATGAGATAGGCATTCTTCGTGTTGGTGGTAGACTAAAACATGCTTCAATATCTTCAGATTGCAAAAACCCAATTCTGCTTCCACCTGATCATCAAATTACAAAATTGATATTTCATGAAACTCATACTACCACACTTCATACGGGTCCTCAAGCACTTCTTGCAGCAGTAAGGACAAAATATTGGCCTATTAATGGGAAGGTGTTAGCTCGATCCATTGTAAGGAAATGCTTTAAATGTAGTAGGTCAATGCCAAGAGCAGCTAAATATTTAATGGGCGACCTACCTGCTTGCCGAGTTCAACCTTTTCGTCCTTTTGAAAATTGTGGTGTCGATTTCTGCGGCCCTTTCTACTACCGGAGAGTTTTACAACGAAAATCTCATCCTGTAAAGGCATATGTAGGGCTCTTCGTTTGCATGTCTACCAAAGCTATTCATCTCGAATTGGTACCAGATTTAACAACGAAAAAATTCCTAGAAGCTCTTGATAGAATGATGGCACGACGCGGGAAGATCAAAAACATCTACTCAGATAATGGCACTAACTTTGTCGGAGCGAAGAATGAACTCATCGAACTTCGTCAGCTATTTAAGACTGAAAACCATCAATATCAACTCCAGTCATTTTGTGCGTCTGCATCTATAAACTGGCATTTCATTCCACCTCACTCACCACACTTCGGTGGCTTGTGGGAAGCGGGAGTTAAATCAGTTAAAGGTCATCTTAAACGAGTACTGGGAACACGTATTCTGTCTTATGACGAATTACAAACATTACTCATTAAGATTGAAGCTTGCGTAAATTCTCGACCTTTGACACCTTTATCCACTGATCCTAATGACTTATACCCTTTAACGCCCGCTCATTTTCTTATAGGTGAAACCTTATCATCTTTCCCTGTACCTGACTTGACGCATTTAAAAATGAATAGATTAGATTACTGGCAACACGTTCAACAAATGTATCAGAATTTTTGGAAACGCTGGTCAAACGAATACTTAGTTACATTACAACAGAGAAATAAATGGACCAAGGACTTTCCCCCTCCCCAACCAGGCTCTCTAGTGGTCATTCGAGAAGATTTTAGACCACCACTACACTGGGAAATTGGCCGTGTCGTTGAACTTCACATTGGGTCAGACGGAAAAGCTCGTGTTGCTACGATCCGAACTTCTCGAGGTTTGACTAAACGAGCTCTCGTCAAGCTTTGTCCTCTTCCAGATGATTGAAGTCTGCGCCTTCAACGGGGGCGGCATGTTCAACGTCTGTCATAAGTGGGGAGACTGTCCCACTACAAATCCAGCAGCGGTGAGGGTGGGGAGTGTGGAGGCAGGCAGTGCCGATTCTGCGCGCCAGCAGCAAGCAGTTAAACTATGTAAACTTTTAAACTTGTTAAACTACTGTATATATAGGCTAAACTTTTAAACTTGTATACTTTATAACCAAAATTGTACTGTGAACAATATAGTGTTCTTACTTAGTGAACTTTTGCGTGAATCTTATTTCACCTGCCTTTTAAACTCAAACAGTTACAGTGAGGTCAAAAGACGTAGAATAGAGCACTACAGAGTCAATTGGGTTTGTAAAGAAACGTCAAACCCAATGTACTAGCATTACACACACTTTAAAATTTTTTTTTAATTTGTACACCAAATTTTTGTTAATTAAATGCAGAACAGTATACAAGGCTATAAACATTAGAAATGCTCTGTATATAACCTACTTTTTGTTTAAACTTCTCATTATTTTATCAGAAAAATTTCCATTTCTAATACAAAAACCTCAATCATATGAAACATACCATTACAAAAAGCTTCTTCCAAAACTTTGCGCCATTTCTCACTGTATGTAACATGCTCCATTTTTAATTGGTGTTCTTTGTTGTAAGATTTACATTAATTATGCAGAATGATTATATATGTAATTATATAATATATGTAATTATGCAGAATATAGAATAAAGTAATTTATAAATATATCGTTATACTTCTGACATGTAAAGTAGTATACATCAATAGTCTACTCTCATACAGTATATGAATTTGTTGGAAAATATCACGCATACTACTTGGCAAGTGTTCAACACTGATTTAAAAATGTTTTGTTTAATGCAAACACTGAAACACACTATCACAAGAAATAGAACTCATCATGAACATAACGTGATTATATTACTACTTATGGTATAAGAATATGATATCAGTTTTTTGTTTAATATCCACTTGTAAAGGAAAAAATAAACACCATACAATGATGATACTGTGTATCACTTATTTCATCACATCTCTTACCATGTAATGTGTCTGCTTTTAATAATATTCTCAAAGGATTTTAATATTTTGTTTCGACTGGTTTCACTGTGTAAATTACAAACCTGAATATAGTGCTGGAATCAGTGGCGAATATAGAATATATTTTGGGGGGGGGCCAAGATTAATGTAAGGTTAGTTAAGTAATTTTAAGTAGACACCACATGATACTTTATATCAGTTTTGTTGCTCATATTCAGAGGGTAATTTGCGCTGAATGCCCCTTTTACTTTACCGAGATCACGCTTCTTTATTGTTGACATTAAATCATAAAAAATATATCTATTTTTAAACAAACCAAATGATGAAAAGATCTGTTACTATATTTCAAACATTGGTCAAGATTTTAACAATGTCTCATCTGTAAACACTTATCCGAACTAAAAGAGTGAAATACGTGATTGTGATTATCGTGTTTGGAGGGGTTCTAGCTATAAATATTGTTTTATTTCTTTTATGAATTTGCTAACTGCTATAATTTTTTATTGTTCGACTAAGCTTTTCGTCATTGCTGACATCTTCAGGTCTTAAACAACGTCTATCAACTGTACGTTGAAGAAGATTCTGAAGATGTCAGCAATGACGAAAAGCTTAGTCGAACAATAAAAAAAATTATAGCAGTTAGCAAATTCATAAAAGAAATAGTAAGGATGGCTGCTAATTTAAACAATACGAAGAATAAAATATTGTTTTGTTCTGTCATGTATGTATAAATTGCCAAGACCCCTATTTTTTCTTTTTGTGTATACACGCATATGTGTGTTTTATCAACTATCATTCAAAAGACTGTTTTGAGTATTGTTTTGGAGAGACCTTAAAAGAAGGTTTAATAAAGTGACTGTTTGATAATGCAACAAAATTTGTTTTATTAATCGTTTATCCAACTGACAATAAAAAGAATACATAAAAGAATACATAAAAAGGAACTCCACTTTTTATTTATACCAGTGGTTATGAAACAAAGTCCAGGTTTCTTGGTACACTTGCAAACTTATCAAGAACTTCATCATCACTAACTATAATGTCTCTGTGGATAGAAAGTAAAGCAAGCCCGTTAAGCCTACTTTCAGATGTGCTGTTCCTTAGGTAAGTCTTCAGTCTTCTCAGGCTGGAGAAAGTTCTCTCTACGGTTGCGACAGAAACAGGAAGAACTGCGAGTAATTTCAGAAGGGTATAAATGTTGGGGAAGAAAGTCTTGTCACATTTTTCTAGAGAACTTATAGCCGTTTTTGGAAGATTTGAAGGATTTTCCTGACTCCACTTTTCTTTCCACAACATAAACTCACTTTGCACAATCTCTTTATGTGACAAATTTTCTTCATAGAAACCAAAAGCAGCCTCCAATGAACCGAAATTTGTTATGATACACAATTGTGGAAGGATGTTTTGTAAGGATGCAACTGTTTCCTTGTGAGATTCAAAGCGTTCTTTCAGTGAGTTACAAAAATCGTCCAGGTATGGCACATAAACAGCTCGTCGATAGTATTCTTCTTCTGTGGTGTAAGGGACGTTGCTACGTGCTGTTTGAAGGCGGCAAATTCTTGGAATCTCTTCCTTAATGTCAAGTTTGGCAGCGAATGACTTTACTTGATTATACAAGGCTTTAAATGAGTCATCAGGATTTGCCCTCTCCTTCGACAGAAGGTGTAAGACACTCGTTACGTTAGTCAAGGCCTGTGGAAGATCTATATTTTTGTTTTGAAGCTGCTCAGATAAGTTATGCGTGGTTGATAGCATCCGGCTCAAAACAAAAAGATTAATAAGAAATGCAAATTGACTAATAGCACTACTTAGAGTATGAGCCTTAGAAGCTGAGTCACCTAATTCCTCTTCTTCTATTTTGCAAAGGGAGAGAAAGATAGGTTCCAAAATGTCTTTAAATAAAATTACTTAGTCGTGCCTTTCTACCCATCGGGTTTCGCACAGTGAAATAAGTTTCTTTTTCTTTTGTTCTGGACAACATTCAGAAATCATTGATTTCAATATTTCTGTTCTTTTGGCTGACATATGAAAGAATCCACAGACTTCTTTTATGACACCCATACAGTTTCTTAAAGAAGGTATTCTGCTCGCATCTGACAAACACAAATTTAGAGTGTGTGAAGAACAATGTGTATACAGGGCCAACGGTAGCTTTTCTCTGATGGAAGCTTGTATTCCTCTGAATTGCCCACTCATCGTGGCAGCGCCATTGTACCCTTGGCCTCTCATTTTGTTTAGATCAAGCCCTAATGTTGACAAGGTCTCCAATATTGTGTTAGCCAAACCTGCTCCAGAGACGTCATAAACGGGGACGAATGTCAGAAAATCTTCTCTGATTTTGAAAGTTTGGTACTCTACGTAACGTACACAGAGAGAAAACTGTTCGATTTGGCTGATGTCAGTGGTTTCATCTGCTAAAACGGAATAAAAAACAGACTTTTTGACATTTTCTACAATTTTTGATTGTATTAAGTGACCGAATATGTTAATAAGTTCGTTTTGAATGAAAGAACTTGTGTACATCGTCTTCCCACCACTGGTCGTTAATTGGTCTTTAAGAATATTATCTCCACTGTTGGCTCGGTATCTCAACAACGATCGAAAATTCCCATCATTTTGGTCCGGTTCTTCAGGGCTTATTCGTCCAGAGTCACGATGACCCCTCAGAGCTATTTGCTGCCTCCCGCAAAATCGTATTGTTTGTATTATAGGGATTAGCCGTTTTCTATTATTCTCAATATCCAGTCTTCTTTGGGCATTTACTTGATTGATAACACTTTCAGCCTTTTTCTTAACTATAGCTTTTGTGTTTTCAGCGATCAAAACATATTTCTTATGATAGGATAAGTTTTCATGTTTGCTAAACATTTCCCTGGCTTTTTTTAAATTGGTAAAAGCCTGAATAACCAACGCCCCTGCTACTTGGTGATCTCCTTTCCCTACATTTTCAGTATGGGAAAATAACACGCAGTACTTGCAAAAAGATCCAGATTTTTCCTCTGCATAAGCTAACCATGTAAATTCTTCTAGCCACTTCATTTGAAAAGATCTAGTATGGTTTGAACTAGTAATGGAGGGAAATTTGTATCCAGGCTGAGGTTTCCAAACATTTTCTAATAAAAAAATTTTTTGTTCGTTTGTGAAAGACTGAACGGAATTGTTTTGACAATAGTTTCCAATATCATAGATATTTTTCCTTGCTTGATTAGGCCTACTATCCTCCATAACCGGAACTACATTAATTGAGCTCGAAGTAGCGACATCACAAGAAGCAATTCTACCAATGCAGCCGACTTCAGCATTGTCACCATCAGGCCTATTTGCACTTTGTCCTTTCGTAACACTACCGACTTCAGGACTGTCACCAACAGGCTTATTGACACTTGGTTTTTTGGCGAAAAAGTTTTGAATAGAAGCTTGCCTCTTCATTACAATTGTGGTTCACTTACGGCCAACTTCAATATGCTGACAAAGTACGTAAACATTAACACTTAAAACACCACCATACTTCAGTAAAACAGATGTCGAATAAACGTAAACAACAAACAATGGCTGCCGCTGAACTGTTCAGTTGTCCACACGCGCAGATGGCCGGGCGGGAGCCCGAGTCGGACCGAATCAACCCGAACTGGCACGAACTTCACACCACTACCACCCCACTCCCCTCACCAATACAGGGAATTATCACTGTCTGCCGCGGCGATGCCTTCGCGCATGATTCATTAAAATAATTCAGATTACGTTACTTATTTTTTCTTTATATTCATTATTTCGGGGAGGGCCCGGGCCCCCCTGGCCCCCCCCCCTTATATACGCCCCTGGCTGGAATACATAATCGATTTTTCCATTCACAGCCACGTTTCGCATTAAATCACGAAGCTCTGCATGTTCTGGTATTTCCAATTCTCTGTTCAGAATAGCGACACAGTTTCAGTTTCTCAGCCTGGGTAATGATGATGTAAACGGAATGTTTCTAACCTTTTCTTGTGCCTGGAAAGAAAAATAAATTACATCACCGGACACAAAGTACTGCCATATGAACATTAATCAATTATTTTGTTTAATCAGTCAACATTCCAGAAGACCAATATTAAAGGGTTTACAGATTATTGACCCGTCCACCAAAACACACAAACACAGGTTCTGATATGTGTTACAATTGTGTCTTATTTTCAGCCAACTGTTCTTTTACAGGTGAAATCAGTACAATTATACCTCATGAGTATAAGGTTAGTTTAATCTGTAACTTATGATATTAAAAATAATAATACACTGAACATGATTATTACACTTTATATGATATCAGCTTTTTGGCTTAATATCCACTTGTAAAAGAAAAAATACAAAATGATTATTATTTTATAATTAACTTTGTTACAGCTGCTGTGAAGTTGTTTAGATTAAATAATGTAACCTAACCTACTTTTAAGTACTGAATACTTTTAATGTGTCATGTACTGTGTTCAATAAGGAAACAAAATACTTTTACAGAATACTTAAAATCCTTGAAAATGGTATTGGATTAAGCTTGAGCAATGAATAATTAAACTAAGCACGTGATTTCAAAGTCAATATCATTATGAAATACATATTCTAAATAGAACATACCTACCAAAATTGATAATACTTACCAAAATCATGTAAAACAAGAATCATGAAGGGGGCTTATATTTTTTGATATCATCCAGCATTTTCTCGAACAAATCGTGGTTTGCATTTCTTGTTCGCCACATGAACTCACTTAAATAGGAATCTAAGCATTCCCTTCTCGTACCACATTCAATCATGTTTCGGCGTTTACAGGACTGCCATAGGCTTTCTATGCCTTGTGTATGCGCTCCCGTTTGAGGATCCACAAAGTTATAACGATGGTTTACAGTCAAATGACTGTACTGTTGTGGCAAATTAACAATTTGCCGGTATGAACGCCACTCATCTGATATTATAGTGCACCCTGGTTCAATATTTGCCTCTATGAGAGGGAGGAGGGTAGCTGCTGACCGATCTTCGACACAACACAAGAAGCATTCCTTGGTTTCTCGGCAGTATCCACCAAATACCCACAGTTGTGGTAACACCCAGCCAACATTATTTTTTCTCTTGGCAAAGACACTCTCGTCAATTTCAACTGTTAAATTCGGTCCTCCAATTTTCCGTGGGTTGCTCATGATGTCTAAGGCACATATATATCTTAAGTAACTCTGTGTGTGTGTTGACGCCGATTTCCAGTTGATTTTTACTGTTTTTCACACTACTACGCCTTCACACCAGAAATAAATAAATTTTATTATTTTTCTCAGCGGTAATTTGGACCCCTCTAAAAATGTGCCCTTGTGAAGTACCTTATACTCACGGCAAGTCTTCTTATTGCAACACCAATGCTGTTGCTGCCCAAGGGCTAACACCATGTCATGTCCGTTAACACAACGACGAGGATTGTGAACCAAACCTTTTTCTTGAAGAAAAGAAATTGCATCCTCTTCTGTACGAATAACACTCAACAGTTCATCATAGCTAATCGTTCTTAATAATTAAAGTAAAACTCACAACACAGAACACTGATTAAAAATGTAATGAAACAAGGGAACAAGCGTGACACAACCATTCGTGGCGACATCATTGTAACAACACAATTTTACCACGTGGTGTACAAATGGTGCGAATGCAGTAGTCTAGTTGAATAAAATTAATGTACTATGGGATATACGGAATTGTCGTGGCTTCCAAAAAAACAGAAAAGATCCGTGCGCTCTTTTAAGAACTCAATTACTTAACCCATAATAAAGATGTATAATTATTTGTATGTAGAGATTAAGACGAATCTGTGGATCTTTTCTGTTTTTCCCAGATACTACAATTCTGTATATCCCGTAATACCCTCATTTTGATTGGTAGGCCTACTAAGCACATTCTCACTTGTAAACTCTGAAAACATTTGTTCTAATACTGAATTCAAATTAAATACAGAACTGTAAAAAAGAATTTATTGGGTCTTTGGCTATTCTAAGCAAAATTCAAGAGCCTTAGGAAAAAACTCTTTAAAACAAATTTAAAGAATCCCTGTACTGTCTTTTAAAGTCTACTAAAATTAACGTTTCTTTTTCATACACGTTATTTCAATTTATTTTCATAGCAATTAACATTAAAAGTGCTAACTGAAGATAGAGACACACCATACATTTGCGGTTAGGTAGGGTAATTGTAAACGGAAAATGGATTGAAACATTTTGATTGATTAAAAATTGTGTATAGGTTTTAAAATTGAAATAACTGCAAATAATAGTTATTTCAACCTTTGTTATTATGTTGCATACAAAAAATTGTTTAAATATAAATAATAAATACAGCTCTAAAATTCAATTTACAATTACCCTTGACATCTTAGAGTTACAAGTGTTTTCTTTATCCTTTGAAATATTGAAACAAAAATAGTGATAACTGTAAACTAGTTGTCATTGTACTAGTTCATGTTGTGTTTATAATCCTAACTGCATGTTTACAATTACTCTGTCTTCATCTATATGGAAAATAAATGGAAACAAGTTAATTCAAATACTACGTATATTACAAATCATAAATAAATAATAAAGAAATGTTGTTCTGTTACATAACGTAACAAGTAAATTATAGAATAAAAGTTTATAATTTTTCAAACACTTCCAGGGAACTCGTAGACAATTTGTCTGTTAATTTCCTTCATTTCTGCATTGGGGAAAATTGTCAATATTTGTTAAAAGCTAACAGTACTTTCATCAGTTTCTTTTAATGTAAACTTTGTAGGAAATTCCATTTTTGCTATGTGTACATAGTTCTGGAAAAATTAGATAGGCATAAAATTTTGTTTATTGTAAACTGTATTATGTTTGGAAGTATCCCAAAGTAAATTTAACATTTGTCATGTCAATCAATGAGACCAGTCCAGGTTTTTAAGGCTAGGAGAATCCTTGAAATGTATGGACCATCACTAGGTCATGATGGATCTAATCATCAAACTTCAGTTTGCTGTGAAAAACTGGCAGATTTGAGTAGTCACTTGATAAAGGATGGTGTTGTAAAAGCAACAATTCTTTCAGAATTATTTTGTGGCCCTGTCAGTCTAGAAATAACTATCACTCGTTTAGACCTTCAGCAGATTTAAACTTTTCTTATTCGTGTTAGCAATATATCATGTAAAACTGCTAGAAGTATGGAATACAAAGACAAGTTGAGCTTTGTACATTTTTAGGTTAGGTACACTTTACAAAACCTTTTCATCAGATGTTCAAAAGAGCAAGCGTGTAATTTTTTTTTTAAGTCCCATAGTAGGTTTCTCAGCAACAGCTACTGGATGTCAAAGTTTGCTTCTAGGATATGTTTTATAAAGTAGTGGAAACTTGCTACTTGAACACAATACACTTGCACACATCATTCCAGAAGTCTGTTCTAAAAACAATTATAATCAACCTGCTGTTTCAACAGTACTAATAATGCAGCATGGCAAAATTTAAACCATTTTTGTTGGTCTGAACGTTTGTTTCAAGCTGAGTATACCAAATATGTTTGTAAATAGGTTTATAATTTAAGATGTGAAGTATATGAAGCCATTACTAGTACCTGTTCATTAGACTAGAAATTATAACTATTATTTCCATTAATTTTGTTAATGTTCTTTGCCATTCAGTATATAGTTATTTTTTTACTATCAGGAAAAGTTCTGATGAAATTTCTGTACGTGTCATTTTTGGTCTCTCTCTCTCTCTCTCCCCCTCTCATTTTTATTTATTGAAAAAACATAAAAAACTGACACTCCTCTGTATGTGTCCACATTGCATAAAATTAAAAAAAATTAATCTAAGAAAATAAAAAAAAACTCGTAAACTCTGAAAACATTTGTTCTAATACAGAATTCAAATTAAATACAGAAAAAAAGGAATTGTGTGCATGCTAGTGTGTGTGTGTTTTAATAGAGACATCTTCCCCCTTGCTCCTCAACCACTTTCAGAAAGTGAACAGACAGAACAATACCTGACGTGCAAATGGTCTTGAAACATACTTGTGATCTTGCAAAAGAGGATCAGTCCTCTGTGTGTTTTAATGATAATTTGTTAACTAATGGACAAGTCATGGACAACAAAATCCAAGAATTTACAAATGAATAATGAAAACACAAAGATTAAAAACTAATAAGAAATTATTCAATAGACATAAAGAAACAAATTAGTAAAATTTATTAATGAATCAAAGAATTCAGAAATTCAACTGATAATCACACATTAGTACATAGTGTTACTAATTTCACAATTCCACAAAATTTTTAACTATTGGATAGTGAACACTGGATTTCAATATAGTAAGCGTACACATATTAATGTAGGTCGTTTCACAAAAAGTGAATGGAAAAGAAAAGAATACACAATTTCAACTTTTTTAAACTGAAAAAAAGAAATTCTTTTGAGTTATTGTAACGTGTTGTGTTACTGTAAGACAGAGCAGTGTTGTTAGTGTACTAATTAAGATGCATTAAATGTATAAATAAAGCTAAATGGCCTAATGAGTTATTCGTAGATGACATCATTAATCTTCTTGGTGATGGTGTACAAGCCTTTCCACAGTGGTTGCAGGTTCGAGCTGATTCCTTTCTTCCTGATCATGTTATAGAACTAAGCCTGGCAGCAGGTATGAGCCATGAAGAAATTGCAACCAGGGTGTACAGAGTCTTCATCTGTTTATTTGCCAAAATAAAGTTGTTCTGAGCCAGGTCATGTAAATTCAGGTTAAGCCAAATAGCTCATTAGGCTTTGTCTAAATTTTAAAGATATAAAGTGTTGATAAAGATGTTTAGGACCATAATATAGTAAGGGTACACATATTAATGTAAAGCACGTTTCCATAAAAAGTGAATGGAAAAGAAAACAAATTCACTGTAGAAAAGAAACAAATTTCAATTTTTTTAAACTGAAAACAAGAAATTCTTTAGAGTTAGTGTAATGTATTGTGTTACTGTAAGACAGAGCTTTGCTGTTAATGTACTAATTAAGATGCATTAAATGTATAAATAAACCTAAATGACCTAATAAGATATTCTTAGATGTAGTAATTCAGGTTAGGTCTAATTGCTCATTAGACTTTGTCTAAATATTAAAGATGTTTAGGACCGTACATTAAAAACATTGTTTGCACATATGAGTAGGAAGCAGATGTATTAATACAATGTTACCCAACAAAATCACGAACAATTATGTATATTAAATTAAGTAGTTAGTGGACTTAAAAACCTGCAGTAGAAACTCCAGTTTCTATAAAACAAATAGGGAGAGAAATGAAGATTTCCTGGTTGGAAATGTTATATCTGTTTTCTTCACAAGTAACTAATGGCAGGTTATGATTTGTAATGATGTTTTCTCATAACTCATCTTAGAGTTACAGGTGTTTTCTTTATCCTTTGAAATATTGAAACAAAAATAGTGACAACTGTAAACTAGTTGTCATTGTACTATTTCATGTTGTGTTTATAATCCTAACTGCATGTTTACAATTACCTTGTCTTCGTCTATATGGAAAATAAATGGAAACAAGTTAATTCAAATACTATGTATATTAAAAATCATAAATAAATAATAAAGAAATGTAGTTCTGTTACATAATGTAACAAGTACATGATAGAATAAAAGTTTATCATTTTTCAAACACTTCCAGGGAACTTGAAGACAATTTGTCTGTCAATTTCCTTCATTTCTGTATTGGGCAAAATTGTTAATATTTGTTAAAAGCTAACAGTACTTTAATAATTTTCATTTACTGTAAACTGTAGAAATTCCATTTTTGCTACGTGTACATAGTTCTGGAAAAATTAGATAGGCATACAATTTTTTTGGTCTCTCTCTCTCCCCCCTCTCCCTCATTTCATTTTTATTTATTGAAAAAAACATAAAAAACTGACACTCCTCTTGAAATTGAAAAAAGGATTTTAATGTACTTGTTTGGTTATACGTTACATTGTACTAGGTTATACGTTCTAAATTGGAAGTAGGTTCTAATTCCGGTACTTCGAATAAATACAGCCTTTAATGTTATATACAGCCTTTTATCCATACAATAAATACAGCCTTTTAATGTACACTAACTAAGGAAATGTTTGTTAAGTCTAATTAATTTTAAAAATCTAAAAGGTTAAGTTAGATAGTTAAACGTAGACACAACCTCCCAATATTATTTTGAATGGTCATCACTTCTTTCACAGCACTTTAACAATTAATATTTAATGCACTTTCACTTATGAAAAACTTACTTTTTTGTTATTTCCTCAAACGTACGTTTCGGAGTGGTTTACTCCTTCCTCAGTGAGGTATAAATGCGGAATGCCTGTACCTCCCAAAATCGTCTCTGTACCGTAATTATGTGCGATAAATGGAAAGTAATTTCTGTACTTCCAATAATACACCCTTTTAATGTACACTAACAAAGTAAATTATATTTAAGTTACATTGTCGTACATAACCTCCATAACGTGGCATTAGTTACTTGCGAAAAAACAGATGTAGTAGACATCTGGAAACGGAAAATAAGTACATACGTGGAGACGGAAGTTTGACTTTTCCGCAGGATACAGTGAAAGATATATTTTTCGAATTAAAAACTAATATAGCAGATTGTATATAAATAAAAGTAAAAAATAACGATAATAGTCGACAGTCACTACCTAAGCTCTGGCAGCCACAACATTTGGAAAAGCAGCGTCTTTTTTTTGTGTTTCACGTAAACTGCGAGTGCGAACGCAAAAAATCTCACTTTTAATTTGCAGGTTGCCAAAAAAGTGCATATTACTTACAACAGGACAGCACTGAAATACAATGCTGCTTTTCCAGTGATCTGCACAAAAACCGAGTATTAATAGAAAACCAGCCAGATCTCAGATAGTGACTGCCGACTATCTCCATTCCTGGGGCCATTCCGGCCTTCCCGCGTTAAACTTTGCGATCAGCTGTTGTTGACAAGTGACGTCACCGCGTGGAAGAACTACACAGTTAGCGTTTGAGTTTCATTGCAAAGGGAGAGTAGGTATTTACAGTGCTATTAAAACAATCTGCGTCTTGTGACAGTTCTCCTTGCGTGTTTACAAGAAGTAGTTGCTATGGTAACTCGGACGAGATTCCGAGGTGAGCCAATCAGCGGCAGGCGCGCTTTCCCTCCCCCTTTCTCCTCTGCGAACAGTCCCACACTGACCAATCAGCGCTCCCGCAGCTGTGCCGAGCACCACGTGCTTCTTAGCTGTCAGAAGACGCAGATTGTATTAATAGTACTGTAATTGTGGTCTGAATTAACAGAATTTTGTACAGTGCGTTCTTTTTGAGTATATCGATTTTGTTAATCACAGTCATTTGAGTCTAAACAATTTAAGGTAATAGTTCCGATTGACACCCTTGTCTGGAAAAGCCACGAAACCTGCAAAAACCGCCCAAGTAGCACAGATTGTTGGGAAATTGTTGGAATTTCGTGGAGATGGTTGGGAGTTTGTTTCGTTGTTATGCCAACAAACCGAATGTTGGTCCAACGTTGGGGAATGGTATGGGACTTTTGGGAGTTCGTTTCGTTGTTATGCCAACAAACCAAATGTTGGTTCAACGTTGGGGAATTGTATGGGACTTTTCGTTAGCTTGCCAACAAAGTAAATTTTGGGCCAACGTTAGCACTTTATTATACGTACCCGGGTACCCGCCAATCTCTACCTTTGGTAGGTGTACACACTGAGTATTGCGCAAATTAATATTTGGAATTACTATTAACATTTGCAATTAATATTATTGCGTAAATTAAATTAATATTTGGAATTAATAAGCGTTAATATTTGAAAATTTGTTCAATATAAAATTTTAAAAAGTTCAGCGAATTTATTCCTGCCTCTGGACTGGACATAACCTCGGTGTTTCGTGTTGTTGAAAAATGTCGGCGTTGTGGATGTGCTAAGGAATCGTAAGCCCAGTTTTACACTTGAGACTGTACTCAAATTGTTTAAAGGCAAGTATTGATTCTGAAATAGTTGTAATTCTTTTTAATGTTATTTCAATGTATGCAGAAATTGGTTAGTGGGGAAATAAAATTGTTTGCAAATCAAGACTTTCGTCAGAGTTAGGACCTATATAGCTATAACTTGTGCACGTTTTATATCTGAAAGCTAACTTTTTCTGTAGAATGTTATATTCCATTCTTGTAGGCTACAGAACTTTGATAATGTTGACAGTTTAGTTCTGTAACCAGCCGGATTGGTTTTAAATGGAGGTTTCAAGCAAAGTTTCATAAAAATTATACAGTGGTGTTTCGGGATTGAATAAGTTTACATAATTCTATATCTAAGTACTTAATAAATTTATTTTTTCTGTTTCGCTTTTATTAAATATTTGAACTTCAGGATTTAAAAGTGTAATCCTCGATAAGAATGTATCCAGCACTTTAGACCTATTAACAATTTGCAGCAGACAATTGGTTTACTTACTGATGATCTGAACAACTTTAATACGGTAATGATTACTGGCTAGTAGGGTGACCATAATTCTGAAGCCCAAGTGCAGACATACATGTCAGTTTGCTGTTTACATAAGTTTCATTATGATATCACTAAACTGCTTTTTGTAACCTTCATCAACATCAAGGGTTATTATTTGTATTTAAGGTTAGGTAAAAAAAAGAGCAAGTTTGTAAAATGTATATTTTGTATTACGTATTTAGAAGTACAAAAGACATTATAATTGTTTAATTATAAGTAGGCTTATAGTAATCAAAATTTGTATTAAACAAAATCTTTATTTGCTTGGAGGTGGTTCACAATCAGTACTGGTACTCTTACTAGACCCCCCATGTTCTCTACTCGTCTTTCACAGTGGTCGCCCAGCACTGGAAAGCAGACTAAGCAAACAATTTATTTTACTACTTGTCATTCTCATGCGAGCAAGATTAATAACTTACCAGTCTTGTGTTTCCAAAGTTCATAATTTGTCCTGTAAAAATGTGAAAGTGCAGACAATTTCTGGGGTTTTCCTTTGTACGGTACGACACGGACATAAGTCAAAAATACAAACTGTCTGTACAAAATATGGACATATGGTCAGCCTACTATAAGTATTTATGTAATTAATGTTAAATTTAATTAAATTACAGTATTTTAAATGTCACTTTGGTCCGGATTGTCTAGGCTACGGTACCAGTAGTAAATTAATGGAAAACCTATATGTTTTCCTTGCCTTGACTTGTCGCCTTGATGCTGTTGCTTGCCTTGTCGCAGTGGCCTATCCTTTCCGTACTACAATCGTACTTGTAGAAATTCACAGGCTTATATCATATTGGCCTCTGTGCTTAATAGATTCTTCTTATAAGTTTCTGTTCTTGCTGTAGGAATTATTTTTACAATATGCCGTGACCAATTCTCGATTAAAAACCAAATTTGTGATCGCTCTTCAGGCCTGAATGTTAGAGTTCAGGTCTTTTGGTTAAGAGTTTAAACCGGCCTTTAGGCTGATAACTGCTTGACATGATACTAATAGGTTTATAGGCTATGCCCAGGTTTTATACATTTACTTATCTATTATTTTACCGCTGTCTGTAGAATTCAAGTAGATTAGTAGTTGGCCTATAAATGTGTCATGTATATGTTTATGGTAGGCCTACTAATTTTATTCTTGCATTTAGATCTTTTTAAGTGCAAGTTTTGATGTATCCATTATTTTTAAATGTCTCCAAAAAATCATTTTCTGTACCATAGTTGATGTGATGCTGTTATCTATTTGTATAGGCTAATGTATTCATTAAATTTACTAGTTCAATTGGGATTTTATCTAATTTTGATCTCTCTTGATATTACCAGGGAAATGTACAGTGTGGTGGAGTTTTCCGAAAGCCATGGAGGTGGAATGGGGATTGTCAGGGGATCAATGGCTTACACCTAGGAAACAGGGGTGCTTTTGGCCTCCATTTAAAATAGCGGCCAAGTACAACAAATGTCTATTGAATCCTGAACCTCCAAATGAAAACTGGCAATTAAACGCATATACTATAAACGCACCTCTATATACTATTAAACGCACATTTTACAGCACTGGTCAGTATACAAATGTAGGCTTTTGAGACTGTTGTATACTTTTAGTTTTAATTGTGTGTTTTTTTATGTTGTATCCTCTATAGTGTAGTAGGGTATTGTTAAGGAAAGTCCTTGATGGACTAAGGCCTGTTTTACCTAACTTATTTATTTCAACTGCACAGTGGCTAAATAGTGCACAATGAATAAAGAATATAGGAATATTCTACGTTAGGTACTTTCTCATCTAATAAGAAATTTACGTGATTGCTTATAAAATCGCTGATGTTATAATTTATAAAAATTTGTAGGCCTACCGAAAGAAAACATTTTTCCTGCAGAGTCAACAAACCTATTTAGGCTACACTGTATGTTACCTATTTCTAATATATTTATCAGTGCAATTACAACATGCTAATGTAGGCCTGTATATTTTACACTGAATTGTGATTATATTGCCTAATTATTAGGAAAGAAATCCATTTTCATTGACTGCTCACAAGTCTAAGGCTTATGTAGGCATCATCCGTAAAAAAGAAGTGTTTATTTTATATTTTAATCGTTTGAACACTGTTAATGTTGAGTTGCTGTTGCCCAATGGAAGAGGGCTTGCTTTTTGTTCCGTGATTGAAACCTAGTGAAGTCTGAAACGATTGTGCAAAACAGGCTTTGGTTGAGGTGGTGACCGGCTTCTGACAGTCTGGCCTGATTAGACTGTCCATTGATAAATTGGCACCTTACAGTGTAACATTGGCCAGAATTACACTGGCTTTTTACGTTGGGCTGCTTGTAGTCTGTGTTGCACTAAAAATACACAGAACTTTGGATTAAGCAACCCAAGCCTTGGATAGTACTTGATCATGGGAACAATACCCAAGGAAAAAACAAAAGAAACAGCACTGTATTTTCAAGAATAATAAATTTTTACGGAAATTTGATTTTTGTATCTTGGATTTCGAGAGGGTAGCCTAAAGGTGAAATATATTTATTTCTGAGGTATTTTTTAGTGGTACTTCCACATAAGTCTTTCAGTACTTGTGCGTGGAAGATGTGAGGATGATTTATGAGATGACGAAAAGCCCAGACCTGAATGGGAATCAACTCAAGATCTCTTGGCCCAGAAGCCAACATTTTAAGCACTAGATTATTAAGCTGACCATATCAGATGAAAGTTTGTGTTTATCTATTCCACCTATTCTTGGATTATCGAGTCCACCTTTAAATTTTTTGAAAAAATTAGTGCACAAACAATTATTGCTTAATAATTTAGTTAATGCTTTTTCTCGTTGTGAGTTTGACAAATTTTCATGTAATTTTCAGATGACCTGTTAAAGGCAAGAAATAAATTAAAAGAATCTGAAACAGTCGGAAATTGCTTCCGATACGGACAATTTGAAGAAAAGAAAACGCAAAGCTACAAGAAAATTTTTAGATAGTAGTTCAGAAGATGATAACTGTGAAAATGAAAGATATGTAAAGCGGATGACATTATTTCCTGTAGTACCTCCTGTCACTGCCACTATTACTGATCAATCTGAATCCAGTTTGTCTTTGGCTGATACCGTTATTATACAGGACGTCAATTCATGTAGGTCTACACCAGATAACAGTAAGTGTAGAAGATAAATATTATAAATATTCAATAGTACTTTATCATTTTTTTATCAATTTGTATTTTAGTAAAAAAAAAAATAAGCAATTTACCTTATATTGTAATCCGCTATGCGATCTCTGTTATTTACATGTATATCTATCTATGCATATGTACCGCATAGCGGATTACAATATAAGGTAAATTGCTTATTTTAATCATACAGTGATGTGGAGACTATACAAAAACTAAAATGAAAAGATCATTTCATTTTGATATGTTGTTGTTGGCCCACAGTTCGTGCAGTCTAGTCATATTATCTTTCAAATAAGTTTCTGTAAGTCAGCTGTATTTACATCTTAAAAGGTAGCCTATGAAATGAAAATATTAAAATTTCAAACATAATTTTTTTTAATTGTTCAGTTTTGCGAGTTCAATTACTTAATTTCTGGCGATGTGTTTGCCTATCTCAGTTAAATTTTGGGTGTAGATTTTTTTAATGTTTGTTCAGTTTTACTAGTGAAACCGACAATTGAAAACGTTTTTCCCTATTTTAGTTAGGGGTTTCCTCCAAATACATGCTTCTATTTTTTAACAATGTCTTTTTATGCTAAGTGTTTATTTTTGCTTTAGGTTTTGTTTAAATTTACACAGTTTTATCTTAAGGGTGCATATTAATATTTTGCACCTCTGGTGTTCTGGAAATAATGCCATTTTGTTGACTAATGAGAGCAGGTAGTAAACAGTATTGTTAATGTGTAATTATTTTTCAGGCGAAACAGTGTTGCCTTCAGGTGTTAATGATGTAGATTATTCAGGTGCTTATGAAGATTTATCTGTCAACGATGTTACCTTTGCATCAGACATCACCTCATCTGCTTCAACAACTTCTATTAATGGTATTACAGATTTTTTCTTGAAATTTCATTTTATTTTCTATGTCAATTAATAATTTTCTTATTTGCATCCTGATGTCTGCCATTAATTACATTAAAATGAAAAAATGAAAAAAGTTTACCTAATGCACCTTATATTTTTTCGTTTTTTTTTTTATCTTTTACTTACATATGTTTCGGTGGATCCTCCATCATCAGTGATATAAAAATTATAGTCAAATTTTTCAAATTTATGAAGAGGCTCTATTCTCTTCAGTCACTATTATAAAAGTCTCCTGATATAATAGTGAAAGGTTACATTTAATTAACGAGATTAAAAACATAATGAAATAGGCGTACGAAGTTTTATAATAGTGACTGAAGAGAATAGAGCCCCTTCGTAAATTTGAAAAATTTGACTTAAATTTTTTAAATCACTCTGATGATGGATTTTGTCAACAAAGGACCTTAAATATTTAATTAAAGACAATAACATCTAATTGCAAAATGGCAATTTTTGCAAAACTTAGAAAATCTCCTAATGGTACTTTTTTGGCAGGCTATTGTGTGGAAACATCAAAATCACTAACTGAAATGGAGGGTGTATTTTAACAGAATGATTAGCTGTTCTTATTAAAGCAATTAAAAAAACCTTTGGTGCCTCAGCTATAAAGATTTGCCAGTTAGACGGCTACATCCTCTGTTTGGTATTTTCTTTTCTTGTGCCAAACAGATGGTGAAGTGGAGAGGGGTTGGTAGCCCATCAGTTTTCAACAGCCAGTATTTTTAATTTTTGAAACCATGTTCATGCTGATGTTCCATGCTACCCCACTTTTCCTTATAAGGTCAAGGGGGGGTGACTGCATAATTATTATTTATTCATAGTGAACAAATTTTTTTTCGCCTGCCCTGGGACCCCAGACCTCTTGAACTTGAGTCGAGAGTGTTATCTGCTAGACCACGAAGGCAGACTCTTAAAACAATTGGTTTGTTGAAATATTTATTATTGATTTCAGGTTTGGCTGTTGTAGCATGGCACCTTGCCAAAATTGTGAGGCGGATTGAAGAAATCGTTATTCATCAAAAGATACTTCTAGAAAATTTGGCACCGTCTCTGAAAACACACATTGAACCTTTGCCTGCAGAAATAAAATTACCATGTGATAAAGAAGATGATGTTACAAATGTAGAACAGTGTCTTGATTCATCACCAGAAAATGAGAAGAAACTGGTTAGTATTGTACCCACGTGTTGTATTTTACTACATATTTTAGATTCATTTTGTTTTAATTGTCTCCAAGTCACGTTACTAATATTTAGAATTAATATTAGGCAATTACCTGTATTAACTTCCGTCTTGTGACTTCTTTAGTTTTTTCCTTAAAACAACACGTTTCGAGAATAAATTCTCATCATCAGGTTTTTAAAAATTATAAAAACATCTAATTCACCCAAAAGGGGTCGTCAACTATTTAAAATACACAAACACAAAAACACCACACATAACTAAACACCGACAGTCACGGCACAGTCCGATGCGCATCGTTTGTGTCAGTGTTTAGTTATGTGTGGTGTTTTTGTGTTTGTGTAATTTAAATAGTTGACGACCCCTTTTGGGTGAATTTGATGTTTTTATAATTTTTAAAAACCTGATGATGAGAATTTATTCTCGAAACGCGTTGTTTTAAGGAAAAAACTAAAGAAGCCACAAGACGGAAGTTAATACAGGTAATTGCCTAATATTAATTCTAAATACATATTTTAGTTTTTGTGCTTTTTTTCTGTGACTGATATCACAACAGTACACTCCCTGAGAGTTTGTATTGGTGTGCATAAATTAATACAGTGTATTTTCCTTACAAAATTTATTTAATTGATTAAATAAATTACATAACATCAAGTAGTTTGTTGGTCAAGTAGTGTTGTTGTTGGTGTTGGTGTTGGTAGTGGTGTTGGTTGTTGTTGTTGGTGTTGGTGGTCTGGTGGTTGTGTGTAGTCTGTTAGTGTCACTTCTCGCAATTATTAAATGTATAATATTAAGATCATGGTTGGTTCAGTAAATTCCTTCATTATCGTAACGGCTAATTTACCGTTACAATTGCTTAAATAGTCCCCCTCCCTTTTATTATCCCATAAGTGTTCACATCAAAGATTTTGTAACAGTCAAATTTTCCAGAGCCCTAGTTGAGAATTAAACCAGGATGATAGGCGTTATTGAACCAGTTGTTGATTCATACTATCAAATAAGCTACCTAGCCATTTCAAACTCTTTTTTTGGCTTATTTTATTGTTTTCTGTGAGATAGTCAATTAGTAGGGTGTTTTATTAAAGTTACTCTTTTGTTCTATCTAGGAGATATTGCTGAGTATTGTTGGTGGTAAAAAGGTTCAAAATATTGTACGTCGAATTTTGGAGAAGATTTTTACTAATAACTTGGCAAAAGAATATAATTGGACTGACAAACATAATAAGAAAGCATTACGGGATTTAAAGCTAATAACAATTATACCTAGTGAGTTGACTTGTTAGTTACTTACTTATAGGCTAGTTGGTTCTACATATTACCTATCATTACTGATAAATTAAGTGTGCCAAAAATTATTGAAAAGTTAAAACAAGGTAGGCCTATATCTAGTGAACCACACTACGAGCTAGTGTAGCATTTGGAACATCAGTTTCATCATACATTAAAAAAAATAGTGGTATTTAAATACACAACTAGTTTTGACAATTTTTTATAAGTATCATACATATAAAAATGAATTAGTGCAATAGTATATTACAGTAGTCTTTTTTGCATTAAATCAATGATCACGCAACATATAAAAATGTAGCTAAAACATTTGGAATAGCTTTATAACTTAAGTTAATATACAACAATACAAGTTAAAATACAACATGTAAGTTACTTCCCAAAAATAGTGAAAGTTCAGAAAACCAGTTAACCGGACAAATCGAACATCCCGATGACTGAATCACCAATCAATTTGGATAATAAACGTCCCACTGTATAAGTGTAACATTGTAATTTGAGAAATTATTTTGAAATAAACCAGCAGTTGGTGAAACTTCATCCGAGTTCTTTATTTGGAAATTCGCTGTACTACGTTACTACATCAATAAAATTATGTCTGAAGGCTAGAAAGAAAGAATATGTTTGGATGTATACATATATGAGTAGCTATGGTCTACGTTTTTCATGCAGAAAAGCAAGGTTCGATTCCTCGACCAGCAATGTTAATGTAAATGTAAATGAGAAGATAAATATAGTAACACTGTTTTTCAATTTTGGCTTGTAATGTCTTAAATCCTAGTTCGACCTAGAGGACTTTTATAATGGTTCCTACTTTTGTGTACTTTTATTGAAACATGTTCTCCTTCCTACTTTATTAAATTTTAATAGTTGTAAAAACAGTAGCCTAATATTAAGTTCTGCTTGTTACATATCCTACCACTCAAATATTATTTTTGTTTTGTGAAAAAAATCTAAACTATAATGTTGTTGCTTTCATTTCAGCGGCCGTACGAAGAAATTCTCTTACTTCCATGGCATCTGACAGTGATATTAGATCAACTTTACAGAACTGGTTTCGTTTTGTTAAAGATAGGGATGGCGGACGTGAGCATCGCAGGAAAGCACATGCTATGGATTTATGATTTTCCCCTGTTGTGTCATATTAACAATACCTGGTCATTTAACATTAATTTAATAATTAGGTCTTATTGGTAATTATTTTAGTAATCAACAATTTAAAAAAAAAAAGTTAGTTTTTTGGTCAGTGTAGGCTGAATTGCCGCAGCTTTATATGGAATAAAACTTTGTAACATTGTTTAGAAAATAGGTACAGTTATTTTATATATATTTAAAAGGAAGTTATCTTTCTAAATCCTAGTCTAACATGCGGACACATGTATTTAATTGCCTACTACATGTTTGATATCGGACATGCAATCTGTTTCATGTTTTACCTTAGTTGATAAAACTTTAAAATAATGAGTTCTCAAGCAAAAAAAGGAAAATTTCTACCGATATTTATGGTAGACATGAAAGAAGGGTTATTGGTAATGCTGCAAACAATATGTTGAAAGAATTCAGTAATGATATTTCTGGTAATGAAACTTTTCTCCCTCCTGACAGTGTTGATGACCAAAATACTGTTGTTGCCTCTGTAATGACATTGTCTGATTCAGATGGTTTAGCTGGAATCAGTTATTTTAATACTGGTCAAGATAATTCTAGTGAGAGTAGTGATATAATGTCAAGTGTTTCTACTGATATTGGTGAGGCAACTATAACGATTTGGCTGATGAATTAGTAGGGTGGTCAAAACGTAATAATATCTCTAACACAGCTGTTTCAGATCTTCTTCATATTTGAAACCACATATTTCGGCCCTACCCTTAGATTCTAGAAGTCTGCTCCACACACCACGTTCTGTAGATGTTCAAAATTGTTCTGGAGGGTCCTACGTATATTTTGGTGTTAAAGAAAACATTCTTAAAAAAGCATCTATGGGCTTAGTTAAAGGATTTCACCCAATTATTGAGAAGATCCAAATTGCCAATAGCATGAATGAAATATTGACTGTTACTGTAAATGTTGATGGCCTTCCTTTACATAGCAGTTCCAATAAATCATTTTGGCCCTTACTTGGAATTTTAGATCAGAGTGTAGACAAAACTCCATTCATCATAGCCATTTACTATGGAAAATCTAAACCAAATGATGCTAATGACTTTTTTAGTAGTTTTGTGTCTGAATGTTCCACTTTGGAAGAACAGGGAATACAATTGCAAGGTAGGCAATATGGCTTTCGAATTAGTTGCTTTGTTGCCGATGCTCCTGCGCGGGCTTTCTTGAAATGTATTGTTTCCCACAACTCGTTATATGCTTGCGAGAAGTGCATTCTAGAAGGAACCTACTTGGGTCGAACCACTTGGCAGTATGTTCCTGATTTAATACTTAGAACAGATGAAGCTTTTCATAACCAAATTTACGAGGATCATCAACGGTGTCTGAGTGTTATCACAAATTTAAGTGTAGGCTTAGTGTCACAAGTACCCCTCGATTGGATGCATTTAATTTGTTTAGGCGTTGTTAAAAAACTTCTTCGTGTTTGGGTTGAGAAAGGACCCAAAAAAGCTAAATTAAATTCATTTACTATACAACAAATATCTGAAAGATTGGTTTTTGTATCTCAGTACATGCCTCGAGAATTTTGTCGTAAGATGCGATCGTTAGGTCATTTCAAATTTTGGAAAGCCACAGAATTTAGAGCATTTATTCTTTACTTTGGTCCAATAGTATTGCAGAATTTATTGCAAGAACATTTATATGAACACTTCCTTACATTACATGTCGCCATTTATATATTAGCTAGCAACCATTTCAGTAGAGAAGATCAATGGCGGAATTTTGCTAACCAACTACTGCACACTTTTGTTAGGTACACTGGATAATATTATACCAAAGAACTTTTGGTATATAATTTTCACAATCTATTGCATGTAGCTGATGATGTTGCCAACTTTGGTTCATTAGACAACTATTCAGCTTTTCCATTTGAGAATTTTATGAAATCCATCAAGAGAATGGTTCGAGGACCAAATAACTGTTTGCAGCAAGTTGCTAAAAGATTAGGTGAAAATCTGGAAAAAACAAACCTATTAGAAAGAAGTACCATATAATTTATGGTAAGGGTAAAACAATTAAATCAGTGCCACTAACTGGTAATGATCAGTGTTGCATTGGAATTGAGTCACCTGATAATTGCTTTTTTACTAAAGATGGTCTTATTATAGTTATTAATTTAATTGAAGAAGATCCTGTATTAGCTAATGTTTATAAACTAGGCTGTAAAATATTTCAAAGTAAAACTGCATTGTTTCAATCACCTCTTCCAAGCAGTCGGTTGGAAATTTTTAGGGTTGAAAGGCTTGATAACGGAGGCAAAATCAGTTCGACAAGGTTGCATCGAAAGTGTATACTTACACCTGATTTTCAAGATAACAATGTTTTTATATGTATTCCCTTTTGTAATATGAATCTATTGTATTAAATGTTGTTTAATTGTAAAGATAATTTTTACAATCTTCTCACTGTCATTATTGTCGCTGAACAATCGGATACTTGTAAATTTTTAAAAGACAAACCAACTCAAAAATTTGGCGAGAACTACGTCTCACATCCCTTGAGTCCGGTCAGAGACTGCCCTCACCAGGTTTCCCCTTTTTAACACAATTAGATTTTTAACACAAAATGGACTACTGCCTCTCTTTTATTCACAGCTGAATTTTTTTTTTGAAAAAAATTGTACATAAAATATTCTTATTATCAGAAAAATTTTTAATTTAATTCTGGAAATTGCTTACTTTGTTTTGATACAATGGATATTGCTGTTTTTGTTTTGCCCTAGAGCGGAGATTGCTACGTTTGTTACAATTTTTTGAGAAATAGCGTGATAAAGTTTAATGCTAATCTAAAACGTTTAAGTTAATACGCCTATTAAAGTTTTTCTGGAGCTTTCTTGTAAGTTAGGAGCATAAGGCAAACAACAGTTCAGGTAAATAAGTAATAATTTATTTGAATTAATACAAAAACATAGAAACTTTGACACTTTAAAATAAACATTATAAAATTAAAAACCGGTCATAAGAAAAAGAAGAAACCATTATAAAACTCTGTTAACTTTTACAGTACTTAATTATCAAAACATCCTGTTCTATTTTGGCTGTATGCAAGTAAAATTTCTTATGGAATTTTTTCATTATAGACATGGAGATAGTTCGACACTGAATGCTCCGTGGAAATGATTGCATGTTTGATACATTATCTTAAGGATTTTTAAGAAAGCTCTAGATGGGATTAGTCATAAAACGTGGTCATATTATGAAATTAATTAAGACTAAAAAATATTTAGCGGTTCTTTTCATTCTTGCGAACGTTTTGTTTCTACTGGTTCGGGTTGCTTATTTTATGCCGAGGTTTTTTTGGTGAGACTTTGGTTTGAAAACCTCTCCATATATAATAATATATTGTTGTTCATAAAACGGAATATTTTAATATTATAAACTAGAAATATGGAAAAAAATCATGATTTTAGAAAAATAACGACACACTAGCAGCATTTACAATATAACCTAATAAAATCATAACCTCAATGGTTACAGTCAGCTGACCCAAAATGGTGGCATCTGATTGGATTAAGTGGAGATCGTAGTATCTGTTATGACTTTTTGATGGAGATTGTTAACTTTGTTATGATATTGTGTTTTCAACATTAATTTTAAATAAGAGAATGTGTGTTTTGTTAACAATGAACTACAAATTCGATTTAAGCGCTAAACCTATTATATGACTCAAAACACTGATTTTACATTTTTGGCTAAAAATATTTACTGTATATTACTTTTAATACTTATTTAAAAGTCATCTGTTATGGCTTTTTGATGGAGATTGTTAACTTTGTTATGATATTGTGTTTTTATCATTAATTTTTTAAAATTTAAAAATAAGAGAATGCGTATTTTGTTAAGAATGAACTACAAATTTGAATTAAATGCTAAACGTACTATACGACTCAAAACACTGATTTTACATTTTTAGTTTAAAATATATACAGTATTTTAGTTTTGAAATATGTTTATAAAAATTTTAGTTTTGTAAGTTTGTTTTAAAAATAAAAATAAAATTATAAGAGCTTGTTTGATTATAATTAACCTTAATTCCAACAATTTTTTAATTTTCAGTGGAGTTGGTAAATTACCCACCTTATAGTACTCAGCTGGCCATACACTTAACGTGCGGGAAAGCTCGTGTGGCAATCCAATGCTCCAAGAAAAGTGTTTTTTGGATGAGATGGTGAGTCACATGTAGTGCCTGGAAATACAGCTCATTACAAGTAAAACTGATGGTAAAGCCCTTGGCGAGCTTTCCCACCCATAAAAGTGTGTGTATGGCTAGTGAATACAAACATGGAGCCTCAAATGTATGGCATTATACATGTGTATGGTAGCCAACATGTTTATTGCGTAGCCATAAACATGGGTCGTTGGGCCAATGTTATTAGACATTATTGGCCAAAGTTGGGAATAGGTAGGCTTTGGTTGTTGGGCCAATGTTATTAGACGGTCTTGGGCCAAAGTTGGGAATAGGTTGGCTTTGGTCGTTGGGCCTATGTCACAATACATTGTTGGCCCAACATTGAAAAGTGGTTGGTTGGGGATTCTACATAAAAGCAGACATTACGCTCATTTCCCAACCGTGGAACGCGCTCTTCTGCCTTACGTTGGCCCAACCATTTGTGCTACTTGGGCGATTACATAAACTACAGACCAAAAATGGGTGCTGAAGCGAATAATCCGCAAAAAATTGTTTTTGCAAAAAATTCGCAAACATTTATTTTGGGGCCTAAATAACGTAAAAATTTGTTATTTCGTATTTTACATGAAACCAATGTATAAACAAAATTATACATCACTCTTTTTGAAACAGAACTCAATGCTGTAATGTCCAACGGCACCTCCGGTTTCTAATTTCTAAATAGTTTCTAAAAAAATCTATTTTAAAATACAAAACTTACGGCTAAAAGACAAAATATTACATAAAATAAATTTAAACAAGAAAATGCTCGTCACCATGTGCTCTGATACAAACAACATAGCTTATCATCCTGTGTTCCGTTGCAGGATTAACCCCACCACGTGTAAAAAAAAAATTTTTACATGGAATATAAAATTTTTTTCCCCCTAACCTAAATTGACATCACCTTTTCCCAATAATAATAATCGTCCAAATAATAACATACTAATTTCAAAAATCAAAATAACTGAATAGCTTCTATCAAACACATTCCTCAACTGTCCTTGTGACAGCCTTAATGTAAACAAAAAACTTTCCTGAACACAGATAAGCATATCACACTTCTGACGTCATTCGGCTATATCTACAGTTCATCCATACATTTTTCCAACATGATTACAATTATTCTTACTTTACACATATTTTTATACAATTTCCTACCAGTCATTCCACCTATATCCTGGCATTCTAGTTTTAATTATCTTTAACGTAATATTTTCTTAAGGATGATGCATGGAACTTCCCTATCACCCTGTTTGTATTTGGGTTAGTGACAATGTATGTTTTTTTACCCACTTGTTCCAATAAAATATATGGACCGTTGTATAATCTAAAGAATTTGGCTGCAGTATTATCTTCCCTGTGGCCTACATTTAAAGCTCGCAGGAGTACCTTCTCGCCAGTTTTGAACGTTACCAGTTTGTGATCCGCATTAAATTTCTCTGTCCGTTCTTCGGCATACCTTTTAATGCGTCTCCTGGCCTCTATCTTTTTAACCAA